>VWZP01009168.1:692286-877343 GCA_013396995.1 Dicaeum eximium
GCCTTGCCTACACCTTGAATACCTTTCTCAGGCATTTAAACACCTGAAAATAGAGCAAAAAGTGCTTTATCTATTTCTGTAGCTGCCCATTTTGAAGTTCTTATAAATGTCAGTCCCTGCACCATGAGCAGCAGTTGGACCTTAGCATGTGCCAAGTATGAGCATGTGTTTACACATAGTACCATGATACTTCATGTAGGCACTTAGTGGCTTGGACATTTACCCTTTTGAAGAGCCTGGAAACATCATTACAGGAACTTAAATAAATTAGAAATAGAAGCTAAAAGTAAACAATAAAAGCGCTGCAGCAGTCTTTTCTTTCTCCATGCTACTATTTTAATCCTCCTGTGAAAATCTGGGTAAGTTGATCCCCCCCTTGTAAAAATGTTTCCTTAAAACAGACAAACCTTTGAAATAGGATCTTCTAAGAAGGCTTTGTTATTGTAGGACATGTCTAATGGGTTGATGCTTCTATTACCAGGACTGTCTTCCATAATACTTTACTGCTTTGATGCCCTGCTAATGTTGTGTTTTGATATATTTTCTCTTCAGTATTTACCTGTGGAGAAACAGCTCTTTTTTTGTTTTCAACAGAATTTTTATGTGTTTCATAAGAAGACTTATTAACATGTCTAGTGAATGGAAGGTTCTTTAAAAGACTCTCATGAACCATAAAAGCAAAGCACATGTGAAATGAAATTCATAACTTATATTAAAGCATCAAGTTCAGCTTCACTTCCCAGAAGCAAGGGCACCAAATTTGGGGGTCTTTTTTTTTTTAAAGTGTTTTCTTTTCATTCTTAAACTACCTTGTATTCTTCCACTTGGGAAAATCTGAGCCATCTGACTTGTAGTTTAGTGTTTATTCTGCTGTGGAGAGGTACAATGCAAAAGAGAAGGAAAAGAAATGAGAGTTAAAGTAATAAGTTAGTTGTGCATTTCTAATTATTACCTCTGGTAGCAGAAAGACATAAAAAAGGGCTGTGTTTGGTATCTTAAAGAATGTTATCCTAAAAGCATGTTAGAATCAAGAAACATATCAAATGCTATACAAATACAATTAACAAGTACAGAAGCTTTACTTTTATTTTAGTGTCTGAAAGTCCTGGATCCATTGCAAAGAGAAAGGAAGCGGCTGTGGGCGGGTGTGGTGGTTTTTACTTTTTGCTTAAACCACCATGCCAGTATCTAGTTTTCTGTGTGTGGGAAAGAAGCTGGCAGAAGTTACATGGGAAAACAGTGAAGGCAAACTGAGATAGAAATAGCTCTGGAAGGTAGAAAGCATGGAAGTGATAGAGGAAGAAAGTAGGTGAATCTGGAACTTGATTTTCTATTAAATCAAGAAGTGCAGTTGACTTTAACTTTTCTTCATGTCTCAGCATCAGCTCTGTCTATCACAGAATCACAGGATGGTTTGGATTAGAAAGGACCTTAAAGATCATCTTGTTCCAAGCCCCTGCCATGGGCAGGGACACCTTACACCATCCCAGGGTGCTCCAAGCCCTGTCCAACCTGGCCTTGGTCACTTCCAGGGATGGGGCAGCCACAGGTTCTCTGGGCAGCTTGTGACAGTGCCTCATCACCCTCACAGGGAAGAATTTCCTCTTGGTACCTGTTCTAAATCTATCCTCTTTCAGTTTGAAGCTATTGTCCCTTATCCTGAGTGCTCCATCAATATGGACCAAAAAAGATTTGATGTTTGTCTCCTTTTGGATCGATGTGCTACGTGATGATTGCAGCTCCTCTGCCCCTTCTGCCATTTGGGGAACTATGAATTACTTGTGAGAGATTTCTGAATGCAGATGGGGAAGGCATCTCAACTTATAGGCAGCATCCTGCCTGAGAAAGAGATTTTGGTTCTTGCACTTTGTTGTCTTCAGAAAAGAAACCCCAAGCCCTTTAATTTGTACATTTGGGGTGCTGAGTAAAACTGTGAATATGAGAAATGCATGTCCAAGCTGATCATGTTTCACACCAGGTGTTTACTACTGCCTTGCACGGTTGGTTTATGTTGTATTTGAAGACTTAAAAAGAAAGAATAACTACCTTTAAAAAACAGAAGACCAGCAGTTAAGAATGAACAGTATATTATGTTTGTGATAACTCTTCTATTTGATTTTATATACCCTCTGTGATTAAAAACAATTATTGTCATTTTCATTTACTTACAAACCTTACTGATAAAGAAAAAAAGAAAAACTTGAGCTTTATCCTGTATGAGCACTTTTTTGAATCTGTGATGGTTTAAATACTGTTTAATCTTCCAAAGTACTATGATAATAAACATTTCTATTTCTGTATATTTCCTATATCATGTCCATGTGCTTGCAGTTTATCAGATATTTAACAGTCTCTGGATGGATTGCTGTGCTGTCCTTAAAGTCCTAGGAAGTGCCTGACATTCTAATGCATGTACATGTGCAGCCCTGCAAAATGGAGAAAAAATTATTTAAGTTGTGCTCATTTTAGAAATGTACAACATGGTATAAAACACAATTGTCTCTTTAAGATGCTGATAGTCCCAACAAGAGAGACAAATGATAAGGTACACATACATCAGGCTGATGTGTATCCGGCTGATATTAATTAATTAATTAATTGATTGATTGATTGATTGATTTATTATTAGAATTTGAAATGCTGTTTGCAGAACACTGGAAATAATTTCATTATTAGATAAAGGAAAATAACCCTATTATAAAGCTCTTTAGTTGTTTATAGATAAAATATTGTTTTACTATATTGCAAGGTAGACTAATACTTTTGTAAGGAAATAATTGATATATTCAGTCACCTATAAAGATTTGGGTATTTCTTGTAAATGAAATTTCACTCTTTTTATAAAAATCTGTAGTATTATTTTTTGCCTGTGCCATTTAATTTACAATGAATGTATTTTACTGTACAAGTTTTTGTATTTTAAAAACTCAACTTTAGGAGGAGAGAAAATGTCTTCTTTTTTTCTTTCAGGAGACCAATACTTCTTTTCTTTTTAACTAATTTCCATAACCTTGCAATAAACCTCTTTGTTCCAGGTTTTCTCTGGGAGATGCTCGCAGGCCACTCCATGAAACTGCAATTTTGGTGGAAGACATTGTCCACACTCAGCTGATAAATTTGGTAAGAACATAACTGGCAAAATAGTCTGCACTCTAAAACTCCTTCAATCCACATGATATTTTCGTGATCTAATGGCTAATAACTGATTGTCCAGGGTTTAGGAACAAATAAAACACAGAAACTGAGGCTGCTGCTCTGGCCTCAATGATCTGTAGAATCAGATGTGCAACCCCACCTGACCCTGGGAAGAAAGTTGATGGGTTTTTTGTTAAAAACTTCAAGTTGTTAAAAAGAAAAGAACTGGCTATTCTTCTAAATACTACTTGCTATATATATTTTTTTAACGTTCTATTATTTGTGTTGATGCATTATTTGCTTAGAATTTATGTCTTAATATTCCTTCAATGGGATGTTTTGATTTCTGTCAAAAAATAATGCCAAAATATGGAATATTTTAATATATTGAAAGCCAATGAAAGGATTATATAAATGAGGTTGTTTTGAATCACATCTGTCAGAAACTACTCTAAATTTGAACCTTTCTATATTTTATTAAAGTTCAACAGCTCCTCTTATGAAATAAATCATGGCATTTTACACCATGGCATGAATTTGCCATCTGACAAATGACTATACCTTTGTAGAGAAAGGTATAATCTGACATGCCACCTGCAGCTTCATAAAAAGTGTGTTTTTCTTATTATAGCCATGAAAAGACACGTAGATGTGGCTGAGGGACAGAGGGACAGAAACTGAGGGACAGAGTTTAGTGCTGGTCTTGGCAGTGCTGGGTTAATGGTTGGACTCGATAATCTCTAAGGTCTTTTCCAACGTTAATGATTCTGTGATTTGAATGAAAGGAGACATGGGGGACGTGTGGGAATGGACATTATATGGAACTAATGTATATAGATTATACTAATACATATTATAACTAATATTTACATCTGGTGGGTCCTTGGATCAGCTATAGCTTTGAGCTGCAGGTTCCTACACCTCTTCTTTGTCATGATCCCTTTTAGCAAAGTCAAGGCTTTTTAAGTTTCAAGGTAGATTCTGGTACTACATTAACTAGAGCTAAAAGCTTCTGTAAAATGATGAAATTCAGAATGGGATACAGCACATATTATAAATATTTATGAGTGAATAAAATACATTTTATATATATTTCTACATATTCATGCATATAAGGCATTTATGTTTTTTAATAGAAATATGCTAAAATCAGACTTCCCCTTGCCCACAGTATGCCTGCAGCAGGTGTTTTCCTTCAGCTTTGCACCTAATCCAGCAGCTGCTCAGTAGTTTCCTGCATCTCAGCAAATGCCTTGGCATCCCTTCCAGCTCTAGGCAGTTTCTTTCTGCTCATACCTCTGCAGCCCAACAGTGTATCCCTGTCTCCACAGTCTCCTGGCACCTTTGTGGATTCTTTCCTTATTACACTCCTCCTGGGCTGTCCTGAACGTGCCCCGTGGCTCCTTGGTGGGGACAACGTCTCTCCCCTCTCTGCAGGTTTCCCGCTGGTTAAACACTCTGTCCTGGGCATATATTTGTAGCTCTTATTCCAGCTTCAGCTCTGACAAAGTAACATTTTCTCTTTGTTAATGACCCCTGTAATTTATGCAAACCGATGGCTGCAGCTTCGCTCTTCCCTCAGCAGTAATGTGCTGGAGTCTGGGCTGTTCTGTCCCACCGAGGCTCCGCTGAGCTGAGCTTTACCAAACCCTGCAGCTGAGAAAGTGCAACCTGTGGCCATGTGGTCTTTGCACTTTAATCAAAGCCGGGAACTTACTCAGGGGCTGGATGTGACCCAGGGTTAACCCTGCGTGGGGTGCAGGAGCTTGTAGGATTTCCTGACAGAAGGAAGAATGGGAATGGAGTGGCAGATAAACAGCTTTTCTAACCTTTCCCCTCCTAGCCCAAGACAGCACTTTATTTCTGGGGAAGTGAAAGTATCTTTAATAGCTCATTGCTTTGACCTCTGACACTCACATGCCGGAACTCTTAAATCAGTAGCGTTTTACATGCCCCGGGCTTCTGATAGGGAATTTTGCACATTTGTCATCCTCAACTGCACATCCTTATTGAGCTGTTCTGTGCACTTACATGAAATTTTCACTTTACATGTAGGTGTTTTTGCTGGTATTTACCCAGTACTAGAAAAATGCTATTTTTATAAATGAAGCTACTGCAGAAGTAAATTTATTGCTTACCACCTGGATTTTGTCATATTGCTCATGTTAATGGACTATGCAGTTCTCACTGTGTAATTTAATGATTTCTTGTTTAATTCATGTCCATTTTTCCATCCATAATACAGGTATAAAGCTAAACTGTAGAAAATACTTTTATACCTGCAATAAAGCTGGCACATTGCACACATCTTTCATAGTAAGCATTTGTAAGAAGAGCTTGTTCTTGTTGATTAAGTCCAGGTTTGAGCCTGTGCATTAAAAAATAAGTTTCCAGCATGATTACCTTTGATTGGTTCACTTTTGATATCTCACAGCTTTATAGTTCCAGCTTCCTCTTTTCAGAGTTGATCTAAACTCTATTAAATCAAGGTCTGGTTTGGGTGGATTTATACAGCCACTGCTTCAAACCACTGTGCACTTCATGAAGCCCGGCTGCTGTAGCAGATGAGTGCACTAACAAGGCAAATTCCTGGAAAGCAGATTTTTAAGAGTCTTCATCACGTTTTTATGATCAATTTTTGGGTGTATTTTGAATAATATGCACACTGCTTTGCATAAAGGGAAATTCTACTGAAAGTATATAGCAATGTATAGGGGGAAATGAGCATCTCCACAGGAAGATTCATTTAATCCTAAAATTACTTTCTGAGTTGAATGGGCTTGTATCTCTCAAGGCATTTATATTCTCATATGACTAAGAAATGAATCCTTTGACAGCTGGCTTGGGTTTGAATATCTAGGAGGTAGGCATGAAAGGTGAGAGATAAATTCCATAATATTTGTGTCATGAGTTTGAATTTTTTATGCTTATATTGTAATTATTATACCTTTTATTTTTGGTATATCAAGCAACAGAAAATCATAAAGCCCCTACACTAGAAAGTTCTGTACATTTTTTAGTCGAGCATAATGTATTTGATAAGAACAATGAATTTAAGCTTTAATTTGAAATCAAGTTCACTGCTCACTGATAGTATTTGGTAACAAATCTAAATGTTCATTTATAGGTAAATTTTTAAGGAATTTATAGATACCTTCATGTTACTCTAAAACTGTACTTCTTTATGTGGGCTAAGACTAGAGTTTCCAATAAAAGCTGTATTTTCTTTATGGTTAGGCACAAGTAATACAAGGAAAGTTGTGCCTGCAAAAACAGTTCAACAGGGAAAGCAAAAAAATGTTAATCAGAAGGGGACAAGCCTTTCAATTACTGACCATTTGAAGTGGAATGAGGCCTCTTTTATTTCATTCTTCCATATCTGATGCAATCTCTGTACACTAAGAAGGTTTTGAAGCATCATCTTCTATGATAACCTATTCATACCTATTCAGACCCTTAGAAAGGGAACTTGTAAATCCTCCTTTAGGACAAATGTGTATTATTCAGCATTTTGTGTAAAAAAAAGCAATTAAAAAAAGGCTGTAACTAAGAGGAATGGAATAGGAATTTTTGCTTATCATTAACCTGCCATTGAGAGGTTTGCCATCAAAATAACCTAAATCTTGCACATACATAGATATAAAACAATTTGGAAATGGTTGTATATGATATTTAAGAAAGAGGAAAAGTCCCTTTTCACCAGCTCTCTCCAAAATTTTTATCATTCTGGGCTGGTTCATAAGAAAATGTAGTATTATTAGACTAATATTAAAAGTTAAATATTATTAGTATCTTCTCTTGATAGGGCCATAGTTCCTTGTTCATTGTTCAGATGTCACGTTCAAAGGCAAATAGAAGATAAGATCATGATGCACTAATTAAATCAGAAGAGCTGGTAAGGAATTACTTTCCTTATGCTGGCAATGTATCAGCTGGGAATTTGTTGCCAGAATGAAATTCCAGCACTTTATTCTCTAGGCACACTGGGTATGGCAGGAGTAGTGCAGGCACCTGTTCACAGAGTTTGGTTATTCAGTGTAGCACTAGGTTTGAAGTTCAGTCCTTTACATTTTGTTTCAGAGATCTCAAATAGCTTTTGGGAAGAGACTTGATTTGTTTATACAAAATGGAAGATATTTCAGCAGTAGGACAGAGTTCAACAAAGGAGTAGATAAATTACACATATGCACACCAAAAAATACAGGTAGGTAACATTGTCTGTCCATGAAAGAGTAGCTGCTCAGAGGGAAAACCACATCACAACAGCCTTGGACTGCACCCTTTAAATGTTTATCTGCTCTAATTCTTTGTAATGTGTGATAAGTCATTATGGAGATGGTCATGAATGGTAGAATTCATGTTAATGGAATTGTGGTTTGCTCCCTGTCAGCCAATGTGTGTCTGCTGGAAGATGGACTCTGTTCTCTCCAACTGATGTCAAATGATTGAAGTCACACCCTGAGTCCTGAATAGATCTGTGGTAAATCCATCCTGTGGAATTAATTACTTTTTATAGTGATTTTAGTAAAGATAGGGTAGTCATTTGCCACCTTTTCCTAGGAAAAGGAATGGTGAAAATACAGAGACACACATAAGTTTAATGATACAAAATAGTTACTTATCATAAGCAGCATGAATTTTATGTTTTCAGAGGGCTGTATATTTTCTGTATCAACATGATGTACTTTCTTCTCTTCCCAGCCTTATTCCTGCAGCTGTTATTCTTTTATTGCAGTTTAAAACAAAAGAAGGAGAAGGGAAAACTCACCTTCACTTTTCCTTCCAGAGAAAAAGACTATGACAATGGGAGAGGCAAGTAGGAAAAATGAGGATTAAACAGAAGCAAGGATAAGGCTATCTTGGTCATTTGCAGGTTTTTTTGCTTGTAGAGGTTCTTGTGTTTTTAAAATCAAATCACAGTTGTTACTCGTTCACAAACTGGATCAGTCACTTTAATGTGTGTAACCTCACACAGCTCCAGGTTTGTTTACTACGTTTTTGAACTGTTTGACTTGTAACCTTTATATACATAATTGTAACATTTCTGACATTCCTTTTAAAAAGGAAAGAATTGAAAGCAGCTCCTTCATGAGCAGGAATTGCCCACTGATAAAAACCAACAGTGTGAAGCACTCTTCCCTTTTGATCCCAAAGTTACGTGCGACTGTCACTTATGCCACCCCAGCAACAGGAAAAGTCCTTGTTTTATGAGTCTGTTTTAAAACAGTTATAAAGTTTCCTGTGCAGGACATTAATTAAAGGGGTTATCAAAATAAGACAAACTAATATAATTTGTGATTGTACAAAATAAAGGAAGTTGAGGGTACCATAGGGACCTAATGAATCACAGGATGGAAACAATCTTCTGGCTAAGTAAACATTCAGACTTTGTACTAAGTCACAGGGTGGATGTACAGCCCAGCAAGCTGGAACATGCTGTGAGTTTACATGGATGGGATAAAGGGAGTTCACAAAAACCATCTGGGAGAAATCCTTCCCCTATTCATTCTATTCCTACTGTAGAGTTGAATAAACAACATGCATGCATTTGCAGCAAACACATGGCACACCTGCCCTGGAAGAAATCAAACTGGAAAAGAAGTGTGTAGTATAAAAAATTGCCAGTACAGGGTGTCAGTACTGTGAGTTTGTCTGCATTTCCCCATTTGAGATGGAAAAGGAGAGATGGGGCTTTATATCTAGCAAGTGGTTAATTGCTCCCTGTGCGATTGCAGCATTTAAATGTGGTCAATATTTAGATTTATATGATAGATTTATATGGTAATTTATATGAAAATACATGTCCTGAGCTTTCTACTTTAAATATTATCTGCCCCTTGATCACCATATTTGGATCTATTCTCAAGCACAGAATTTACTTCAGGAGATGACTCAGGAGTCCCAGTTAGGGATTCTGGGCTCTCTCTGTGCTTTCTCTTGAGACTGAGGATTTAGTGACTTTTTTTCCATGGATCTCTGTGCAGAGTCAGCATGTGCTATAACACAGGGCTGCTGCTTTTTGCCTGGTTATGTAGAGATGCTGCTCAGCATCCAGTGGTGATGAACTTCACTGACCTTACCAGTGGAAAGAGACTAAGATAGTGTTATTAAAACCCTAAATTACCAAACAGAAGGAAAAGAATAATTATACCTACAAAGTTGTACTAGCATGTTTGATAGTGAAGAAAAAGGTCCAAAGCATTGACTAGATTAAATGGAAAACAAAAAGTCATCAGTGCTTAAAGGTTGGGTTGTAACACATAAAGACTGAAGGTAGTGCAGGCAACAATAATCCCAGTATTTCCTGGTTTTCTGTGTCCGACTGGGCCTTTAATAACAATGCCATGGATTTATGTGTACTGTAAATGTATAAGAATATATATATCTATATTTACATGGTTGTTTTTTTCCACCCTTCACACATCAAATTCCTGTTTGGGCTAGAGGAGCTGCTGTTGGGCTAGAGGAATGAAGTAGGTATGAAATTTCACTCACGGGGGCTTTGGAATCTGTGGCATTTTTAAATATATATGTACTCAAATCCCTTGGTTTCTGGGGCTCTTATGAAACAGCTGAACCCAGCCTGTGTTTCCAAAACACAGATACATACTTTATTTAATTTTTATGTAAAATTTTAGGAGAATAAAAGAGATTAACAGCTGTTGAAGCCTTGGATGAGCTGAGATAAGCAACAAAGTCAGTGTACAGATGCAGTGTTCAGGGCCTTTGCCTACTTCTATTGATGTCACTTACTAACAAATCAAGAAGTTAAGAAATTTAAGAGTAATCATTATGTTTGTATTGCTCAATATGATGAACTCTGGTAAATCGATATTCTGATTATGATTTTGAGGAACATAATTACATTCCAAGCTCTAGAAGCCAAATGGAAAGTTGATGTTCAGGGCTTCATTATTTCTTTAACTTCTTTGTATGGTATAAATAGAATATTATATGAAAATGTATGTAAAGTCTGTCCTGCATACGAAGACTCATCCTGCCTAGTAGTCTGATTCTGACAGAAATTAGTACATTAAATGAAAAGAATCAGAAATTTATCAATGGTAAAACATATAAGCAAACAAACATGATGAACATGTTTTTCTAAAGCTGAGGTAATGATGCCAGATCATCTTTTGTCACGAGAGATAAATGGGCACTTCAAGCATGTGATTCTTCATGTCCTAACATAGTTACTGAAGATTCTGGCCATGCATTTAAAATCTGGACTTCTTAAGTGTAGTGAGAGACATCTCACCTCTGTGGCTTCAGGCACAAGCTAAATTTTTATTGTTTGCCAAGCCAGGACATAGATATTTAGTTTTTCATTGATTCTGAGGGAAAAGAATAAAAAAAAAAAAGGAAAGCAACCTGTAAGCTTTAAGTTGTGAAAGACACAAACTGATTTATGGATATCTGTGGCGGAAAAAGAGTAGTGTAAAACTCTGCATGGTCTTTAAGTGTAACTCATAAAATGTAAAGGTAATCTCAGAGTGGTTAACAGAGCAAATTCATTGTAATTTTTAGATCACCTTATCTGATTTCAAGCAAACCTGATAGTTTCAGAATAACATTTTTTAGGAAGATTGGCTTGTTAACAGTGTTACGGAGTTACAAGGAAATGTGGTCACAGCTGCTTCTGGTTTCTTAGCTAATCCACCTGATTGGAAACAACAGGTTTTTGATATTTTTCCATTTCTAACACTGACACCTAGTGTTCAGAGGTCCTGAGTTTCTATTACTGAACTTGGTTATTAATAGACAGCTGTTGATACTGAAGTTCTCCACCTTTTTCAACATCTTCCAGTTCTGTTCTTCTGCAAAAGGAAACAGTAGCTGAAGGCAAAGGTGTTACCATCATTCAAAACAATTTTATTTTGGAAATACAAATAGTGAACAAGTACTGCAAAACTTGGCAGAAGCTATTTTACTTCTTGAAGCACTGCAAAATCTGTTTTCTTAAAATTTAAGTGCTTTAGTTTTGGCAAATGCAGCCCTTTTGTGTCTGTGTCACTGGCCAAGAAAAACAGCGATAAAAGTAGAAACCCTTAGATCAGTATTTATTTAATTGTGGGAGATGTCGATGCTTTTTATTTCTGTGCTCTTTTATCTTCAAGCCACGAGTTCTACCTGATAGGAGTGTTGATGGCTGCACAGTCCTTGAGTAGACAGAAAATAACTTACACACAAAAACTTGCACAAACAGTCTTTTATCTCAGGCTCGCAAATAAACGGAGCAAAGCAAGTATGGGCTGTAACCCATTCCTGACAAAGATGACAAATGAGAGTGAAATTAACTCTGTGCTTTACCTGTGATTTTGCTGTATGTTAGCAGAACTTTCCATTGTTTAAGATAATGTATTAGGAATTTTGTATGACTGTATCCAAAAGTATCAATGATTTTTTTTTACTTACAGGTTCCATAGAAAGATGAAAGCTGTAGAGGCACAGAAAATGTATATTAAACTTCACTTTCATTTGAGGATTCTCCCCTTTTTGGCTTTAAGACTTTTCTGGTAAATGCACCAAAAAGCCACCTTTTTAGTGCCTCACCACTCTCACAGTAAAAAATTTATTTCTGGTACCTAATCCAAACCCACCTTCTGTCCATTTAAAGCCATTCCCTCTTGTCCTGTCACTACATGTCCAGACTGCCCATGTTGTTATATCTTGGGTAAAGGCATTGTACCTCTGTGTGGGCACATGGCATATGAGGTACTCCAGTACATTACTGATTATCAATGGTTGATATTCCTGTGAATCAGAGTCTGCTTGTTGGAGAAATAATCAGTGACAATTGAGACAAATGTTACTTGTAGGATACTATTTATTTGGCTTCTTTCAGGCAATTAATCGTGGTGGTGGTGAGGCACTGGCAGAGGTTGCCCAGAGAAGCTGTGGCTGCCCCATCCCTGTAAGTGTCCAAGGCCAGGCTGGATGAGACTTGGAGCAACCTAGGACAGTGGAAGATGTCCCTGCCCATGGCAAGGGGTTGGAACCGGGTGATCTTTAAGGCCCCTTCCAACCCAAACCAACATATTGTTTCTGTAGTTTATTTTCAGGGTGAAGTGAATTTGGACCCAGAAGGGTAATTTTTGTCTAGTGACCCTGAATTATGCCATGGGTGACCAGCTCAGATGTAGATTTCTATGTTTAGTCAGAACTCCGAACTGAGAGAGATCTCCCCAAAGGCAGAAGTCTTAAAGCAATGCAAGAGGAAAGGAGGTAAACAGGAATTTTTCTGATGGCAAAAGGAGATGTTAACAGTGTTAAAAGCAGTAGAAAAGTCAAAGAAAGTAAAGACATACTGTAGACCCAGTTTTCTGGCTAGGAAAAGGCACACAGTGTCCCAAAAATGAGCAGTTTTAAGGGATGGGATTTATGAAAAGTCATCTTGGAGCTGATCCAAGACAGTTAGAAGTCTGTGCATTAGCTGAAAACTTCGTGGTCTATGTTTTTTAATAGATGAAGAGAAAGAAACAAATCAGAAAAGATTTGGAGAGATGGGCTGGATTGAGATACAGTTTCTTTAAAAGAGAGAATAGACTGAGGACATCTGTACACAGTGAGGGAAAGTACCAGAGAGCAAAGAAAAATTGAAAACTAAGTGGGCAGGATATGATGCAGCTACTGATGTGGGTCAGAGTTGGGAAAAAGGCCAAGGATTTATGACAAGAGAAGGTGTTCAGGAACAAAAACTAAGAGCTGCTTTGTGGGAATGCTTATTTTCTCTCTTGTAGCAGAAGAATTATGGAGCTTGAAGTGGAACCCAGGTTGTGAGTAAGGAAAGCAAAGTCTGAGATTCAGCAAAGAGTTGTTTAAAGAAGTGGGATAAAGGAAGATGAAAACAACCTTGTAGTGGAAAGAGTTTCGAAGAGCTTCCCATGACACTTTCTCAAAATGTTCAGTAACAAGAGAATGGGAATAATTGAAATAAGATGCAGAAGGGTTTGAAAGAGAAGCTGTGGCTGGTGCATTGGAGCCTGTAGAAGGTCTGGTCTGGAGAATGAGTTTGGGAAGTAGCTTTACAGGACATTAAGTTCTGATGATGGAGAAGTCATCAAGAAGTGGTAAATGGAGTGAGAGTCAGCAGATGTGTTTCTTCCAAATTGAATCTTGGATGAGGCCAGAGAAATTAAGTGGATAACGATGGAACAGGTGGAATGGGGCTGCTGGTGTCTGTGTGAAGGAGCGCACAAGATGAGGAAGAAAGAGAAGAGGCAGAGTCTACATTTTAGGAAAGAATTCATGGTAACACGGAAAGTCTTGTGACGAATGCTTCTTTTGTGGGCACTATCATACACATGGAGATGTGGATGCTGGCATCTCTGCTCCATCACGTACAAGCAAGCATATATCTTATATATAGATCAATAATGAGCACTTGTATAGTGACACACAGCCTGATGCCAGTATATCAACTTCAACATACTCAGCAGATATTGTTACTAACAACCATACTCACAATACTCAGCAACTATGTGTGTTTTTACATTGTTTACCATTTTTGTCTTTGATGATGTTGTGGCAACAACAGCATTCCAAATTTGAGAAAAAAATGGATCACTTTACTGATGAGAAATGAAAGCACAAAGAAGACAAAGTGAATTTTCCCCAAGTCATGAAACAAATTAATGACAGAGCTGAAACAAATCGACTGGTTGTAGAAGAGGGAAGCTGTACAAAGCTATTTTATATTGACGGTCTGTGTCTCAGCCAATTGGATTTTTATTTGACAGTCCAAAGGTGTAATAACGTTTATTGTAAGAGGAAGAAAAATACATCAAGGCTAATATATAATAGAGGACCTTTTAGGGATATGCATAAATGCATATCCTGTTCCATGTGTATACAAGCTTAATTGTGTCTCTTTTAATTTTGCTGTTTGATTCAACAGGGTTGTCAGGTAATCGTCCTATTGAAAGTACGGAGGAGGATAAAATTTCAAGTACCTTTGTTAATCTCTTTTGGCTGTTAAAAGAAAAGATTTATTGGTATCAAATTTTATTGCATTCTTAGAATTTAGGGATTGATTGGCTGCTAGTTTAGCTTACTTGTCTCTTTCAGTTAGAAACCCAAACACAACAGAAGAAAGACATCGCATTGAAGCTGACGTGCAACAAGTGAGTGAAAGTTCACTTGGCTTTTCCTCTCAGCACCAGGTGCAAAAGTTGGCTAAAAGTGCTGTGGCAGGCAGTTATTTGAAAGCAGTTTCTGGTTTAGTGTTTTATCAAGCCCAGGAGTGAAATATTCTGCAACTACTGCAGTTTCACAAAGCTGCTTTTTAAGGTAGAACTCTGAATTGTTTCACTAATTAAAATGGCCCAGTACAAACATTAATCTCACAGTAACCATTAATGGGAGGGGTTTGGGGATTTATGGAGGGCTATGGATGATATTTTAAAAGCGTGGATCATTTCTTTGTTTAATACACAATACACTTGTAGTCTCTAACTATACCAGAGGTTCTTGAAATCTTAAGGAGTATTTGTAATTTTCTACATCCCCTCTTATAAATGCTGGAAGAGGTGTGTTCATTTCTGGTGTAAAACAATTTAACAGTGTCCCAGTTAGTGACTTGACTAAATAGGATAGTTTTTTTCTTGAATAGCTGCCCCATTACCACCTTATATATGGTTTAAAATACTACTTCTCTAAACTTCAGCTTTCTCAGAGTGGAAGGTGGAGGCTCAACGATGACATAAGCTCCAGAAGTGTAAAATTCAAGTGGTTTGCATGTGGGATTGCCAAATAACATGGGTTGGTTTGTTTTCATTTTATTACACCGATACTCCTCCCTAGATGTCTTGGATTTCTGTGGTACCCCCCTTGCTTTAGATTCTTGCTCCTTGTAACTAACCATTTTTATTAGTCATCCCACTAATATGCAGCATTTTTACTCAGCACCTGTTTTCTTCAAAGCCCATTGCAATAATATCTGGTTAATCCTCACATTGGTTCTGAATTTCACTGTCATTCCTGTTCACAGGTGAAAAGTGAGCTCGATGATGTCCTGAAAATTGTGTAATGGCTCTGACACCTCTGTTAAGACTTTTGTCTGTTCCATGTCCCCACTACCCAGGCTGATCCTTGGCCTCTCCACACACTGACTTTGTGGCATGCCAGTTATAAATTGAGCATTTCCTTTTGGTTAATGACACATTTTTTACCCTGATTGCTCTGGAATTTCCATCCTGAATTATGTGGAAGAACTATGCTGGAAGGAGCCTCAAGAGGTCATCTGAGCCATATCTCTGGTCTCAAACTAATTTTGCCCTTTGTTCAGGAAAGCCCTTAAATATATGCATATCAATGGGTGTGTATCCGTGTGTATATATACAATTATTTATTAAATTAAGCCCCATTTCTGGAAGAATTTTGGGTAACTGCCTAATCAAAGTTTGATATAAACTACCAGAAGTTGCTTTAAAATACTTGCACAGACTATCATGATTGATAGTGCTGTGGGAGGTAAAACAAAGAGATTTATACTGGAACGGGCAATTATTGTTAAATCTAGTGCTGTGCCTTCTGAAAATATTGCTTCCTTTGTTTTTATTTTCCTTTTTTCCTTTCTTCTAATTTTTTCCCCCTATGTTTTATGGACCTGCAGCAAGAAATCCATTCATTACCCAAGTAAGCTGGTGATTTTGCTGCTATAATAAACCCTCAGTTAGTTTGACTATACTTGGCCTGTCCATCTGAGAGCTACAACTTTATGGAAACAGAATGAAATAAAGTGTTCTCTAATATGTCACAAATCATAGTTAAAACTGGAAATCCAGGCTGACACTGTGGTCTTGATTTGTATGGTTTGCCTACCCCTTTTTGTTTCTGCAAGGCAATGTATGAGCTGGAGCTCCAGCCAGGATTTTCAGTCTTAACTGTGAATTTCCTTCCTTTAACAGGTTTAAAGCAAACCTTTCAGATTGCTCCAGTATAGCTTTTAGGACGTGAATTTCCTTTGTGTTCATTTTGGGCCTTTTCCAGTATTTATCCATACATTTGAAACTCCTTCAAATCTATGAGTATGGGAGCAGTTACAATAGGAGGTGGTGGCATTTCTATTATATTCCTGTTAGACTTGGTTCAAATGCTGCCTGATTTTCAGCTCCTGCAAGCCTAAAATTCAGACTCTTGCTCAAGCATTACAGGGTTCATGTCCAGCTCAGAGGTCTCTGTAATTACTGTGTCTGGCTGGAAAATAAAAATTACATTTCCTTGAAAAATTTAGAGGTTTCAACATTTGCTTTATTTTTTCATAAGAACAAAACTAAAAGTTTATTTTTTAAAAGTGTAAAAATGTACTGAGATGAAAAGGAATCTTGTTTAGGTGGTAATCCTGTGTATAGGACAACAGCCCTGGAGAGGAGAGACCAATATTCAAGTTTCTACTTGCTGGAAGAATGTAAAGCTGAACCTGAGTGTCCCACATGCTGAGTGAATGCCATAAAATAAGGCTGTTGAATACATCTTTTGATGTTATTATTTTTCTATATGATCATTGAAATATTGCTCAGTACTTACACGCAAAATTGTTTATTTCAAGGGATATGATTTACTTAATAGAAAGAAAATACCTAATTTTGAGATTCTGTCCAGCACTCATTATTAAAGTATTAATATATTTCACATGTGCATTTCATCCAAAATAATCCTTAATAGTGATTATTTGTGGTTAAAAAATTCAGCCTAATTTTTATAAATCTATTGCTTCAGCTATAGCTGCAGGGTCTCATAAAAGCTTGACTGCTTTGTGTTTATTCATTTTTAATGGTAATTAATTCATATTAGTGGTGAACTTAATTATTTACAAAAAGGGATTTTAAATGTTTTGCAGGTTTAGCTCTGTTACACTATTACAATCCAGCACCAAATGTAGCCAAGTGAACAAAATCAATGTTTGATATATCCATCTGTAATCTGATTTAGTAATGGAACTTTATTCCAGAGATCCCTTCTAACTCAAATCATTCTGTATTTCTGTGAATTTAATTCTGAAGGGAAAAACTAATGTTCTTTATTAAAAAAAAAAGTAACACCCAAACTTTAAAGTCAGTGGACTTGTTGCATTAATTCTACACATTTGCATCTTTTGTCACAATTCTCTGCTATATTGTTACAGAATCCTAGAACATCCTGAGTTGGAAGGGACCCACAAGGGTCATGAAGGTCCAACTCCTGGTGGGTTGGTGACATCCATTTAAAAAATTATGTAAATCTTCCCTATTAGAATAAAGTCAGTATTGCAAACTTTATTCTCCTATACATACTTCTGAAGAGAAGGCACTTTGTTTAATTTCAGAAACAAATACTGTCTTCCTCCAAATTCCAATTGCAGTTCCTAAACTTCCCGTCTATTTTGATATCTGAAAATGCCCATACCAGTTGAATTTTTGAGACTGTTACTGTCCACATTGCATGCTTTGTTTGTGTGTTTGTCTTTTGCTGTCTCTCAGCCTGAACTCTCAGCCTGGTGTGACAGTGTCCTTTTTTTTTGTGACTGTATAGTGACAATCACCAGTGTCAGTAGCATATTGCTATATGCTAGAATTAACAAAAACCCAGAATAGATATATAGCAAAAATGAATAATTAAGTGAAAAAGGGACTGACTGTATAATTTAATGTCTGTGAGGATAATAGAATTTCAAGTTAAGGACCTCAAATGACTCTAGGCCCTCGTTGGGATATTTTGGCATAACTATGGTCTAATATGACTAAATTGTCAAAGGTACTTCAGACTCTGCCTTGCAGGACTGTGTGTGTTTTGAATCAGCAGTTCAGGACCATGGAAGTGAAAGGTTTACACCACGCCATTATCCATTTTGTGTGTAAAATATGTTCTTGCAATCGTGAAAATGTACAAACACCTGTTTTGGGGAGCAGGGTTAGGGTATTCTTTGTTCATAGATTTAATCAGTTATTTTGCTCTTCCCTGCAACTACAGGTCCTGCAGCCCTTTTTACACAAGTGGTGGGTAAGAGTTATGTCTGATTGGATTTCCATCTCAAGTCGTTCTTCATGACATAATTTTGGGGGTGTTTTTGGGAGGTGGTGGGGTTTTTTATGAGCCGTTGGGCCCTCCCGCAGTTAATTTAACAAAGACTTAATGTTATACAGAAGTTGTAGCTCTGGTGGATTTCTGGAGGATGGTTAAGGCAGAGTTTACATTTCATATTCTGAGGGAAATGTAGTGCCGTTCTGCCGCCATACGCCATGCATTTCATTAGTGCTGGAGACAGCAGGAGGCTATTTTGTGGAAATGTTTCTGTCACTGTCAGTAGAAACATGCCTGTCTGGTTGAAATATAGCCTATGTCTTGCCAGTTCCCTGCTTCTAAGCAATTGCAGTAGGAGGATGTTAATCTTAACCTGTCACAAGCCATTTAAAATCCAAATTTTTATTAAACTTCCAAATGCTTCAGTAATAGAAGTATGGGAGCCAGGGCTGCGTTCATACGCAAGAGTTGCTGCCCTTCTCAGAGGCAGGAAACACTTTAATTAGTGTTTATTAGTGCTTAGTAGTTAGATGTGCTGGAACTCCCAGCCTGGCTCTGCCAAGGGATGTGATCCCTCTAAGGTAGGCAAGAATCAGCTCAGGAGCACTGGATTGTGGATCTTGTTTCTGTTCTGCTGACAGTAGACCAGGAATTTCATGTATTCAAGGAAGGGATCTATAGCATATTTGTTCAAGATATTCATGTCATTGTGCAGCCACCCTGAATACAGCTGCTCTTACAGTGATGCCAGGATAATTTCTGGAAAGATCTAATTGCCTGGTGGAAAATGTAGTTTCTTATGTCCTTGGTTGTTCTTTGAAAATTTGTGTCAGAGGATTTTCCTGTGCTCCCATGTTCTTTTTTTTTTTCCTGTGCAAGCCTGGCCTGATGGTTACACCTGTGTTTGGTGGATGGGCAGTTGAAAAAAAATATTTGGAAGTAGATACTTTATGTCCTGGTTGACAAGAGAGAGTTTGCATTTATGTGCCTCAATTCCCTCCATGTTCCACTTGAGAGCCCCTGAGATGTTTACGGGTGGGGACTAAGTCTTTACACTGGACAAATGATGGTCCCTGCCTGAGTCATCTCTCTGTAGGGCTAAAGGAAGATTTTGTTTCCTTCCTTTGCTCAAGTTATCAGCAAAAAGGGCTACAGGGTGCACTCTGGCAAGCATCCCTGGAGTTCTCTGGGAATTTCAGGGCTTTTCCCTTCCTAAGTCAGTAGTACTTGGACGAGGCATTGAGGTGATGATGTTCAGCAGATGCATCAAGTGGTCTAACACAAAAATTATCACTTCACTGTGAGGCCTCAGCTGGAGACCTCCTCTCTCAGTCCCTGCTGTTTACTCATGAGAGAAGAAGGAGTTTAAGGAGCTGGGATATTTTGCTCTTCCCTGCCAACCAACATCCAGGCAAGGGAAGCTCATTCCTTGTTGCCAGGAAAGACATGCTTGCATCATTCATTGCAAGAGTGTCTTCCTGATGAAATTGGTGTATCCAGAGAAAATTCAGTATAGGATAGCACTGCAGGAATATTCTAGAGACCCAACAGCTGGGAAGTTGTACAATTTAACCAAAGGAAGAAGTTAAGAATTAAGATGCTATCACTGCTGTATTTAGTATTTTCTAGAGCCCAGCAATCAACATAAAGCTGTCCGAACCCAAGACATTTTTATGCTGTATGTTTTGGGAGTTTTCCACGAGAAGTACTGCAGGGAAGCTGGAAAAGATGTGTCGTGGCACTGAATCCAAAATGACATTAGAAATGCTTTGCCAAGATGCTTTTTCTTCACAGCATATCCCTTATGTTATTCCTTATTCCTTGCGTTTCTGAGCACGATGTTGAGGGAAAACATCCCATCTGGATAGCATTACCTGTAGGATGTGCAGCTTGTATGTATCTTCTGGAGGTTAGCTCTAATGTTAAACAAAGGAAGCAGATTAGAAACATCTGTAAAACATTTCCATAGTTCAGATTTTATACAGTGGGTATTGAATTACCTTGCACATGACTGCATGTCTGAACTAAAAATAATAAGGTAAATCTTTTCCTTTTATTAAAATTAGTATAATATTAATTTTATAGTTAAACTACATTTAACTGTTTCCCTCCTTGGCACTAGAATTTAATGCTGCTGACATCACTACGTATTTTACATGCCACTGAGAAATAATTGTTCATTTATTGATGCAGTATGCTACAATAAGCACATTTTAGGTGCAGTCAAAATATAAACATTAGATTGAAATACATTTTCTTATGTAAAAATGTGGCATTTATTGAATGCTAAAGGAGAGACTTGCCAGCTAAATGTGTAATGTTTCTGACCATTAAATATATTATGTGAAATAGTTATATAGAATATATATAGAACGATTGTAGTACTGCCCACTTAGGTATTATGTTGATTTATGAATTTAGTTAGAGTCCCTAGTAAATACCAAAATTGCTGATTCTAGGTCAGTATTTATTAGGTTGGTAAATTTTATGGAGAGGAAGGATTTGTGCATCCCAGAACTGACAGAGAAAGGTGTTATTTATGCAGTTAGAGTGAGAATGGAATTGTAATTTCAGAGCTGAGCTGAAAAAGGTTATCTAGTTTCTTCATATTCTAAATTACTTTCTAAAACAGCTTATAAAGCCATGCATATAACAATAGTAAATATTATTTAAAGATCCAAGTGTCTAATGCTCAAGATTTACTGTTCAATATCATAAACAGAAAATTCTTACCTTTCCACAGTTCCCTGCAGCAACCTGACTCTAAGGCACGTATCAAAACAGAAAGAGGCAAATATTATTCTCTGGGAAAATATTTTGAAATTCAGCAAGTGTTTTGAAAACTATTATCATTATTGTTTATTGTAAGTGTTCTAAGATTGTGAAAATGAAGTGTTGCTCATAAATACCACGCAGGCTGAATGGCCAAGGGCAGTTCTCATCTCTAACACGCAGACTCCTACCCAAAGCAGTTTCATCCAGTATGAGTACTTGCTTTTATAATGTTTTTACCCAAGTTAATAAAAACTGCAAGTGGAACAAACACTGTGGTATGTATATGCAGTTATTTTTATTCAAGGAGACTGGATCAGCACAAAAACATTTTTTAGAGCAGCATAACATGAACAGTTTCCATTTTCATCAATTAATGCCCTTATCCATCCTGAGAGGTGTCTGTATCTTACCTTTGTGCTGAAAAGGCAATGAGATGTTTATCTTTTGAAAAATAAAAAGGCATGTTGTGCCATGGTAGTGAAATTTGCGGAGTTTATCTCACTATCCCGCTTGGGAATGTATGTTTCAGCACTGATAGTGTTGCTCATTAAATAACTGAGAACAAGTAATGCTCTATTTTAAATGTATCTTAAGAAAAAATGTCTTGTGATCATGTCTTTTGCTCACTGAAAGCTTAATGTTTTTGCCTATGTTGTTGCATGAGGAGTTTGGAGCTGACTGATCTCATAGCCTGAGAGGAAGCAAGGCTGCAGCTGCACATCCCCAGGTCCTGCCTGTCCTGTTCTGTGATTCTGTGATTAAGCACTAGATCCTTCCATCAGCTTGCTTTACCTGGTCTCATAATTTTGGAAGATTAGTGATGCACTAACAGGAGTGTAAGCAGATACTTGTTTTTAAAAATACAGTTGTCAAAGTTGTGATTAGATAGTTATTGCATTTTAGGATTAAAATTGTCTCACATTCCTGTCCTGTGAAGGCTTCAAAGAAAGGACTTTGGGGGTAGATGAGGAAAACCAATTTTCAGAGTGTTTGGAAATGTATCATTTCACTAAGTGTGTGTCTGTGCTGCGTAAATGATATTCCTCATCACATGCTGTACCGGGTGAGTGCTTCACTCGGCGTTCCTGTGGCCAAAACCAGCAGCCTGGGATTCCTGTGTCTTTATCACCAACTGTACTCTGTGAAGTACAAAGCTGCAAAGTTTACTTGACAGTTTGAAGCCAGAGTAATTTACTTGTCTGAGACCTTAATGCAGCTCCTTGCAGTCCATCATCGCCGCTTGAGCAGGAGGGATGTGCCTTAGAGCGGGAATCGGAGCCGTGTGCCAGACGGGGCTCCAAACCAAATTGCAGATGAAGAATTGCTGTTCCTAGCTTTGCTTACTTTGTAATTGCAATGCATTGGGGATACTGGAGGAACTGTTTAAGAATGTTGGAACACCTGCATATGGCACAGCACCTTTATTTTAACAACCCTATAGGTGCTCATGCAGCAAATTATCACCCCAATGCATTCCCTTCATTTTGAATTGAGTCTTTGCCAAGAAAAAGACTCAGCTGATAGAAAGCTGGCTGAGGCACAATTGATTTTGGATTAGAACCCTGAATTTAACAGCATGGGTCAATGGATGATTTCTTTTTTTCTTGAAAGATGCCATCGTTACAAACCTTTTAAAACTGAATTAATTTAAATTCAGGTTTTGTTTATCAGATCTTTTGGAACTGGACTGGGCTATGTCCATGATGATTTGAAAATTTCTGTAATCATTGTCAGGCTGAAAATAATATTAAAATAGGAATGTCCTTCTTCCTGTACATGACTTTCATATTATGCTTTAGCTGTGGAGGGGTTGCCTTATTTCTTCATTCACAGGGCATTTTTATCTCTTTGTTTCTGAACTGTATTGCAGCCATATCACACATAAATCCGACTGGGTAGTCTGGAGCCATTGCTCTATCTGTTTTTCAAAGAAAGCATCACTTACAAATCATGACTGCTAATTAAAATGAATAATGCTTTTAATTAAAAATAAAATCTGTGCAGGCCCCAATAGAGGAAAGATATTGCACATATGCCATGCTTCATCCCCACTGTCAGGTTTTTTTTCACTTTTTTTCCTCTGTCATGAAATTCCCCATTATGTTCACCCTCCTTGCCATTGTCCCTGTTCATTATTTCTGGTTTGATTGACAGTCTGATCTCTCAAGATGCTTGACCGAGTGTTGGCTGATGAAAAGCCTTTGGTTTTGTCTCAAAATGCTGCATTAAAATTCTCAGATTTTAAATTCTTTAGGTAGGATTTTTTTGCTTTATTTTTCCTTGGAAGTTCTGTATCTTTGGAAAAATTGAATTCTTATAAAAGAACCACCAGCAAAACTATTTGAGCTAGAATGGAGGGTGGAGGCAACTCGCGTGCCTATTGAAGTGCATCTTTCATCATCAGAACAATAGCTGGTTCTTTTCCCTTGTCAACTGACCGTCTTTTTTCCTTTCATTAATTAGCTGAAGGCTTGAACAATTCATCCTTGGCCTTCCACTGCCTGTTCTGATAATCCCTCAGGATACTCGGGATAGGATGACAAATCACAAGAAAAGATGTTCTGATTTTTGTTGCTCTGCTGATGGGAAGGTGCTGTGTCTCCTACGTGTGGAGACAGAACCAATTTCCTGAGGTTTGCACTGGGTTTTGTGATTTATTGATTGTGTGAGTGCACGAGTTACCCAGTGCCTCTGGGCTGCATTTTGCTGTCTTTGGAGAGGAATATTTTTATGTCTTTAAAACCATAAATAAGATCTAGATAAGTGCTAATTGGTAAGGATCCGTGTAGGCGGAGACACCTAACAGGTTTCTCCCACCAGTTTTGTCAGTCACGTGGCTGCTCAGGGGGCAGAAGGGGAGGCATTGACAGCATAAGAAAAAAACCTCATTCTCTTTTCGTTTCATATGGCCAGTGCTACACAGAGCTGCCAGGGAGAGCTTTTAGAGAAGAAATTGTAGGGAAAATTCTGTTCAATTTCCAGCCCTCTGGCTGCTGCAGATGGAAACTTTGTAGATTTTGCTTCTGAATTCCGAACAATTATCCATTGGTATGTGCAAATACAATTTTTTTTCATAAGTCCAATCAACCACATCTGGCGCCTGATTTTTCTCAGGTATTGCAAAACCCTTTTAATGAGTGCAACATTTTATTCAGCAGAATAAAGATGTTTATAATTCTTCAAAAATTAATACAAAGGTTTTAAATATTTACCAATTTTTTTTCCCTTAAACAATACTACTAAAGCACTAAGCTATTTCTGCTGCACTTTATCTCAAGTGTTTTAAAGGAATCAAAATTACATAAAGGAAATCAGACCAATGCTTAACTACAGACATCCCTACCTCCATAGTCTGTAATTTTAACAGATGGCAGATGATGCTTTTTGGGATGTCAGTTCAATGATTCATCATTCACATCTCTGCAACTAGAGGTGGTGAAGATCTTGAGAAAATAAAATTGAAGGTGGCAGTTATTTCTAAGAACCCAAAGAAGGTTTTGAGAACTTTCCAACCCACGCTGGTAAATTGAGGGATTTGGGACATGTGCCTATGGGTGTCATTTATTTCTGAGTACCAGATTTGCTGAATGTGCATTTGATGACTCTTAGTGGGGAAAGATGATGCAGAAGAAACTTCAGATGCGATTGTGGGTGCATTGCTCATGTATGGCATTGTCTTAGCACTGAAGACTTACAGCCTGATTTATGAATCTTATCAGACAAAATATTGCATTGCCTGTGGTATCTGTGTTGTCTTGAAATATGGCAATGTTCATTTTTGACTAAACTGACTGTAGGTAAATTATTTATTTTCTGTGAATAACCTAAGAGAAATTAATTAATCCACTGGCACTCAGTGACCATCAGGCCTGAAGTTTATATTATAAGGTTTCCAGAACAATAACTATTCTAAAGCTTGAAAAGAGAACCTTCCTGTATTTGTATGACACTGAACTATTTTGAAGATTTCTTTGAAATACAGAAGAAAACCTCCTTTACACCAGAGTTCAGTTCTCTGTGTAGCTGCCTGGAGTACACAGGAGGTTGCTACTCCTGCTCAGGAGTGAGGAGGTTAAGTTCCTGCCCAGTTCAAGCAAGGGAATTTAACTCAGGCTTTCTCTCTTCTAGATGAGAGCCATAAAAGCCTCATTCTGCTTTGTTGTTGTTTCTTTTTTGTTTCTGGTTTGGTTTTTTTGTTGTTGTTGTTTTTATTTTTTTTTTTAACCTGTGTGAATAGTTTAACTTTTTTGTGAAGAGTTAAATAAATGTCTGTTGGCTAATCATGTATGATATGCTTTAAAAAATTTTTAAAAAAGTTTTTCTGGAAAAAGAAAAAAAGAAACTTAAGAAGGTACTGATGCAAACATGTGTCCTTCAAAGAGAGAGTGAGAAAGATTGCCAGTGCTTCATGGTCAGGTTTTGGCATTTGGCAGTGATGGCTGGTATCAATCTCTGGTATGTATTTCCTCTAAAAGAGTTTCAGAGAATGAGTATTTTAAAAACAAAATGCATTTTGTCAGAAAATTGGTAGCAAATTCAACCTAACGTTACGTGTGGCCTTTCTGCTTCCATGTGGCACTTGTGCATCCTCATGGCAAAGCTCTTGGTTGTTGCAATTTTCCAGGACATCAGGAGCCCAGCTGGGAGCAGACACTGCTGTGATACATATGCTTATCCATGGTGCTCCCATTCTTTGTAAATTCATCAAAGCCTTGCATTTGGCTGTACATTCCTTCTTACTGACATGCCCTGGAGAGAGATCTCTATTTGTAGACAATTCTGAATGAAGGTCGTTGAAGCAAAGAATATCCTGAGTTGGAAGGGACCCACAAGGATAGAGTCCAACTCCTGGCCCTGCACAGGACAGCTGGAACAATCCCACCATGTGCCTTGGAGCGAAGTCCAAACACTTCTTCAGCTCTGCCAGGGTTGGTCCTGTGATCACTTCCCTGGGGAACCTGTCCCAGTGTCTGACGACCCTCTGGGTGAAGAAATTTTTCCTTATGCCCAACCTAAACTTCCCCGACTCAGCTCCAGCGGTTTCCTCAAGTCCTGTCTGTGGTCACCACATCCTCTTCCCCTCGTGAGGATGTTAAAGACCCCAGTGAGGTCTCCCCTCAGTGTCTTATTTTCCAAACTGAACAAACCAAATCACCCTTCCAGCCCCTTCACCATCTCCATGTCCCTCCTTTGGATGCTCTTTAATAGCTTTATGTCCTTCTTATATTGCCCAGAACTGCATACAGGACTTGAGGTGAGGCCACAAAGATGATTGAGAAGAGAATTGGTCATGCTAAAGCATTAGGAAAATGTCCACTCCTGAATGGATTGGAGATGGACGTACTTGAACCCACTAGCTCTGTGATTAAAAGAGTTAAGCATTATTTTACTGAAGAAGTACTGCTGTTTCTCTAAAAAAACATTTTCATGTATGCATCTCTGTGATTTATGCATCTCTGTGCTTCGTTGTTTAACACTCAAAATCCTGTGAATGGCGTGAGAACTTTTCCTGTTTTCTTGCCTTATTCTTTCCATCAGTGGGCAAGAGTGGTGTATGTCATTTTTCCAGAGTGCCATATTTCACACTTCAATTTAATTTGGCTGATAATGATTTGTTAAGCAAATATAAATATGTAGAGCACAAGCTGGGTCTCACACATAAAGTACTCAACCACTTCAGCAGTTCCTTTAAAATCCCACTCCAGCCTTATAAAAGCTGCAGGTGCAAAACAGTTTGCCTCTGTACTACTTAAACAGAAGATAAAGGTAATGTGGAACTTTATATTCAGTACAACTCTTTGACAAGTGTAACATTGTAAGAAAAGGACTGGTGATTTTATTGGTGATTTCCATCAGAAATACACATACTCATGAATGGGTTTACTTTTGCTGTTTTACTGTTGAAGAGAAAGGACAACTGACCATGGAGTGCATCAAGTCTCTGACAAATACTATGCATTAGAAATGGAAAACATGGCTCTATTTGCATTTGAAGCAAAGAATATTTCTGAGGCTCTTTTGATCTCCAGTCCTCTAACTATGAAGTGATTCTTCTCACAGTGGTTACATCATTTTTAAATCTTACTTTAAAGCGAAGGGGTTTTTTTCAGGCCAAAGAGAAACACCATATTCTTCTAATCTTCCTCTCCCTCCACTATGTAATCCAATGTATCTTTCAACAGAATTTTCTTACTTTCTTTGGGCATCCCACAAATTTCTGTTCTTACCCTGTTTCCTTTTCATCAGTGGGCTTTCAAGCCTCATCTGCTTTCAAGGATTCAATATCATCTTTGCACTGGTGTTTTGAATATTTCTGTCTCCACTCTTCGACTCGTCTGTGTTTACTCAGGACTGCATTTTGGCATGTTTCCCTAGAAGTACTTTTTTATCCACTGAAATTCAGGAAAGACTAAACCGAGCTCCTTATCTTTCCTCCCTTAATCTGAGAGTTGCTTAAAGCCCTAATGTTCCCCGAGACCTTCTGCCCATTTGTTCCCTGTATCTTCCTTTGTGCTATACCTAAACTGTGCTGATTTTTAGAGTCACAGAATCGTTAAGGTTGGAAGAGCCCTCTAAGATCATCGAGTCCAGCTGGTAACCCACCACTGCCAAGTCCACCACTACACCATGTCCCTCAGTGCCACATCCACTTGTTTCTGGATACTTCAGGGATGTGATTCCACCACTTCTCTGAGCAGGTTCCCCTTCATATGTTTCGACTAGGATTTGAGCCTTTTGAAGTTCAAGGAGAATATTATTGTTTTGATCAAAATTATTTAACATATTTACATTTATTATTAATATTAATTATTTTTAACATTAATTTATCAATTTTTAATATTTATTAATTTAATTAATATTTATTACTATTTAACATTTACTCTGCAACTGTTTTCTAACCTCTTGACAAAAACAAGAAAACAGGAAAAAGTAAAATGGTAGAAACCCCCTTTTAAACTTGGATTAATCCATTGCTTATTTCTAACTATTTCCATGTTCTTCATGGAACATTTATTAGATATTTGTGATGATTTTTCACTGAAGATTGACTTTTTTCAGGAGTCATTATTCGAGTACATAAATACTACAGGCTTGTGCCTTTTGAACTAAGAAATTTATTTTTGTCTTGTCTAACTTGAAAATGACCAAGTACATTTTTCTCACATATTCAAACCAAAATGTTTTTCTTAAGTGAAATGGGGCATAGAACATGGCAAAAGAAAGGCTAATTACAGATGAACAATAGTAAGGGAGAAAGGAATTTATAGTAAAATTTGCTTTTAAAAACTTGGCAGTATGTTTTGAAAAGTAAAGAGTTTTAGAATGTTGAAAAAGCTCAACTTGATAGGACATTCGAATTCAGCTATTACAAATCCAGTCACACATAGCTGGTTTTTTCTCTAAAAAGCATGTAGGAGTATGAAATTATACTGAGAAGAGATTGTGTTTTACTAGCCAGCATTGGTGTCACTGGAAGAGAGTTGTGGAGGAAATACTAAAAATTTTTGAGGATATTGTAAAACATGGATGAACTTCAGAAAATTAGTATCTCTGCTTTGTGGAAATTTTTTCTTAGAAACCTGAAGAACAAGAGGTGCAACTTAGGCTTGGTAATTTGTGCTGTTCTTGTCTGCTCCTGAGCCCAGGCAGCCGCTGATGTTCACGTGCAGCTGTGGCCAGAGCATTTTGTGAGGTTGATGGCAGCTAAGGATCCAGTGCTGATGTGAGTCAGTATTTTAGATCAGGTTTGAATTGTGGTCCCAGTGCTGGAAGGGAAGCTCACACCTCAGTTTTTCCCAACCCTGCTCAGTGCTGGAACAGCCACTGATGTGGGAGGTGGGAACACAGGTAGGAAAGAAAAGAAAATATATACAAATATTTTGAAGAAGGAGTACTGTGATTCCCTATTCCCTCACAGAAATGAACACTTTATTTTATTTTCTGTGACAGAGAGCTAAACTGTGGCACATTATTATTCTGGATCAGATGGGTGGCAAGAATGGCCCACTTGAAATTACAACATGTAATTATCAAGTAGGCATTCCAGCACACTGCTGGCTACAGCATTATTACAAAAAGTGAACTTGCACTGAAGCATAACTTTTCAGAAATAACACTTCTCTAAAATATCGGGGCAGGAAATTAATACAAAATGGAGTGCCAGGACAAGAAATTATTTCAGTCTTTAGCTCTGATGAGATGCATTTTGTACTCAGTGAGTTCAAATGTTTTGCTCTTGCTGGTTTGTAGGAAGCTCCTTCTGATCTAACTATAAGGCCTAAAAATGAAAATAATATTTCTAGACTTTAATACTTGGCATGCACAGACTGGAAACAAGAGTACAGGGAAGTTTTGAGAAGGAACACAATTGTTTTATAGTACTCATATAAACATAATTGTACTTTGGCCAGAAATGCCATTGTATGCACTCAATGGATAATATACTACTAGTAGAACATACTTATTAATATTTAGGTGTGAAATTTGTCACTGTCCATCTATGATAATAATTCTTATATGATCAGATGCACTGCTTTACTCTGTAGATGATACAATACAACACTATTTCTACTTAATTAAAAACCCTTTCTTTATAAGAGGCTATTAACAAAAGTCTGTCTATCTTTTAAGCATATAAACCCACTGAAATTAAGCTAGATTTTCAAACTAGAGACTATTTCATCCCATGTCATGATACAATGTATTTCAAAAGAATTGCCCATTACTGCTACAGCGCTCAACTTTGTGCTTGGCCAAATCTATCAAAAGATCCTTTAGCCTTGCTTTGACTTTGTTTAATAAAGTCTTCCAGAGGATGAATGCAAATTGATTAAGCAATCTGATGTGCATCTTAGACCAGTATCGTGATGGCTGATGCATTTCCTGGAGCCACAGTATGTGAATCCTCCTGGTGATTTTGTTTGCATTGACTGTGGAAGCCTGAACTTCTACAACTGACTGAAGGCTGAAGAAATGGGAAGCACCCAGATGCATTTTCTCTGCATTGTGGGATGGGAAATCTGCTCAGTAGATTGTTTTTTTATATCTAGTTTTTGACATTACATGTCATTTAATAGAACATTCAGTGCTCATCATCTGACATTAGATATCACTGAATTTACCATAGGACAACCAAACATGGACACCAGAGTGCTCTATGGAATTATTTGCACAGATTGCCATTGTACTGATTAGATTGAAGATGATTGGAGGGACATATCAAAAATACAGTTTGTCCCTGACAAGTTGTGGATAAAAGTTACAAATATTCCCACTGGGTCATACTCCAGACAGGGTAAAGTAGTGAAGTGATGACCTAGAATCAGTAAAATGTAAAGTGGCCATAGATGAATTGATTTTTGCTTCTGTGCATCAGGTATTAAATTAGAAAAATGGGCATAATGTTCCTTATAAAGTACTCCCAGACTATTAAAAATGGCACTGCAATATATACTTTTTGTGGTGTTGTCTGTTGATTTCCAAACTGAAATCTGTCCTGGTGGGGTGATCTCTGTGTCAGTTCCACTGTCTCTACCAGCAGTTTCACTGCAGATCTCTAAAAAGGAGAAACACTCTATGATGCTGCCATCTCATGAGACACATCTCTTTCATTCATTAGCTAATGCATTACAGTTTATTACATCTGTAAGTTATAAAGGGAAATCTATCTAAAGAGAATGTAAGGACTCCAACAGCTTTAAGATTATTAACAATAGTAACTCAACCCTAAATCACTGTGTACATGAGTCCATTAAAAAGGCCTTGTGCATGAGGTCTTTAGGCTTTAGCTGACAGGTTTTTAGTAAAGCAAATCTCAGCTAGATGAAATTCTGAAGTTTACTGTGAGGCATGAGCTCAACCACTCTGCATTTTATTGTTGGTTGCAGCATGTGGTGAGTACCCAGCACAGAGATACTCACATCTGTAACAAATAACCTTTTTTTTTCCTAAGTGAAGCTCAAACACATATTAGCACAGCCTATTTATCTGAATGAACCAAAGCTGCAAATAATTAAGGAGTCTACTCTGGGAATACTTACACCATCATGGAAGCTGATTTTCATTCAAGTTGTATCAAAAGAAGCCCCAATAACTTTGCTCAACTCATTTTACACACAACTGCCATTCTCAGCCTTGATGACTTGCTGTGACTAAGCTTGTTATTTTTACACATTTATTTGTTCTTACTGAAGGAGGCACCAAATTTCATCCAGTCCTACCTCTTGTTCAGTGCACATTGGGATGCCTGGGGTGAAGGATCAGACCTTTCTTTGGCTCCTCATTAACAGTGCCATTGCAGGCTTTTCCTCCTGTACACACTGGGGATATTGGCAATTGTAGCAGCAATTCCAAAATGTTGTGAGGTTGCTCTCACCTCCATCTGTCTTCTTTGTCTCTTACAAACCCCTCAGGCTCTGACTTCTGCACTTTCACTTTGTTGACACACTATTTTTGATGACAATTTTAGTTTTGGAGTAGCAGTAGATAGGGAACTCTGTTCCAAATGGAGGACAGGGTGCCTGTTGTGCTGGAACCTGTAGGAACAGAAGTAATTTTCTCTACTCAAAAACCCTGCAAGAATGTACAAAAGGCAGTGAGGCCCCTGGAGATATCTGATCCAACCAACTCAAATGAGAACTATCACCAGCACCAGATCTACTCAGCCATGGCCTTGTCCAGTTCATGCTTTGGCAACTCCACTGAGGAATTTTTTCAGAGCTTCTCCTGTTTAACTGTTGCAGAGCTGTTCTGTCCTTCCATGAGAAGGGTTTTCCTAACATCCTCCTTGATCCTTCCAAATCGCGATTTGTGGCTGTCATCCCTCATTAAATCATCTGACATTAAGAAGAAGAATTTGGATCTGTCATTTTTTAATTGCTTTTCAATTATTCATAGGCAGCAGCCTATAATTATTTGATCCCTTCAGCTTCCCCAAACAAAACTGATTTATTTGAATATTAATGCCAGCAGACATTGTTATGTTTACAGTTCATTCACATCTGAGATATCCGGTGCTGATGACTGGAGTGAATTAAATCTTTGAGTTTTACTTCCATTCAGTACAGTAGAAATAATTTTGTCCAATATATCTCTTCCATGAGTTGTGCAGCCTTTCCTCACATGCTCAAGACCTCAATTCTTCTCAATGCTCAGTGAAAATTATTCTCCTGTTTTGGAACCATGTTTAGATTTTCCATCTCTATTTCATTCAGCACAGATTATCTTTTTTTATACTGGTTTATATCTGAAGCCTCCTTTGCTTTGCTTCTTAATTTGACTTGCAAACCTAATTAAGCCTTACTTTTGGCAGTCCTTTATTCCTGTACTTCTTGACTTCTAATAGTGTGGCTTTCTTGCATGCTACAGATCCTTTTCCTCCTCAAAAAGCCACTGATTGGAAAGTGACTTGTTATGAATATGAGTTTACTTTTCTAGTATTCCAGGTGCAGGTTTTGAACTGCAAAGTCATTACTGTGTTGACATTGTTTATGCTACTGTCTCTTAGCTTTATATTAAAATGACTGATACTATTTGTAAAGCTTTATGGAGGTTTGCAGGTTTTTAGTTTAAATGTTTAGTTAGTTGTTGGTTTAAACGTCACTGAGAATTATGATTCTATGTGATATAAGACTGGCCCACTTACTCTAAATTAGAAGAGAAATGTATCGGGCACAGTTTTTATGGTTTGCATGTCTGCTAAATCACCTCTGCATTTCACAGCTTTAGCTTCTGGGAAATATTTATGGTTTTTGCTTAGGAGTGCATACAAGTTTAGATACAACAAACTCTAAATTTAAGCTCAGTAGAAGTTTGGTTGGTTTGGTTTTTTTTAAATACATATTTCTGCATTATTTTGCAGCTGTTTCCTATTGGATGAGAGGTGAATCGTTAGCAGTGAAGGACTGCTCCTACTTGTATGGGGAGGGAGGCAAAGGAAGGCAAATGTCTGCCCATGTGTGGGGTGTGGTTCTCTGCCTCCTTTGGCCTGTTTGTAAAGGGGATGTAGGGCAGATATCACTGTCATGTGAACATGCAAAATTCACATAGGTAACTTACCTTTTCCCCAGTAAAGGAGCCAGCCTTGCCAGCAACCCAAAAGGGGAGTGAACTGTATTAATGGACAATTTTGTCTTGATTATTAAAAGTCTTATCCCCTACTTTCTTGACCTGTTAAATCCCCTCAGTAATCAATGTTCCTTCTAAAGTTTTACCCAGCCTTCATCTTTTCAATGCTACCTCGTGATCAACACTCTACATTTCCCTTTGGATCACTCCTTCCTCATGTCCTTCAGAGTAGCATCATCCTCTCTGTCACTGTGATAATAGAGATTTCTTTCTGGTATTGTGACACCTGTATTGGTTTCACTCACTCTTTTCAGTAAACATAGTTAACAGTTTGTGACTAATATTTGAGTTCACCTTCTTATAAGTGCATGAGAGAAATGGAATTGTCCTATTGTTTTTCAGGAATGAAGGTACTTTTCTATTTATTTGTCATGTGTTTTGGTGGTTTTTTGTTTTGTGGGTTTTTTGTTGTTGCACTTTACCATCTATAGTCTTCTTTCTATTTCCATCAACACTGCAGAGAATATCTCTAATAATCAGAGAAGAATGTACTTTTTCACCCCCTTTAAATGGTGCACGTACACAGAAGCATAAAGATCTCTTCTTGTAGAAACCAGTGTTACAATTTTTCTAGGAGCAGAATCCCAGTGGTTGTGCTGAGGCTCAGCCTTTACCATGGACAGAATCACAGAATCAGGATGTTACTTTTTAGATCCTTGCGTTTTTGCCCTGAAATCCTCATTTTCTCTTGAAGATTTCAGTGATGTTTCTCTAGAACTTAGACCTGCTGGCATTTTCCTTTGTGCCTCCCAAGGGATCAAGGTAAAGGCTGGAAACACTAATTTTCCTCCTCCCCACTGGCATCACTGGCATTATCTTCTGACTCCTCTGGCACCAGTAATGGATATCCCGGCTTTGTGCTCGCCTTCGTAATTTAACATGTGAGCAGTTTCAGTGGAGCTGCACTTAATCACAAGGCTGTACAGCTGGATTCCCAAAGCAGAATTCTCCTCAGGGTAGGGGAAATTGTTGTCTTCTCTGCTTGGACCTGTTGCCAGTGTCCAGAGGTTTTTACAAAATACTGAGTACTTCGTCCCTTGACATGAATCTCTGCTTCATCTGTTTTATCAAACTCCTGGTAATGGTTTGGATTAACTGGACTGACTGTGTGCCAAAGCCTTTCCAGTTCATACCCAGTTAAAGAATGTGCAAGCTGAAGTTATGAAGCATTGGTAGGTAAAATATTCAAAAATTAATTGAATGTGACTAAATTTCTCCACAGTCAGTTCAAGTCTGACAGTGGCCAATAACCTGAATTTTAAGAGAAGAATAAGAAATACACACAATGTTCAAGGAAGTTCATGGCCCCTTTTCTGTTTTCCTACATTCAACAAGTAAAATCCAAGTTCTGCCTATTAAGAGCAAGTAACCTCCTAAATTTTTCATTGAAGATTAAACTTCTTTAAATAATACAGGAGTCATGGGGTTCTGTAGTACTCCACGTGACTAAAATGGCTTTTTTTAATACCACTTCCCTGGATTGTTAGAAGTTTGGAAATAGACCATGGACCGAATACTAGGAGGACTCCATGAAAGTCTTTGATCTACAAAAATTTTGCAAAGAGATTTTTCTATCTTGTTTCCTTTATCTGTCTCAAAACCTCTCTGCATCTTTCCTTAAAAACTGTTATGTTTTACACTCATCCCTTTCATGTCATCCACTCTGCACTCCTGAGAAGTCAATCCGGTCTCTGAACCAGGAATTCAGTCTCTGCTGCCTCCAGGATAACTTTTTAAAAGAAATGTCTGTCTCTCATACCACCCTTGTGCTTAGGAGGAGATTTTCTGAACAGCTTCAAAAATACTTTCCATTGTTATTCAAATTATTTGTGAAATGCCCTCATATTTTAGTGTATTCTAACATTGAGAAAAGAGAGTGTATCCAGAAAAGGTAATTTCAGAGCATCTCCACCCAAATCAAAGTGAATTTAAATTGTATTGAAGATCACAGCATTTGCACATTCATATCTCAGTTGTGAGCTCTTCATCAGTTGCCAGGTGAACTATTCCAAGATTTTAGAATTCAGTCTATCTGTTTATTAGAATTTAAAGCCCTCACAAATTTTTATGTCAAGAACCTACTTAAGAAATAAAATGCTTTAACTATTCCAACAGTTGCATTCAATTTGAAGGATCTAGTAAACATTATGAAGTAGAGCTAAGGGAAATCCCACATGGCTAATAAAGTTTTGGTAGTAATAGGAGATAAATTTTGAAGTTTTCATAATAGATTATCTAAATATCTCCAATGCAAAGCATTCAACAAAGCAGGCCCAGAAGCTATTGTATAGTTTTCAAACTAATCTGAATAAATTCAATAATTTTCCAACTATTGATGTTCTGGCAGAAATGTTGTTACTCTTCCCCTGTGTTGTTATCACTATTTCTGTTCAGATTTTCAGATTTTATGTGTTTTTTATGTTAGCAAGGTCTTTCTACCTCCCAATAGTTTGATTTTAACCATTTTCACATTTTCATTAAAACTGTCTTTTAGTAAGAGGAAGTGTAGTAATTTATCCTTACAGGGATGTTGTGACTCAAACACTCCCTTCCCTTCCTGTTGCTTGATCCAATGTAATTAAATAATAGATTTCATTTCATAACTTTGCAGTAGCAATAAAGAGGAAATTATGTTCAGAAGGCATGTTTATTTTTTTTCCCCAGCCTTTTCATGGCTTAAAAGTGATTCTTTCTCTTCGTGCTAAAGTAATGTGAAACAGCCTTTTCAAACTTATGTCCTTGGGAAATGAATGTTAATTAAAGAATGAACATTAAATAGGACTTAGGAAATCAGGGCCTTTTTCAGACACAAATATCTGTTGTTCAGATTTTCGTTTATGCTCCTTCATAGTGCTTTCTTTTCTCTCTCTGAACAAATCTCCCTCCTTTTTGCCATGTTTGATTTTTCCCAAGACAAAATCTGTCACATTCGTGCTATTGATGCCTTGAGAGGCTACCTAGAACAGAGGCTAGACAGTGTTAGAGGAATAAAGTAGATATTTACTGAAAGGCCTTCAAAGGATGCCCCTTGGGCAGTGCAAGAGCCCAGCCAGGGCTACACCCAGATGGACCCAAGATGGATGATCAGTCATGAGTTTTCACACTTTTCTAAGTTTTGGTCCGTTTCCATATTGGGGTTAATTGTCCAATTCCAGCTTCAGGTGCTGCAGTCCCATCTTCCCAGTTTGCTCTCTCAATCTGCTGTTTGCACTTTTTGTGCCTGAAGCTGCAGCGGTGTCCTTGGTTCTGGGGCTGGAAAAGGGTTGTTCTGTCTGACCAAGCTGTGAGGAGAACTTGCTAACACTTTATATGAAGTTCATAGTCACATACCAATACAGTACAGAATCTGAAAAATATAAAAGCTTAAAGCATCACTATTACCTGTGCAATTTACCTTGTTTGGTTTTTTGTAAGCTCTGAAAATTGTAATTCATACCAATGAGTAAGAAAATACAACAAAGCAACACATACTTATTAAAATTTAGACTTCCTTTCCTCATTCTTACATGAAAACAGATATGCCTTGGACTGGGACTTGGATTGTTTTCCCTCTATTTTTTTCCTTTCTGTTGGATTAGAAGATTCTTGGAACAAAGTAGTTACAGATTTAGAATTTTGGAACCATTTTGAAATGGAAGGACATTTCCTGATGTAAGACAAAAAAGTTCATAGAACTGCCTATATTGAGGTGCATTCTGATTATAGCTTGTCCTCACTGACATTACAGGACAGGCTGAGCCTTTCTCCAGTGTCATAATGTACACTGCATACCTTGTGGTTGAAAAAGTATTAAAACGAAACAGTTTTGATTTTTCTTTCTACAGATAATGTGGGTACGTCTTGCAGGGTGACACCTGAGTGCCAAAATTGTGCAGGCAATACAATGTATTGGAGCCAAGATACCTGTGTGGTCTCTGGCTTCCAAAACCATTTAAACCCATAGTCCTCTCCATCTCTTATATGTCTCACTGTTTAATCTGAGAGATCTTGCAACATTTACTTGAAATCCCCATCCAGACTGAGCACTTGGCAGGTGCAATTGAGTAGATGAGAATTAAAAAGTAAGAAGAAAGTCCAGTGTGAATTTCAGGTAAAGTCTTTTAACATACAAAGTCTTCCATCATTACCATGGTATTTCCTAGCATGAACATGATTGCAAATCTCTCCAGGGCTGTGAAAATTTCTAGAGCTGAGAGAAGATGTTAGTATCTTTGTATTTTGTATTTTTGATGTTTATATTTTTGTTTGAATCTGAATCCTTTTTTTTCTCCTTTTGTCTCCAGCTCTAAATCTTCAGAGTAGTGTCTTGCTTATGTTCTAAGATTTGATTTTTTAAAGTTTGTTTTTTTTTTTAATTTTAATTTTTTTTTAATGTTAAAGATTTTTTCTGGTTTTATCCTCCATTGCACTCCAGGGTAGAGCCTGGGCCCTGCTCTGAGCCCTCCCTGCACACAGGGACACCCAGGGATGAGGGCCCCTCTCAGCTGGGGATCCTCTCCAGGCTCAACAGCCCCAGCTCCCTCAGCCTTCCCTCCTAAGGGAGATGCTCCAGTCCCTCCATCATCTCTGTCACCCAGCACTGGACACACGCCAGGAGCTCCGTGTCTCTCATGTCCTGAGAGCCCAGAACTGGGCACAGCACCCCAGATGTGCCTCAGCAGGGCTGAGCAGAGGGGCAGGATCCCCTCCCTGATCTGCTGGGAATGCTCTTCCTGATGTCCCCAGGACACCATTGGCCTTGGCCTCAGGGCACACTATGGCCCATGGACAGTTTGTTGTCCCCCACACCCCAGGACCTTCTGTGCAGAGCTTCTTTCCAGCAGGTCATTCCCAACCTGTACCAGTTCCAGGGGTTTTTCCTCCTTCCTGCATTTGCCTTTGTTGAATTTCAGACAGTTCTTCTCTGCCCATCTCTCCAACCTGTCAAGTTCCCCAATATTCAGAGCACTAATGGTTGCCAGCTCTTCATTACCCTGAGGCTTCCCCTAAAAGCACTTTATCTGTGGGCTTGGGGGGGTAAAAATGTGTCTGATTTTCCCTGTGTCAGACAGTGACGCCTGATTCCAATTTGCTGTCATATGGAAAGGAAGAGTATTTATTTAGTGTTCTGGTGAAACTAATATAGGGCAGTGATTATTTTCCTGTGTGAGCAATGTAAGGATACATGATTTAAACAAATGGTGCTCTCAACAGCAATAGGAGAAAGGAACCTGTTTATATTAGATGGTCCCTCAATCAACAGAGAACTGGGTTTTTTCTGCTTGCAGCCTTGGAAGCTGTGTAAGAATAACCCTGAGTGGTGGTTTCTTCTGGGATTTGAAACCAAAGGACAGGAAGCTGAGGGATAATGTAAACCTCTGCTGGTTTGCACTCCACAGTAATATTAAAGAAAGAAAAGAAATAGAAATAATTGATGGATACGAAATAAATCTAAGTTCATAAACTAAATATTGAGAAATAATATTATCTTCAGTTCTTAAGTAGTAATTTCTTAAATAGTAGTAAGTAGTAAGTTCTTAAATAGTAAAGTCTAATTGATTTTTTCTTCACTAAAGGAAATGTGAATGCATTTATTGATAAACAGTTTGTGTGTTCTTATCTTTTAAAAGTAACATTTAGCAGCATAAAGGCATTCAAAGATGTAACTTAGATGGAAATAGTAGTTATTGTTGAGATTCTCCACTTGGAATATCTATAGTGATACTGCTGTGAAAAAAAGGGGTTTTTTAACTAGTTTTATTTTAATTTGGACTACATGACCTTTAAAGGTCCCTTCCAACTCCAACTATTCAATGATTCTACGATGATTTCCTCCAAAACTTAATTGCTTATATAGTTTAGGCACAGGAAAAATTAATGCCAGTGATTTACAATGGAATGGCACCATTTACCTCAGCATTTAGACTATCCTGCCAATCCTAGAACAGGAACAGTCAATAACAGAGGGCATCTACACTCATCTTCAGAAGTGGGGAAATCTCTTTGCAGAGGATGGAGGCCTTTTGGCTGTGAGAATTTTTCAGGTTGGCTAATGAATCTTTCATATCTATAAAGTTCACACTTCACAAAGCTTTTTTCACAGTCTCTTGCTCATTCTAAAGAACACTACTCCATCATTTCCACTTGAATGATATTTTTCAACCTTTTTTTTCCTCCCTTGTAATTTGCAGTAGAAGTTTCCAGGTTTGTTTTCTTGCCTGCTGTGACCACCAGCAGTGGGAGAGAACATCAGCAGTGGCCATCCCCAATGCCACACCAAATCTTGAATTAACACCTGTGTAGCCAGTGAATAATTTGACCACATTAAAACTGAGTTCAGTGAGTCTGAATACTTTTCTGTACCTAGAGACTTTATGGTTTTAACCATGTTGGTATAAATTCACTTAGTTTGGACAGTGTTACCTGCTATAAATGTCGGATGTGCAATAGGGTTTCTTTTGTTTCCTGGAGAGTAGAAGAATTACAGCTATAAAATGTTGGTCCAAAATGTTGATTTTCGAATTTGAATTGAAAGAAGAAAAAATAGAAAAAGTCATGCCTGAAGCTAAAGTTGAAATATAGTTATTGTTCATAAATGCATTAAATTATTTTCTCTGTGTGACAGAAAATGGAAAAAAACCCCTCTAGTTTAAGAAGTTAAGCCTAAATTATTTATAAAGAAGAGATTTTTTTAAAAAATACTTTAATTCAAGCTCATATATTGCAAAATAGAGGTATTAATTTCACTATTTACTTGGAATTTTTTTCCTTAGTAATCTAATATAATTTTAAAGAAATCATTCTGTCTCCAATAGATAACAGAGCCCAGGAACATGGTGCATTTTCCTATTGGCCCACTCCATTACACAGACTGACTCCATGTAGTTTTATAAAGGCTCTTACATATTTCTGATTTTTTTTCTTCTTTTTTTTTGATATTTTTAGAAAGATCTTGTTTGTAACATGAAGAACATAAATTCAAACAAGCTGTCCATATTTTTCCTTTGCTGTTTTTGCTCCCTCTGAGTGTGTAGCTTCTTTTGTTGTATTTTTCTACGCTGATTGTACTGAATATGTTGCTAAAAACCATTTAGGTTAAAAATCATGCTAAAAAGAACAAACCAAGAAAACCCCTCTGATCTTTTCTATGGTCAGAAGCAGTATTTGAGGTGTGAGTCAAATGAAGAGAGATGCTGATGTCTAAATTTAATGTTCAATTTAACAGATGGGAATATTCAGAAAATATATTCATCTTAGTGATCTGTGGGGCTCTTGGATATCAATGGTGTGGTAAAAACCCTGTAGGCTGGGGTGTGGGACCTTTTTATTGGAGCTCCTGGGACTGACTTTCACCCAATTTCAGTCTGAAGGCAGCTGAAGGAAGGGCTGTTTTCTCCTGTGACTGGAACAATCTGTGTTCTTAATTTTATATCAGCTGCTTGTGGCTCCTGACATTGAAACCACTGAGTACTGAACCTGGAGATGTGTTCTTTGTGCTTTTGGAAGGAGGGAGTCCCTGGGTAACCTGCTTATTGCCAAAGATACTTTTGGGGTAATTCTTCTCCAGCTATGAGGAACTGGCTGCAGACTTCATATCTGTTCCAGATCCAGCTCTCTGGGCAGCCTGAACTGGAAGTCAAGAGAGGTAAAGCAGTCAATCTTGCTTTGGAGACTTGAGAGTACGGTTTTCATAAAGGCACAAATATAGTAAATTATGTCCTTGAAACCAAGATCTCAGTAGATGGCAGGGGCTGTGGGGTATGAACTTGTGTTTTCTTATTCTCATGATGTGGGCTGAGATTCACTGTTGTCAAACATAAAATAAAGTTCTTACCAGTCTCCACAGCTCCCTGAAAGGAGGTGGAAGCCAGCTGGGGATTGGTCTCATCTCCCAAGTGATAGGACAAGAGTAAATGGCCTCAAGTTGTGCCAAACTAGGTTGGGATTGAATATCAGGAAAAATTTCTGCAGTGAAAGGGTGGTCAAACATTGGAACAGACTGTACAGGGAAGTGGTGAAGTCACCATCCCTGGAGGGATTTAGCAGACGTGGATGTGGCACTTGGGGACATGGTTTAGTGGTGGCCTTGCAGTGCTGGGGGAATGGTTGGACTCTGTGATTCTAAAGGTATGTTTCAGCCTAAACAATTCTGTGTTTTCTTGATTCTCTAAAGCCTCAAAATGTGACACAGAGCCTCATCTTCTAGAGGTCACGTATAATCAACTGGTGCTATATTAAATGGTCTTCAGTAAGAAAACACATTTGAAACTAAATACCTATTAAGAAGAAAATTGATTGTCTTTAAATCTGCAGATGGACATTTTTTGGTTTAGACAGTTTGTGATGATTCAGTCATGCTGGTGAACCCTTGTGCAGTGGTCCTGAATCATTACCTGTGAGAGTGCTCTAATGGGCTCCATAATGTAATTATTTCCCCAGCATGTGCTAAATGCTAAAGCACATCCCTGTGCTGACTTGTGGAAACAAATTCAGAGTTTTCCCTCTCTCTGTGTTTGAACAAGAAGCTCAGGTGTCACCATTAGTAGCATGTGAGATATTGCATGGAAAGGTTGAAGTGAAAACCTGTATTTACCTTTTCTATTTAGTTGCCTTCATAAAAGTATCAGTATGCTCTGTTTGGAATGTATTTACAGGACTCTATCTTAATTCAGAATATTATTTGGTAATTTTATAGTAGTGTGGTAAGAAAATAGGACATTTTAATGCATATTTAATAACACAACAACCTTTCTGCCTCTGAAAAAAAAATTTACCCAGGTGAATTTTCTTATATAATGAAAACAAAATCATAGCTCCTGCAGCATTATTCTTGGCTCCCAGCAGTTCCAAAGCATGCAAACATCACCATTCCGACTCCGTCGTGCAGTTTAACTGGAAGGATTATGTCACAACACGGTGTGTTTGTTTTCCAGCTTTTTGTCTGTTTGTCCATCAAGACGGTTTTGTAGAAGAAGTATCAGTGATTGTTGACTTTGGAGGTAGTGGAAGCAAAAATAATTCTGGAAGAAACAAAAAAAGCAGACAGTCCCATTGAAGTAACTGTGCTTCTGTCACAGGAGAATGAATACTCCTTTCAACAAATCTGTAATTTGCAGAAGTTGCAAAAAGAAAATAGCCGTAAGGTGACTGTTAACATACTTCAGTTCATCCTGCCAAGAAAGTTAACTTCATAAAGTCATTAAACCCATGATTACATTTTAAAATATTATTCCCCAGCTATTTCTTCTTAGGCTTTAAAATATGGGTACTGTATATACTACCTTCTTTGTAATGGGAAAAATAGTAAAATACACTTATTTTTCATAAACTCCTAATTATTAACAGAGTTATTTGCGCTACTATAGTTAAAATCATTTCAACACTTCCGTTATTTAAACTTCACTTATAGGGGTTCATAATTCTGCTGTAATAAAAAATATATTCAGACTCTGAGGTCTCAGACATTGTTTTCTGGTACTAGGAAATTTAGTCTGTTTTTCTTTAAAAAACTAAGTAATTTGGATTGTTTGCTGTTCTTCAATATCATCCCAAACAAAATATTTTGTAACGTGAACTTAATAATTTCAAAACTAAAAAAATTATGAGAAGACAAGTGAGTATATTGGAACTGCTGCAGCCCCAAATTCTGACTGGCACCGAGGCTTGGAGAAGGGAAATCCTTGCCACAGCTGCTCCATTACCATGTGGTAACCTCATGTATGAACAGTTCCTGCAGCATTTCCATCCCAGCCATCACCTGGAGCCACGGGCAGTGCTGCTCCTTGAAACCCCCTGTGCTCCTCCTGGGCACCTCCTGATTTCAGAGGGCTGGGAAGGGCTTTTCTGGAATGACAAATGCTCGGGAGCTGGGAGATGGATCAGTTCTTTGGCACAGCTTCCTGAAATCCCCCTTCATCACGTAATGACCCAACGAGGCCTTCAGCTCTGGAAATTCAGGAACCGGGGCTTATTGCATATTAATGGCAACTCTGGGACAGTCAAACAGGACAGTTTGTTATAATACTAATTATAGCAAAGCACTCACGTTGTGGTTTGAATGAGTCAATTATGTGTGTGTTAAACTATAAATACATCTTCTCCCAGCCTCGGCTGTGTGGGATGTAATTTTTATTTAATTGCTTGGATACATATTTACCTGAGCATACCCCGGTTTCCCAGGTAAATACGTGTACCAATGCATAACTCATTATGGTCTGTTTGGGTAAATAATCCATATTTTATAACTCTACAGGAAGTAATTATTTTCGTACTTTGCTTTCGTAAAGCCAAAGAAATTAAATGCTGTGAGTCCATTCCTTAAAATAAAATAGATGCAGAAGTCGAGGCAATACGAGAATAAAGTTTTCATTGTTTTGGTAGAAACTGAGAATATTATTCTAGATTTTGATCTTGTGTTTAGCCCAGAATAACTCCATTAAAGTAAACAGTGTTATTCAGGATTTACTTAGATGCAAATGGGACATGAATTTGGCCTTTGCTCCTTTCTCTCCCTTCCTTCGTCACAAGGCTCCTGCAAGCAGCTCACACAAAACCTTTGCTATAAATGTCATTGTCACATGTTTATAATTTGGAAAAATAAGGTATTTCAGCTACACATGGAAATGAACATACCTGAACTTTATGTCTTAGAGAGTCATGGAATGGTTTGGATTGGAAGGGGCCAAGAGATCATCCTTGTGCATGTTTGGGAACTAGGGCATGCTTTCCCTTTGGATATTTCTGCCATTGTTTTACATGATATTTGGGAAAGCTGGGTTGTGTTATCACCATGCTAAGGTCAGGTTTTCTAACACTTTTAAGCTCAGTGGGGCCAAAGTCAGCCTTGGCATAAATCCATTAGCTGCAATAGATTTACACCAGAGAGGAATATTGGCTCGTTCTTGGTAATTTTTTTTTTATCCAACTCTTTATATTTTATGTTAGAAACATAAGTAGCTTGCGTGCCCTCAAAGTAATCAGAATAAGAAACAGTTTTGCTTATGCCAAAAAATAGAGCTATCGTTTTTCACATTCTTACATTTTTCAAGTGAGATTATGTTACTGTGACTTCTGAATTCCTGAAATCTCTCTGGTCTCGGTGACTGCAAGGGCCAAGAGAGGGTTCCAAGGGGAAAATCTGAACCTCTTCACGCAGTATTTTTTGTGTTGTGCGTACATGATACAGTTAATGTTTTGTGTGCATGTGATTAGTGTGGAAAAAAATTAATGCAATCCAGTATTATGATTTATGGACTGAATCTTTTGCCCACTGAACACTTGCCAAAATGAAAATTCTGCCCCCCCATCCCCCTTTCCTCTTCTTTGGATATTAAAAACAGCTACTGTTTTTGTTGATCTTTTTTACTTCTGAATAGGCCTATTTCAAGTCATAGCAGCATGGGAGCTCAGATTAATAATATACTTATTCAGCCAGTGATACTGAGTGAAACCATTGCTAGTGTGAGTATGAGGGATAGGATTTCTTGAAATTATTTTCAGGTGCATTCATGCATTTTTAAAGAAGAATATAGAGCTATTTGAACATAAATTAAATTGCTGTTTATTGATCATGTTACAGGTGTGTATGAATTTTAATATCAAGAATTTTTGAAGGTGTCTCTTCTTTTGATGACTTTTGTGCTATGCTCACTGTCAGTTTTCCATCAGAGGGTTAACAAGGCTAAGGGCAAAAAACCTGACAAATAAATCTTGCTCTTTGGATTATGTTTCTTAATTTAGAGGATGAAGTGTGAACCATCCCTTCTATCTCAGTTGATACAACATTATATTTTATGCTGAAACTGCTACTCCACAGAGGGGGTGGATTCCCCATCCCTGGAAAAATTCAAGGTCAGATTGGATGTGGCTCTGAGCAACCTGGTCCAGTTGAAGGCCACTGCTTATTACAGGGGGTTGGACTAGATGACCTTTAAAAATTCCTTCCAGCCCATTCTGTGGTTCCATGATGATCATGGGATTTGCTCCTTTCACCTCACAAGCCAGAACAAAAGGCCTGTGAGGTGAAAGGAGCAAATCCCATTGACTCCTTTTGCGCATTTGGGTTGAACCTCCTTAGCCCAGTACTTTGATAAGCATCAGCTGTGCAGATAACCCTGTTCTGGTTTTGTGTAAGAACCCCAATTTCCTGTACCAGCTGAAAGGTGATGTACTTAGTACTTTACAACGAGATTTTTTGCTCTTTCCAGCACAATTTGAGGCATTTGGGGCCTTTGTAGGCACTGTCACAATGGATGTGAGGGCAGTCCATTGCTTCACATTCCTTTGGCACCTCTTATCAATTTTTGTGTCATTCCTTGCTCAATCCCATCTTTATTAGTTTCACAGCTGAATGGCCTGGTCTGTTCAATAAGGTTTTGCAATTCCTTCATTAATAGAGTTGGTTTGTCTATAAATTAATTTTCTTTCTCCCAAATGAAATAAGAGCATTCCTAAAGTAGTTCTTCATGTGAGTCTGGTTTGTACTAATGCTAAGTCAAGTAAGGGTAGAATTTCTTTCAGAAAATACTTAGGTAAGCTATTTAAAATTAATATTTGTTATTCTAAAAAATTGGGAGAGGGATCAGCTGCCCTTCCACAGTTGCAGATAAAGTGCTATGGCAAGAATTTGGCATTTTTACATTGCCTGAGAGAATTATATGCTCATTTTCTGGGCTAAGAGAAGAAAAAAAAAATGACAGCAGGACTTTTTAAGAGCAATCATTTTAAATATAAACAAAAAAGCTTTTTCTTGAGATTTGTCAAAGGTCTTCCAGGCTTTTCATAAAATTGTTACTCACTTCTTGGCAAGCAAGACTTGAGTGAGTGACACCTTGGAGAGTCCCAGCTTGTGTTTTAGTGCACAGCTTGTGTTTTGCTATGGACAACCATGCAAAATATTATCTGAATTTATTTAAAGCAAACCCCAGTGAAAAAGTTTTTAATGCTAAAAAGGCCATCCTAATTTATTAATTTATTTTAGTTGCAGCAAGCAGCTGAAGTTTCTCAGATGAGAGGAGCTCGAGTCATCTCTGCTGAAGATCTCCTGTTCTTAATGCGCAAAGATAAGGTACAGTAATTAGACAGAAATTTCTTATTTTATGTAGTCAGCTGCTTATTGTGTTTTCAAGTGCTTTCCTTACCTATGGAAAGGAATCCATCATCATGAATAGCTTTATTTTAGAAGTATAGCTGCTCTGCAATTGTATTTGATTGAGCATGTTGTAATCATTCTGTAATATCTGCAATAATAATTGTTTTTTTCCTGTAGCTTCAATTATCAATTGCTTTTTTTTCACAAAGCTTTAGGGTAGATAATGTACCTTAGAGCTCAAAACAATTTCTTAATAAGAAATAAATATTGATCCCTATACTTTATGCCCCTTTAATTAAAAATAAATCATTCTAATTTCCCCCTGGTTATGAAGGGTGTCAATATGACATTTGACAATGTGACAAAAACAGTCATTTAGACTGTCTGTAAATCCTCTTTATTTTATTTTATAATATTTTTCCTGTATTTTATCCCACTAAAATCTCCAAATTTAGGTATTGCTTTCTCTGGATAGTGAGTAGAGCAGGTCAAAAAAGGAAAAAAAAATTCTCTCCTCAAATATAATAATTATTTTTTAAATGGTCATCTATTTTTAATTACATTATTTATTCTTCCTTTATGTCCTTTTCTGCCGTAGTTTCCCTCTTTCTCTCACCCTTTTCTCTCCTTTGTTTTCCTTTCCTCATTTGACAGGTGAAACCTAACGACCAAAACTATTTCAGAATTAAACCCCACTAAAACATGAAAATAAATTGCAGTTTCTTTATCTGATGGAAGCTGTAAGGCTGTTCTGAAAACAGCAGTTGAAATGGAGTCAAAGTTCATGGAAATGTGCATTTCTAGCCTAGAGATTCCAAACTAAGCAAACATTTTGGAGTGCCATAAAGAAGACTGATAAATGAATTTCTCCTTTCTGAAAGTCAAACTCATTTCTCTCTCACAGCAAAGTACCAAGGAGCTCAAATAAATAATATTTAATATGGATTTGCTATTGTCCTGAGGTACTTTCTAAGTATGGATTTTCTTTAAAATTCAAAATGACAAATATTTTAAAAGTTATATTTACTGAGTAATGCACTACACATTTGTATGTTTGTGTGTTACAAAGTTTATTCAATAAGAAATAACTATGTAATAGTCAGTAATATAAATGTATTTTTTCTCATAGAAGAAGCTTCGAAGGCTGCTTAAATATATGTTTTTTCGAGACTACAAATCTAAAATTGTCAAAGGAATAGAAGAAGATGACCTCCTCGAAGGTAGAAAAAAAAGAAATTACTTAACTTGGGAGAGGCTTGTTCTCTTGTAAAAGTGCTAAACAGCTCAATGCAAAGTATTAATGTCTTGCTTGATAGTTAGAAATATAAAAATTGTCTCTTTAGAGGAATTTTGCTGAATATCTCTGCTTTTCAATTTGAAATATGAAAGCATTTGCATCTACCGTCCAGATGAGCAGTAAGACTTTAATGTCAGAGCTCTGTTGAAGTAAGAAACTGGTGCTGATTAAAGGGCTTATTGATTTCAGCATCTGTATTTTAAATGCACCACCTGCAATTGAGTGGACATTCGTTAAATTATTATCAAAAGGTTTTGACATGCTTTAAAAAAAAAAACCTCCTATAATCTGAAGTCACTGAACACCAATATATGACATGGGTGGTTTTTTTCAGAGTGGTTTAACATTTTATACTTTCAATCTCTATTTTAAATAATGGGAAACACTTTTGTTTCTGCATTCCATGAGGAAGTCACAGTTTTTATAACTAATGCATTTAAAGGAAAAGCTCTTTGAATTAAAAATATATTAAGTTATGCCATATAGTTTCCTGGTTTAAAGTTTTGTTGATTTATATTTATACTAGAACTAACATTTCCGTTGTAAAAAGTTAAGCTAAAACTTATCATGGCAAATCTAAACCTTACCATACTGTTATAACATCTAGCAGTGTCCATACAGAACTTTCTGTATTAAACTTAACTTCCTTTCTTGGAGCCTTTTATTATTTTTTTCCCATACAATGAATTCCTTGTGTTTGGTTCCTCTGAGCATCCACATTGATGCTAGGTAAACACTGTACTTCTTGCTTTGACTTCATCAAGCTGTGGAGAAGTTTTTGTCAGCTCATTTGAGATTTAATTTGCCTGTGACATTTTATTTTCATGTTTCATATATGCAGGCAATACAGCTTCTTACCTGCCAGCTTTGGGGTTTTAATACTTTGGCTTGTGTCACTACTTAAAGCAAATGAACAATTCCCCTAAGCCTTTTAGATGTTCATGGAATGCTTCCTAAATGCAGTTTATCCTGGAATTAAAGAATGCCTTTTCTAGCAGGCTTTGATAATTAAAGCCATTAATTTTCTTTTGTGGATTTCATGAGTTTATGGCTGCTCTGCTGTTTAGAACAACAGAGATCATCTTGCCAGCATTCTCCAGGTTTTACTGCAGAGCAATGGAACTGCATCTTAATGGTCATGTTAGGGTTTGCTTGAGGCTGTAGGTAATGAGGATGTTGTGCATTTGTTCAGGGAAGAACATTTCCTCAATGTATTCTGCTCTGTGAGCAAGTTCTTTCTACCAAGGAGGGGTTGGTTCCTCTGCAGCTGTGTCCACTGTGGATTCTTTGGTGAGAAGTAATGATATATGGGCAGCAGATTAATTTTTCTCTAGATTGTGAAAAACTACTTGGTTGTACTAAAAAACACTAAAGATGATGTTTTGCTGTTACTAGAGCAGAGCAGTGACATCACCTTGTTCAGGTAGCACAGCTTGTGTGAGGGGCACATATATATATATATATATAAAATATATATAAGAGCAGGCCTTTTCTGCTCAGTGCAGGTTCTAAAACATCCCTCTGTGGGACATCAGGTGATGTTTGGAGAAGCCAAACAGGTTAAGTTTGTTGTTCTTTGCTTGTCTTTGTGAAGACAAATTCAACAGCAATAACACCAACAAGCGGCAGAAGCTGGCCCAAGACTTTCTCAACTCCATTGACCAGACTGGAGAGCTCTTGGCCATGTTTGAAGATGATGAGATTGATGATGTCAAGCAGGAGCGGATGGAGGTAAGTCTTTCCTCTTACTGATACCCAGCAGAGAAACTGTGAAACATTTAATTCATCATGCTGGTCTGATGCCTTTTTCATGCTGCACATTAAATCATCGTCACATGGTTTTTCTTTTGCCCAGATGGTCTAAAGAAATCCTATTTCCATATTTTTCCTATTCCTTCAAATGTTTCTTGATATCTAAGCACACATGCTGAGAAGGAAGATTACAGAAGGGCAGTTATGGATCTTTCTGTCTGCTGTGTATTTGTATTTCCTTCCTGTAGAAAGCAAATTCTATTTATAAACATTCCATGCACATTTTTCACAACAGCATTTTTCTTTCTCATTATTTATCTTCTTAGCAAATTGTTTCAATAGCATTTGAGGACTCTTCATACAACACAGCTTAGAGATGAAATTAAAATATTCTGTGCAAACATGCTTGAATATAAACTCCTCTTTCCATCCTTTTGAGTCCTATTTTCTGTACTGTGTAGTTATGGAAAATTTTGTCTACGTTAAAAAATGCAGTGCTACATGACTCCCATAAAGCTAGGTGGGATTGAGAAGCAGTGCAGCTGTGTTAGCATGGAAGTCTGTTTTTTAACTGATTTTCTGTGGGTGGGCAGGACTACCCTGGTTTTTTGGTAATCTAGTCCACAGTGGATGCAGAGAAGAGTCCTTCACCCTTCTTCGTGTTCAAGTTGCTCAATTCTTCCTCATGTTTTCTGTAGGCAACTGGATGTCAAGAGCAAAATTGTGCTGGGAGAACACTCACAATTCCAGAGAAGTATTTGAGCCAATTTCCATTCATTTTCAGACATCAACATAGTGGACAGGACTGTTGGAAATTTGATATTTGTAGAGTGATTTCTATACACCTTCAGTGCTGGAAGCTGGGGGCTTTGGTTTGAGTTTCCTCCCTTTCAATGCTAAGGTGGCTCATGTGTTTGGTAATATTTTTGTATTTAATATTTGGCTACTAGGGCTTCATTTCACCTTGAGGATTTCGTGGAAAATTCTAAGAAATACTGGAATTTTTATCCTGTGCTTGTTGTAATTCTACTTTCTTTATTTCTTTTAATGGAGCCTCTTTTCAGAACTCTGGCATTCCCAAGCTGCTTTCTGCTCCTTTCTGCCCTGCAATGGGAAGAAATCAAAACCTAATAAAAAACGACTTCTAAGAATTTGGTTAGGAACAAGTCCCATTTCCCCCCAGCTGAGAATTTGTGTCATTGAACAGTTGATTCCAACCACTGTTTGTATTTTGGAAACTGGTGGTTTCTCTTCTTTAACCTCTTACTTATTTGTTTATGCAAAATATTGTGTTTTGCATAAAGGAAGGCAAATCCTTTGAGCTTGTACACACAGAAATAGATAACAGCATTCTTCTGAATGAATAGGTTATGTGCTTGGCTTTGCACTCTCTTCTGTTCTTCCAGTATAGTATTTTTCTGGTCTAAAGAACTATTCAGGTTGATAAAAGTGTGAAGTTCTCTGTTGTAGACAATGGCAAATCAGAATCTGTGTTTGTCTGTCAAGCAATGTGTGTCTGTAATCAAATATTTGCCTTTCATCTGACTATATGTTCTGGGTTTTATCACTATATTGTAATCCATGAACTGGTGTGTGTGTGTGGGTGTCTTATTTTAAAAAAGTAATTCTTCTCTCTATTGCTTGACTTCATTACATTTTGTGAACTCTTGATCTGTTTCTATGTTAAAAAAAAAGAAAATTAAGATCTTATTTTAGAATACATTAATGAATTATATACAGGTATGAAGCCAGTACTATCTATTTGCTTTCTTATTAGTCTCTAAAACTAATGACAAAACATGAAAGACTGTTTGAAATACGCTACTCAAAATATTTAATGTATTTTTGCCTTTGTTTTATTTGGGATTTTGTTGTCACTTTGAGGTGAGTGGAAAGGAAGCAAAGACAGTAGGAAATGTGATCTGTTTGTAAAGGAAGAGTTGTTAGTGGATGGGCTAATCTCCTGTATCACATTTTCTTTCTTCAGTAAATTCTTTAATCCACACAAAATTCTGGAGGAAATCTAATAGACAATTTAACAGGGTTTTTTAAGGAATTAGTGTACTTAAATCACGAACTGCAATCTAAGGGTGCTGTTCCTTTTAGGTATCAATTACCTCAGAAATGTGTGCTTATCTTGGTTTGGACAACTGTAAATGATTTCAGTTCCACTTTGCCTTGGGCCAAAATCATGCTAAGCTGTCCAGAGTAGATGATAAACATATATTTCTGATGTCATTATGGGCTAAACAGGATATGATTGTTTAGCAGTATGGTTTCAGTTATGATACAAAATGCAAATACTGTTTATACTCATTCCTTCTAAAGCATTTCATGAAATTAGAGCTAATCCTTCACATTATTGCCTGCAGTGCTGTGAGGTCCATTCCATATCTGCACCACAGAGGAGTCAGGAGAGCTCTGAGCCACTTTGGGACATTACCAAAGGAGAACAAGCAATTCTACACTTCTTTGACTGAAAGAAAGCCACCAGCACTGTCATATTAAAAGCAAAGGACACTCATCTAGGATTGTGTATAGAATTTACTGATGTATCCCATGGTTTTAATTTGAAGCAAAGGGACTGTCTCTGGAACAGTAATACCAGCAATGTGCAAAGGGACATTGATCCAAGGTGGAGTATTCTTAAAATACTCTTTCTACAGAGCAGGAATTGAGAACATATTTCACACTACTTTGTCGTAACACATTAGTATATCAATACATCATGATAAGATGACTTTTTATAAAAACTGCAATAATAGCATTAAGTAGAGGCAAGCCAGCCAGCTGTATTGGCAAAAACAAAACAAAATAAAAACTGGAATAGTACCTCTGTCTCACTTCATAACAGTTACTATTCTGCTCTCCTGAGACAGGAGTAGAGCACCAGTGACATGCTGCTCCTCAGAGTAAGAACATTTATAGATGGAAAAAGTGATTCTTAATCCTGGATGTAACTGAACTGTGCATGGGAAGGAGAGATGGATCATCGAATTAGTCTTCATAATGTCTGCCAGTCTCTTGAGAATCACACATGTGATGGTAATCTACCCACACTCCTTTTTTATTGCACAGGGTGGGCTGTGGAATAGCCAGAGCTGGTGGTGCTCAGGAATGCGACTTCCCTTCCTTTGCCTGTTCTATGACAGAATCCACAGTAACTGACACCTTGCAAGAGGATGGCAGTTTGGCTTTCCTCTGTCTCCTAAAAATCATTTAGAGAGAAGAGGTGATATTCCTGTGGTATGTGGCTGAATTGGTGGGGCAAAAAGGCTGCTGTTCATTTAAAGTCTTTGAATTTTTCCTTATTTTGCAGTTTGAGTAGACTTGGATTTTTAGGTGCTTGTATCCTTATGTTGATCCTCTGAAGCTCCCAGGTTCCTGACCATAGTTAAACCAACTGCAGGTTTAGCTGTGATTTTGTGAATGGTAACTTCAGTTCTGCTGCTTTTTTTCTGTGAGAGCCACTATCACGTTCTCCATGTCATGTCATTAAATCAAGTGTAGCTACTTAAAACTTCAGTCAACGTCACTGCAAAGCTGACGTCTCTCTCATTCTGTAAATACCCATTTTTTATCATTTGTTTTATGGCTTTAATGCTCTCTCCCCCCCAAGAAAAAGTCTTCCCATCAGAAGTCTGGACTGACACACAGAAGAGCTCATAGAACATCATGCTGTGAGTGCTCTGTTTCAATTCTGTTCCCATGGGATGAGGGGAAACACCATTCATCTGTCACTCTGACTGCTAGTTTGGGAATACATTTCCAACACTCACATGTTCTATGGCAGTAATTCAGTTGCAGTGGCTACCATAATGCTTTCATAGTACATTGCAAGTTTGAATAAACAGTGGAGGGAAAATAACTTTCCTACAAGAGTAGATTAGCTTAAAGCAGGCTTGAAGCCAGCAAAAGGATAAAAAACTAAGTTAAATCCCTACTTTGTGATTCTTTTGCAGGGGGGTTGGAACTAAATGATCTTTAAGGTTCCTTCCAACACAAACTATCCTATGATTCTATGATTCAGTTGCTGAATTGATATTTAAAAACTACAGATGCCTATTTTTATTCTAAGAGGTTCATTGTGGATGTAATTTTTTTAGTGCTGCTCACCAGTATTCTTGTCTTAGTGGGAAATCTCTAAAGCTCACAGAAATGCAATGGGCCCTGTGCAAAAGATGATAGCTCACATTAGAGTGCAGGTAGAATATATAGTTTTTAAATATTTTTTTAATTATGCCTGGTTAGTTTTGTCTTTTTTGAGACAGAGTTGATTTGTATTTGCATAAGACCCCTGAACACACCAAACTGCATCTTGAGGTACAAGGAATTGTGTTCAGGGAGTTCACGCTGTTTCAGTCTTAGAAATATGCTGGACTTAGAATAAATTATTAAACTAGACAGTGACCAAGAAGATTCCTTCCTGTTGGAGTAGCATCATCAGCTTTTGAGTGATCACACTTTGACCTGAGCCAGATCACGTTCTCCCAAACAATGTCCAACTCTGGAGCCCTCAGTGCAGGAAAACGAGGACCTGTTGGGGCAGGTCCAGAGGAGACCATGAGGGTGCTCAGAGGGCTGGAGCACCTTTCCTATGGAACCAGGCTGGGAGAGCTGGGGTTGTTCAGCCTGGAGAATGCTCTGGGGAGACCTTAGAGCCCCTTCCAGAGCCTAAAGGGGCTTCAGGAGAGCTGGAGAGGGACTTTGGGAGGGACAGGACAAGGCAGAATGGCTTTAAACTAAAGAAGGGTTGATTTAGATTAGACATAAGAAAGAAGCTTTTTACAATGAGGATGGTGAGGCACTGTCATGGGATGCCCAGAAACATTCAGTGTGAGTTTGGAAGGGGTTCTGAGCAATCTGATCTGGTGGGAAGTATCCCTGTTCACTGCAGGGCAGAGGGACTAGGTGGCCTTTAAAGGTCCCTTCCAACCCAAAATATTCTATGACTGTAAACTCCTGGGAGGCAGCAGAGGCCAGGAGCTCTCCCCACCACATGGTTTGGATGTGGCCACTCTCTTAGGAGAGCATTAGCATGGGCAGAGGTTACCCTGTGGTGATTGCCCTTGGACACAGGGCATGGACTTGGGGTCTTTTAATTGAGAGAGTGAAAATTGGAGGGCATAAATAAATCAGAAGTAAACAATTGTGAGCTCTTCTTTTCAGGGTGGATCTGAAAGATGGTGCTGAAGTTCTCAAACTCATTGTACACATTTGGAAAAGATGTACAGAGAAAATAAGCAGGAAGTGATTTAAGAACTCTGAAACCTTTTAGTACCACTGTGCTCATTTCACTGGCCAAAATTATGCCAGTGTAAGTGCTGGGGGTGGGGGGTCATTACTGTCTAGGGAATATCTGATTTAAAGCCCATATGGAAAGTAGAGACAACACACACTTTATAGAAACTGGATGCTGGAAGACAAAAGTTAGAAGTTTTCTTTTACTAAGCATTGATCCTCAATGCAAGTCTCTTTTGCTCTCCAATTTTGATAATATACCTATTTTTCTTCTCAAAGAATTATTTTTGACTTCCTTGATGATATCAGATTCTTGTTGACAGAATCTATATTTTGTGACAGAATCTTTGGATTTAGTTGAGTGTTGGCTTCTGTTATCTCACAATATTGTGCCCAAATCTAATGAATTGTTTATTTTTATAATCACAGTTTATTAACCTTCAGCCTTCTTTGATTTTAACAGCTACACCTTAGGAAAGAATGCATCCTTGGGTAAGATTTGATAGTGTAATCCCTGTGGGGTTTTTGAGCTGTTCTTTACCAAATATTGTCAAATACAGGCAAAGGGATGCCAGTGGCAGGACAGAAGGACAAACCATTCCATTAAATCCTTTAAATCTTATATTCTTTATGGACTAAATAATTGCAGCCCTAAATGCAAACCAGTATCATCCTCACCTGTGAATCCTGGCCAAGTAAGAGTAGAAAAGGATTTATGGTGGCTAAGTAGCATCCTCAAAGAGGAGTGGGAAAGTTCCTGCTCAAGGACACAGAACTCCTGGTACAGTGATGAAAGCAAGACCAGGATCTCATTTTCCCACTCCCTTAAGCTGTTTTGAGAGCTCAGTTCATCACTTCCACGAGTTGGGCTGAATTTCACTTAGTGGCACCTGCCTAAAAGTTTAAACATCCCAGAAACTTAGGCTGGCTTCTGTACTTAAAAATAAGAGGGAAACAATCCAGGGGGGAAGTTCATTCTTAGATCAGAGGTAAAATTTTTTTTTTTCCTTTTTATTCCTAGAAACTTTTAAGTTACATTTAAGTGTGCTTCATCAGATGTTAGGAAAAGTACTTCCAGTGCCTCTGGGATGATTCTCTTTGGAGACTCAAGATCTGTGTGTGCTGTGGGACCTTGATATAAAAAAACACCCTGTGATGATGATGTGCAATAGACTTCAGGGTCACACCGGTTTCCTGTATACTCTACTGCTTTTGATTTACACGGATGCTAAGATTAAAAAGAACTTAGATTAAACATCAATCAACAAAAAAACCTTTATTCTCTAGTCAATGGGGGTTTTTTTCAGTACAGCAAAATGAAAGTTAGGAATGCAAATACAGAAGGAATTAATTCCACTGCATCAGTCCACCCAGTGTTTTCAGATGAGTGCAAAGCACAACTGGTAGCAACTCAATTCTAAATTTGCTGTCTTGGCATCAAAGTGTCTGTAAGCAATATTTGGTATAAAAATAAGCCTGGTGGTATTAATGGTTTCTCTGATTACACATTGCTTGGGAATGTTTGGGATAGTGGGAAAGCGCTGTTTCTCTTGGGCAGTGATTGAACTGGTTAAAAGTAAACAGAAAATAAACAGAAACAGTTTTTCATTATTATCTATATGGCTGTAAATGTTGTGTCATTCTCCTTGGAATAGGAAAAAGCCCCTGAGTGGGTAAGATTTCTTGTTACAGCCAGTATCAATAGACTTTTTACTCTGATAAATCTGACATTATTGGCTTTTTCTCACATTGGGGTTGCTTGCTGTGGTTACATAGAGTGGCCTGTTTGTTTGGATCTTCAGTCGTGGGGTTTTTGAGTATTTTAGTGAATGTTGTTCATACTGCAAATCTAGGCAGCTTTGCTGGGAGGGCAAGGTGTTATTTGCTTTTATGTCTTTTAGTTCTTTGAGTATTTTTTTGCCACTGTTTGCTTTCTCTGAGGAAGAGGAAGATTCGGGGCTGTTGTAGTTTTGATACCCAAATGATTGTGTCTCAAATTTTGGAAGGAAACTTTATATATATATATTATTTATATCTGTGATTAAATGTAGACACACATGCTTATAAACAGTATTTCCATGGAGCATTTGATTAGGAGCCAAATACAAGACTAACAAAACATTCTCATTCTAAGTGTATTTTAATGTGTGTTTAACATGTTGCTTAGCTCTACTAATCACCCTGTACTGGTACTCACAACAGAGTTATTTTTTATGTAAACTTTGGAGAATTGGGAACAAGGATTGATGCTGAAGTCTGACAAAGGTCCCATTGGTAGGAGGTTATTGAAACTCTTGTTGTAATTTAAAGTAATTAAATTTGTGCTAATAACGATTTGTATTTTTGAGGTTGTTTAGAGGTACAATAATGCAAATCTTGTCTTCAAGACAGGCTGTAACTCAGATACTTTGAGGTGGAAATTATTTTTCAGATCTTTGAACCCTTATGTAGCAAATTGCTAACTTTTAAGCTCCACTAAGACTAATATTGAAGTAATTTCTAAATGAGGAGAAAACAACAACTGTTCATTTCTTACAGTAAGATGTTAACCAGGTCTACACTGAGAGCAGTTCTGTCCTCTCAGGTTTTTCAGAAGGAATTTGTCACTTACATAAAACCATTTCCGATTCTGTTTTGCAAAGGATTCAAAAAACTCAAAAATCCATGGATTTGTAACACAAGTTAAGGGTATATCAGAATTTCAAACACAGTATTATCTCTAAGATTCCTACTTCTTATTTGTTACAAGGAAAAATTTTCTGACACTGTTGTGAAGAGTGAGACTGAAATCTCAGTACAGAGACCCTGTATTTTTTGCAGAAATCGTCACAACCACTTGCTTCTCTCACTCCCAGCTGGAAAACTCCATAGGCAGGAGCACGTTGGGTTGCCAGCCACTGTGTAACCAAGCTCCAGGACACCCCTGAATTTATCTTTCCTTCCATTTAAAGTTTCAATTCCCAAATGTCTTTCTGTGGAAGAAGATGATACCTTCTAATAAATGAAGATGATAGAGGAAGGCTGTCTGTGGCATGAAATAGAGGGGAGTTGAGGGTGTTCTTCTGTTTCAACTGCTGCAGAAAATCAGGGTCTGAGGTGTAACAGGCAAGGTCCTGGGTTTAACAGAGAGGGGAGAACGCTCACAAGCCAATATCAAGAGAAGAATTTTTTCTGCTTCATCCATAGGAGGCTGATGCAAGACCCTTGGTCTAAGGCTGTGCCAGGCTCATTTATCTGAAGGTTCATTTATCTGCTATTTTTAGACATCACAGGTAGAGCAGAGAAGCCCTTTTCCCTTTCCTTACCCTGTATGTCCACTAAAGGATTAGCACTGTCTTTCCCAGCATTAAACTCTAGCCAGGAAGTAAAACCTGGTTTGAATCAGGTCCATGGGTTTACCCTGCAAATACCTCCTACAAAATGACTGAGAATCCTTTTCTTTCTAACTGGAATTTGCCCTCTAACAGCAGACTGAGCAAGCTGTGTGTCATCAGAGCCTCTCCAGCCAGTCTGCAGCACACAGACGACACAGAGGAGCATTGGAAGTAGTTTTCAGGCTGCACTCCAGCTAAATATAGCCAAAATTAGCTCAGATCTATTGAATTGCACCACTTAAAGGGGGGAAGAAATCTATAGAGGGTTATTGAATACAAAGATGTTGTGTTTGGTTAAAAAAGTGCTTGAGCTACAGATCACTGGGTGTTGTATGACTGTTGAGGAAGATAATTATCATAACTTCATCTTGTAGTAATACTGATCATACCTTGCCACGTTGGAACCTGGGCAAAACAAAGATTTATTCTCCTTTAGTCTATTTAATTCTTATTTTTCTGCTTTTATTTTTGCTTTGCCATTTTGTTTTTTTGTTTTTCCATCTGACTACAGGATTAGCCAAGACTAGTGGAGTTTTTCTCCTTGGAAATAAAGAGGTCAGTTTGCTGGTTCTTGGGCTATGTTGTCCATAGCATCTGATTTCATTCCCATAGGATTTTGTGAACCTTAGTATTTGATTGAAGTCAGAGAGGATTTTGTGAACCTTTGCCACAGACATTTAAGCAAAAAATTGAGAATCGCTTGGATTCACTCAATAGTCTCTGTCTCCATATTGTCATCTTCCTTTCAGTAGATTCTGGACCAAAATCCAGCATTTCACAAGATTTTATTACCTATTACCCAGTTACTAAGGTCAAATGTTGTCATTTTTGGTTCACATTTGCAAAGCCACGAGGGGCCAAACTTTACCACCTACATCCACACTCAATTTCAGATATCATGAGGAAAGTCAAAGGATCTGTTGCTAAGGTGAAGGTCATTGAAATAATCCAATAGTAAACACATTGTTTCCTAGGGAATGAGAAATACCAGCATTTTTTGTTTTAAAGCTCATTCTGATAGGACATGAAACTACAAGCTGCACTTGTAACCTGATAGACTATCCCTAAGATATGACCCTATAGCAGATTTTTTCATAGGGGATGTGATTTTAGTACTGAAAGTAAGAATGAGAACACAAGTTCAATGAAGAATACAAGGTATGCAAGTTAATGTGATTTTACTTTCATCAGTTTTCTATATAAATTAACAGGAAAGAACTAAAGTGAGCACAGGACATTTCATAACCAGAGTAGCTGCCTCCCCTTGTACTGCATTTTCTTGAAGCATAAACTGACAAAGGAGAGATTAAGATTAGATATGAGGAAGAAAATTCCTTACTGTGAGGGTGGTGAGACACTGGCCCAGGCTGCCCAGAGAAGTCATCCCTATCCCTGGAAGTATCCAAGGCCAGGTTGGATGGGGCTTGGAGCAACCTGGGATAGTGGAAGGTGCCCCTGCCCATGGCAGGGTTTGGAACCAGGGATCTTTAAGGTCCCTTTCAATCCAAACTATTCTGTGATTCTGTGATTCTCTTTATGCATTAAACTCAGACATGGTTGGCTGCTGGATCGTGTAAACTAAATAAAAGCAGTAATTCATTGCATGGCAAATAAATACTGAGTCACAATCCAGAGCAGTGAAATGTGTGGAAAGCAGGCCTGGCATTCACAAGGACCTTGTTGACAGGCTGGAGAAATAGGCTGACACCAAGGTCAGCAATAGTAAATGTGGATGCTGTAACCCCATGCAAGGGTACAGCTTGTGGGGCAGCCACGTGCTGGGCTGTGTCAGCAGAGGTTACCAGCAGGTCAAGAGAGACAATGATTCCCCATGGTCTGGCACTGGTGAGACCACATCTGGAGTCTGTGGCCTTTTTTGTGCTCCCAAGTACAAGAAGGACTTTGAAATACTGAAGCAGAGGGTCGCCGAGAAATATAGGGGGTACATATGATGAAAGACTGAGAGGCAAAAGCTTGCTGAGCCTGGAAAAGAGGAGGCAAAATGGAAATTTCATTGCTGTTTCCAACTAATGACAGGAGGAGATGAGTCAGACCCTGCTTGGATGTGCATGGTAAAGGACAGAATTTGAACTGATACCTAATAGGAGAAAAACAGTTCTGATCAAAGATTGGAACTGGTTGGCCAGAGAGGATGAGGAAGGCTCCCTCTTTGGAGATATCTCAAACTTGGCTGGTCAAGGTGCTGAACCACTTGCTCTAATTGGACTTTTTTTGGGCAGAGTCCAACTAGAGATCTCTGGAAGGCCCAAAACTTTTCTGTATTAAATTATTCTACCAGCCTGTGATCCTGCACTGAAGTTTCCCACTTCAGATATTAAAATGGCCAGTGGGGTGGAAATAGAAGAGCTTTTATAAAGCAAATAGATGATAAACCGTCTCAGATTTCTAAAAACTGTTTAAAAATCTAGGTAGCATATAATTGGACTTTCCAGCTTCTGCACTTTCTGTAATCTGTAGCTGCTGGTATTTCCTGGAATAGATGTTTTATGTACATAAGGAACAGGGTTTTCTGTCTTTCATTTTGTCTCGGTCGCTGTGGTTTATTTTATCTATAATGTTGCTTGCTGTATTCTTCCGTAAGAATATGATCTGGCTGCTGTGCAAAATTGCACTTGGGGAGAGCTTCACACATCTGCTGCAGCAAAGGAACCAGGAGCAGCAAGATTTAAGCTTCCTAAGTGTCTGTTGAAATGGTAAAATACAATTAAGCTCTGCATGTTGCAAAATGGGAGATGCATCCACTCCCAATCCACCAAAAAAGGACCCACAACATTCCTGCAGAGGGAATATGCTGCCATAGTTTATTCACTTGACCCAAGGCAGCATGATTCCATTTGGATCTTTAGCCCCTCAAACAAAAAAAAAAATTTTGTCTCCTCCTTTCTTTCTGCTCTCCCATCTTTGTAAAAATTGAAGATACCTAGTCAGGTATATGCTTTCATTAAATGAGTCAGAAAAGGTTCTTTTAATTTGGATTAAAAGGGGAAACAGTAGCAGTTCTCATTTTCAGGTAGTTAGCTTACATAAAGTCCTCATGGAGTGCATATGCAGAGTTTATTCTTACAGACATTCTTGTAATCAGCATTTGTGCCTTTAATTAATCTGGGATTTGCATTAAAATAACTTTAAACATGACAAAAATTAGTCATTACTCCTGCTTTGGCTTGACAAAGTACATCTGCCAATAGACCTAAATTTTCATGGAGGACAAGACCATTTTTGCTACTGTCAGTAGCAAAAATACTGATTCTGGATATAGAAGAAATTTTAGATAATATTTCATGTGAATTCAGGTAAGATCTTGGTCAATTAGAGGGCCACAGTTGAATGTGTGGGTTTATGTGTTCAGAGGTAGCTCTTTTAACTTTTTTATGCAGGTAGTGGCAGGGTTTTGGAATTTCCTTGGCATAAGGAAAACCACAGGCTCTTCTTTGGTGTCTGTATCATGTGTGCTTATAGCTGGTGGCCATAAGACATTTCTACAAGAGCAGTGGCAAGAAAGCAGTGCAAAGTGGATATGCAAAAAAATACACTGGTGCACGTATTTTATTCTCAGATAATTCCTTAACATCTTTTCCACACTCTGCTTTTGAGTGGCACATGTGAGGGGCAGGGACAGGGACTCCTTGGTAGCAGTGTTTAAGTGCTGTTGAAACTTTGCCTCCAGCACTTCGGAAGCAATCATTAAATTTGGATTTCCATTTGATCAAACAAAAGAAGGACGGGTAGTCTCTGTCAGGGGGATGGATTTTATTTCCCAAGGCTAACAGCCATTTCCAGGACTTTGTCAGACCTACTGAGAGTTTTTTCTCCCGTTGTCAGATGGTATTATTTAAAATCAGTTCATCCACTTGTGTGGGATCCATATCCTATATCATACAGCGACTCTGACAAGAAGATGCTTTTACTGGGGGTGTTATTCAAAGCACTGTTGATTTTCTCAGGCTGCAGACATCTGCAGAAAAAGCTTGTAGAACATCCAGCATCTGGTATCGAGCCCTCGCTCCTTACACAGACCATATCAAACAGTCTGGAAACGGAACACATTCCCTACATCCGCTTGGAAATAATTTTTTTTGTGTTTATTGTAGATGTATTAGCTGTCAGCTCATATCATCAGTTAATTATTTTATATCTGAAAATTGTAATGGCATCCTCAGATGTACTAAAGTCAGGCAGATTTCCAGCTACTAATCACACCCTTCTTAAAAGGGGAATTAACTCTTGACATACCTCGAGGCTGGAGATCTGATTTCTACTTCCAGAATTTAGAGGAATGCATTGGTGAGATGGCTCTTGTGCCTTGCCAGCCTTGGTTCCCTGAGCTGTATTTTAAAAAACAGAGACAAAAATGCTGCAGAGACATTGGCATCTTTGAGAAATGCTAAATTTGACTCAAAAAATGTCAGAAAAATTCAAAAACCCTGAGAAATTCAAGATACCACCAATGAAGAGTAATTTTTCTCCAGGATGTGTGATGGCATGAGAGGCTATAGCAACTTCTGACAGCACAGTCAAGTCATTGATGCCAGACCGTGGCTGTTTGTGTTGCTACACCTTTAATTCTAAATACACTTCAACCTTCCAAGCTGTGCCTCAGGATCTTGGTATTAAAGATATTGTTCTTTGCATACTAATGATGTTAAATTTTCAATTGTAATATTCTGAACTGAAAACAATTTTTTTCCATTTTTCTGAGTAGGGCTATGTTACTATTTAAATTTTTCTTTTTTTCATAGATCTTTGATTCACTTTGGAACATCTCCACATTGCTAAAACTCCCTATTCCTCCATTTCAGTCAGCCAAGGCCTCCAGGAAAAATCTAAATAGATGTGAGAAATCCCTAGAAATATGAACAAGTTTTGCCATTTCAAAAACTAAGTAATTTTCATTTTCACATTAAATTTACGAAGATTTCAGTGACCAGCAATAGGAATATCAGTCTTAACTATGGCATATATTTAATATTTGTATAGCTGATTTTGAACAGGAATTAAAGCCGAGGCTTTTTTTTCAGGAGGAACTCTTGCAAAGTTCCTGAATTCAAAGCTTTCTACCTTTAAAAGACCAACTGCAGCACAAAAGTAGAAGCAAAAAATTAAAAAAGAAGAATTCTTTCTATATGGTATCTGTTTTCCCTTTCTGCAATTGACTGAATATTTTGCATGCTGAATTGAAAGGTGCTAACTCCTTTGGAAGGGATTCTTTTCACTGTAAGCAATTTCAAGAATGTGTGCAGGGAATTGTGTCCTGATGTTTAATTCTGTTACAGACTGATTGAATGAATATTATATTCAAGAGCCATTATTAATGAAGCATAAAAGATTGTGTATTAGACACTGCAAATTAGGAAGGTGAAAACTAAAATTCCACAAGTTTGCCTTTTTTCTGACAGTCTGAATACTCTTTATGTCACTTTTAATTGATGATTAGAAATAAAGCAGTGACTTTTTTCCTATGACGGGGCTCGGAGCGGCTGTGCTGATTTAGAAAAACGGAAAATCCCAGCAGTTATTTTAATTGTTCATAATGAAATTTACAAATCAGGTTTAATTTAAATGAATTATTTTAAAGTGATTTAAATTTATGTAATTCTACAGTGTGCAATTGCACTGAAGACTGGTGTTGCTGCTTTGAATTTTACAGTATTTTTATGGCAATTTAAAAATGTTTCAAGATATTTTTTCTAATCATGCGTCTCCAAATGAGGTAAAATTAGGCAACACTTTTTCTTAAATTATGGAGTCATGGAATAAATGAAAAGAATAGAATAAATTGTAGAATCATAAATAAATATTTTTAAATACTCTTACTAAATCAGAATATTCTACCTGAAATTTCATAATTATAGTTGTAATGCACTGGTAAAAGTTTTTTTTTGTGGGTATGTGCAGCTAATATGAATTCAGATTAAGGAAAAGGAAAGTCCAGTAGTTGTATATATTTGGACAGTACATCAAAATCCTTACTTTTGGAACTAAAACTAGCATCCCATAGCCAGCTCTATTTATTAATTGGTGCTACATTATTGAGTGTAGTTGAGAATTTCAGAGGTCATTGGCATTCAGGTCCTTTCTGAGGAATATGAAGGTCTGTCTTCACTGAATCAAGTCTTGTTGCAAAGTAAAGGATATTTAAAATAATCACACACATCTATGGAACACTAGAAGTCTGCTGTAGGGTTTAGCTGAGGTGGTGTTAACATTAGCTCATTATATCAATATTTGTAAGATTCAGATTCTCCAGGGTTGTTTCTTTGGAAAGCTGCATATATTCATTATCAGTTTAAACCATCAGCACAAGAACTGCCTTTGTCTTGGAAATATAAATAAAAACTTGTCAGTGGAAGATGAGGACTCTTTCCCACCTTGCAAGTGAAGGGAGTGTGTAACAAAAGCTGCAGAAGGATGAAATTTCAGCTGAAAGTATTACTTTCATGGCATGTCCAATACTAAAAAACTTTAAAATATTTCACAAAAATGTTACTTCTAATGTGTTGGTTTAAATTCTATATTACTTGAGCAAATATTTAAATATTATATTAGTTTTTCTGCATACTTGACATGAATATAATTCTACCTTCCTGCCAAGTATGTCAAAACCCAAATTCACTTCCATTTGCCAGGGTAAATGTTTATTTTGTTTTCCCACATAATGTGCTCTTTAAAGTGTCACCAGGATACCAAATCTGATGGCTTTTTAATAGAGACACGGTGGGGTTTTTTTGCTTTGATTAGGAAACAGGATAAACTATCAGTGAAACTAATGGTAATGAACCCATATACATTTGCTCTCCTTCCCCTCATCTCAGCACTTAAAAAAAAGCAATTTGCATCAAAACTATTGTCATGGTACCTCATTTTTTATAAATGCATGAAGGGTCTCTACTAGGAAGTGGTGCTGGGGGGGCACAGCAAGAGACCAGGATATGCAGAACCATTTCTTCTGTCAAAGGTGAGCTGGGATGCCTCAGTGAGACTCCCCAAACAACTTTTTGGTTTGTTTTGCCATTAAATGGGTGAGATAATTTAAGAGATAATTCATGGGGAGGTCACTATTAAAAAACTGTTTGCTACTTTACTATCTGTGTTACAGAATGTCAGCCTGTGCTTGTGTAGTTTTTCACCAGTCAGTGAGTTTCCCTTTGACTTTCATCCTCCAATCTTAACCAAACTAACAAAATCTGTGTTCATAAATTAAAATCTTGAATTTTCTGCTTATAAATAATATATCAGTAAAGTTTCATTGAAAAGCTTCAGTTCTGCTTCTGGTGCAAAATGGAATGTAACAGGTTTAAGTATTGCTGTGAAAGTTCTATGCATTTCGAAAATTTTTTTTTTTTGTTTTCCCTGTATTTTTTCCAAAGAAGGGAATGGGGATGTTTAGTAAGAGAGCTCCTGTATGGCTTTGGATGGTGGGGATTGTTTTGAATTAATGACAGCATATGTTTCTTTGGTTTTATGTAAACGCTTAATAATTTTGTGGTATATTTATCAATGGGCATGGTGTAAGGGACTAACTAAATAGATTGTTCCAAATTAGTCAAATTAAATGATGGTTTAAATTAGCTTAATTCCAAATGCTAAATCATGTTGTTAAACCCCAGAACCTTCATGTTTTCCTTTTCCTCTCTAACATTAGAAAGAGAAAAGAGAAAGTAGGGTGAAAAAAAAAAGAAGCATTTGCCAATTAAACAAACTGCCTTTGGGAAAATGATCTTATTATGATTCTATTTCTCATGTATATAGTGGAGATAATTCTCACAAGGCTAGTATGAAGACAAATCTGTATTTAAAGAAATTAAGAAACAATAATGAATAGCAGCATAGAATTTTCTGCATAGTTAAATAAATATTAGATATTTCAATTAACTTTTGACAAAGCAAATATTCATATTGGGCCAGGTTCAATTCTCAGTGAAGGGAGTCCCAATTAAAAGCAAAAAGAGCATAATGCTTTTGTTCAAAGCCTGTCACTTTAGACAGCAATTTTTAGTGTCCCCTTTCCTTATTCTTCATACCTGGCATATTGTGAGGTTTGATTGTGCTTTTTTCCTCCCCCAGCCAGTGCAAGCTGGGAATGCACAGCTGTGGTGCATCATGGCATCACCACACACCAGCTTTGTGCTACTTTATGATCAATGCAAATAAAACATAATTTTTGAAATGAGCCTTAAATATTAATTCAGTCTTCATTTGCACTCAGCCATGCTCGAATGTCAAATTAGTAGCAGAACCCAGGTAGGAGTTCTGAATTTTGAGTCTGGTTCTCTTTCAGGTCAGGAAGTGTGGAATGTTCAAAAGGCTGTTCAGAGAGCAGCCAGTTGCAGCCAGTGGAGCTGAGACATCTCTCTGTTATAAATTGATTTGAGAAATCACAGAATCACAGAATGGTTTGGGTTTGAAGGGATCTTAAAGATCTTCCATTTCCAACCCCCTGCCACAACAGGGACACCTTCCACTATCCCAGGTTGCTCCAAGCCCCATCCAACCTGGCCTTGGATACTTCCAGGGATGGGGCAGCCACAGCTTCTCTGGACTGCCTATGCCAGTGCCTCACCACCCTTGCAGGGAAGAAGTCCATCCTAATATCTCATCTAACCCTTAACTCTGGCAGTGGGAAGCCATTCCCTGTGTCCTGTCCCCTCTATCCCTTTTCCCAGGTCCCTCTCCAGCTCTTTTGGAGCCCCTTTAGGCACTGGAAAGGGCTCTGAGCTCTCCCTGAAGCCTTCTCTTTTCCAGCCTGGACACCCCCAGCTCTCCCAGCCTGGCTCCATAGGAGAGGTGCTCCAGCCCTCTGAGCATCTTCATGTCCTCCTCTGGAACCGTTCCAGCAAGTCCACAGCCTCCTTTTATTGGAGCCATGCACATCTCAGGCAGTTCCTCTGGTCACTGTTTTTCTAAGGGAAGCATTTCCTCTTTAGCTCAGTGTATGACTCACTTATTCCCTGAATTCTGTGATGTGATTTTTATCGGGAGTTCCATGTCTTGCAATTATCAAATTAGAAAGGCTTTTCCAAAAGACTAAAGCCCCAACCACAGAATTAGAGTCAGTGGTGTAAATACCACAAGTTGAGAAATGTCTGTATGCTTCTGGTGTTAAGGAAGCAATACATTTTTGAGTACCACTCTCTATTGTTCTCTGGTTACAGCAGACTCTACCAGACAAAATAAATCCGAGTAGTTTTGCATTCTCCAGTCATATGCCAAGGAGTAAGCATCTATGAGTATTTAGTACCATGTATTTCAGTTTTAAATAATTAATTTTTATGTTTTCCTTTCAGACATTCATGAATACACTTACACAATTTCATCATAAAAGTTGATAGATCTGGACTTGTCATGGAAAGTGGCTGAGCTAAACTGTTTATTTATGTATCCTAGGTGCAACCTTAAATTAGGGGAGGTGTTTTTATCATGGCACCCTACAGCTGTTGATATTAGTTGAAGCTTTGCAGGGGACACTACAGAATCAGGACTTCAGCTCTAAGTTGTAAGACACAATCTTGACTTAACAAGTGGATTGCTGTACTGCACACCAAATTACTTACAAATGTAGCAAAAATTTTGTCTTTTTAATTTGTGTACGTTTTGCCGTTATTTTGGAAATTAATCTTAAAAAAAAAATTCAAGAAGCAACCTAACTTAAAAAAAAAAACCAAAACATTAATTAGAAACCTTTTTCATTCTCTGACTGAAGGAACATCACCTGCCAAGCATGCCAGCATGGATATGCCTGTAGTATTATATTGCTTGTGACTCTCCTGCACAGAATGGTAATTATTCTTTTGCAGGATGACAAAAGAAAGGCAGGTACTGCTGTTCAACAGGTATGAATACAAGACAAGTCTGTTTTATTAAGAGCAAGGGAAAAGACAGATTTACAACTATTAAAAATAAGAGGATTCAAAAGAATATGTGTTTTTTATATGGTCTGAAACTTACTCTACCTTCTGCCAGCCAAAATTTTCCCTACTCTTATGATCCTCTTTTTAAAGTGAAGTTTCAGGAGGGCCTTTCATAGTCTTTGTCAACAGACCTGATTAACAGAGTCAACCTTACAGGACAATGAATTTAATCACAAATGTTTCTTACTAGTATCTATCTTGGCTTCACTTCCTTTTCAACATAAAGAGTATAAGAACAATTCTCTAGAAGACTGCCTTTAATTTCTCATTTAACATTAGTCAAACTATCAAAAGTCTTTTTAGAACCATGTATTGATGGTGGCTATTAATGGGGCAGAGTTTTGCCACACAATTTCTTTTTAAATTAGGTTTATTCTTTTATTTGCATTTGTCAGTTAAAGCCAGTGAGTGAGAGAGGGATGGTCCTCAGCAGTTCCCAAACTTCCCTACTGCTCAGTTTACAAACTTTACTGAATGTGTTTCTTAACAAGTCATGGCTCAAAAGTGAGTAATTCTTGCCATGTTATAGCTGGGTGAATAGATAAAATATGTCTGGAAATTGAGTTTCACTTAACTGAGTATGTCTAGCATTGATTGACAGGTTAACTTTGGGTGAAACAACCCCCTTCATCTCCTGCCATTCAGTTTGGATCAGTGGGAGCAGGACTGGATCTCCCAGCTCTCCCCCACACCCGGGATGGTGAGAAAGTGTGTGAGGTGTGTTGTGCCTTGAGTTTCTGGCCACAAGTCCAAACAGTGTGTCAGCTAAAACAAATATTTAAAAAATAGAATGTGATTTTGACTGCCACTAAGACTAAAAATTTAAAGCTCAAGATGCAAAAGAGGCTGCTTTGCTGTCTGTGCCTCCCACGCCTTGCAGTGATCCCTGTTTTGGTGACTGCAAGATTTACTGGTGAGGTGCTAAAGCTGTTTATATGAACCTCAATCATGAATGGATACAGAGTCTGGGTAAAGTTTCAGAGGAATGCTATCCAGAAGATATAAAGGTATCCTCATATTAACATGGTATGTAACATTTTTGATGTACAGCCAGATGGAAACCACAGGAAAGTGCTACAATGTCCTCAACCAGAAAAGTGAGGGAAGTCAGTAGTCTCGATATATTAATATATCAATATATCCCACATAACTTTTTTCACTTGGTATCATAGTTTATCCAAAATTATTTTAGGTTTTTTGGAAAGCACTGATAGAAGATAGCCATAAATTTAACACATAATTTTACAAAATTCATGATGATGCATGTTATAGAAGAAAAAAATATTTTCCTGTAAAAATCAAAGGTATTCCATGAAATGGAAATGTTTCGTTTCCAGGTTCCTGCCCCACATTTCAGACTATCAGTAATAAATTTAGACAAGGAATTTGGATATGATATGGAACTGGTTCAAATGAATACAGTATGTGTAGATTTTGCATATGTTCAAGGGCAAAGTATTACAGGGGCAGTGAGTCCCTATCAAGAGGTCACTTTTATTTATTCCTTAAGCAATGAGATCATGACTGCTGGGAATTAATGCATTCATTTTATTATTGTCTGTGCAATTTCATTTGCTTTCTTTCTTCATAATTCCCTTGTAATTTTTACATAATCTTAAATAGTCCTGCCAGCTCCCTTCCCCCTACTTATCTGCACGGAGTTTGCTGGATTACGTGTTTCATAGTTCCAGGGAGATGAATGGAGTTAACTTTCAGCTGGGTACAAAGCTGCCCTTGTTTATTCTGGAATTGCTTGGAGATCAGAGCAGGAACTGAAATTACTGAGTCATTCTTTACTCTTGGCCCTTGCTTGGCCCTGAAATGGAAGTTGTTGCCCAGTTGGTGCTGGTGGTGCTCACCCCTCACTCCTCAGAGGAGGATTCATTTGGCTTTCTGAGGATGCCTGAGCTGTGCAGAGTAGACCTAATCCAGCATCCCTCAGGCTCCACTGCTGATGGCCACTGACAAATTCATAGATGTCTTCCATTTGACAGATTAAATACTGACTTCAGGATGGAGTTCCTCACTGAAAGTGTCTAATGTCTTTTTTACAATAAAAGGACTTTAGATGACTAATTAGGTCTTCAGTTCTTCAAGTGAATTCCATCTTTTGTCTCTGGACAGAAATTCTATAATGAAGATTATAATTTCAAAAGTATATTTCAATTAATATTTAATATTTAATAATTCACCCTTTTTCTTGACATTTGCAGTTGTAGATCCTTAAAATCTCTGTAACATTTGAGATTTTTAAGGCTTTAAGGTCTTAAACTCTGTTTATTGCAGGGAATTATACTAATAATACTGTGGAGAAAAAAGTAAAACTATTTTTTACTGTGAAAATACATTAAAATTGAGATCAGCTTGGTCTACCATAAAAAGACCTCATCTTCTAATATTGGGAATGTTGTTCTAAGCACATGAGCACTCAAAGCCTTTACTAAATCAAAGGCCCTAAGTTTGCTGGGCAGATTTGTTCAGCTTAAGGGCTGCTGCAGAATATGTAGTATGTTCTGTAAGAGGTGGGTAAAAAAAAACCCTGGATATGTGTACTTTATAAGCAAATCAAGTATTGCATACAAAACCTATTGATCTTTCCTCAAATGACATTTTTATTTCCTGTGTAAAACTGAGTAAGCTTAGACTTTGAAAATGCTTACTCTTAATCCCCTCCTTTTTTTTTCTTTGCTTTCCAATTCAAGGGATTCTCAGAACAGTAAATACTTTTTTCCTCTATGTAACAGAAGTCTTCAGATGGTGATAATCCTCAGATAATGTCAAAATTCAGAAGACTAAAAATGTATTTTCAGCATATTTTGTAAATACTTCAACATTGAGCTACTTTGTGCTTTATTTCTCAGGTTTTGTTGGGTTTGTTTTTTTTTTTAATCTTGGTAATTTTTGCTAAAGCTGCTTATCAGAATCACAAAATAGTTTGGGTTGGAAGAGCCCTTAAAATATTATCTCTCTCCAACCCCCTTCCATGGCCAGGGACCTCTTCCCAGGCTGCTCAACCTGGCCTTGGACACTTCCATGGATGGGGCAGCCACAGCTTCTCTGGGCACCCTGCCAGGGCCTCCCCACCCTCACAGGGAGGAATTCCTTCCCAAAATCCCATCTAACCCCTCCCTGTGTCAGTGAACCATTCACCCTTATCCTGTGCCTCCGTCCCTTGTCCCAAGTCCTTCTCCAGCTCTCTTGGAGCCCCTTTAGGCTCTGGAAGGGGCTCCAAGATCTCCCTGGATCCTTCTCCAGGCTGCACAACCCCAGCTCTCCCAGCCTGGCTCTGTAGGAAATCTGCTCCAGCCCTTGGAGCATCTCCATTGCCCTACAACCACCCTACAATTCAGGCCTTGACCACCCTGCAGTTTTTGTCCTCCCACCCCAGAGCTGTCAGGCACAGCACACAGTGCCCTGTTATTCTCTAGTCTAAGTAAAAAATAAATTATTTAGCATTCTATTCCGGCAACATCAGCCCTTGCAGGGCACCTTTGGTTTTCCCTGGGGTAGCGAGCTTTTAATGGCTCTTTTGAAACCATGATAGGCCCCCAGTGAGAGTTCTTGAGCAGAGGGAGCCAGGGAATCACGGCACAGGATGAGTATGGGAGGTTTGGGAAAGCAGCACCTTCCTCCCAGCACAGTTGCCAAGCACAGGGGTGTCCAGCCGTGCCACATACATTTTCCAAACGTTCCAGCTCAGCAGCTCCGCGGCACAATTCCTTCAAACACGGAGCAGTCGGTGAGCAAATTATTGTTTGGCCTCTTGCCTTCCTCCCCCCACACAAAGAGCTTTGTATGTCAAGAGTGAAAGCTTCAAAACGGAATAAAAATAAGATTATTTTTCATCCTGGATGGTAGGTGACAACATGCAACTCTTTACCTTTTTCTTTCCTTTCCCTTTTTAGTTTTTTATGCTGAAAGAAAGATGTAATGCTCCACATTTTTGGAAGACTAAGCAGACGTTTACGGTGCCAGGTCCTATCTACTGCATCCTTCAGCATGTTCCAAAGAAAGCATGAAAAGTATTTTAACTCTTCTATACAGCACATAACTCAGCTTCTTAACTGCTTAGAGTGACTAGTACTACTAGAGAGGGAGTAAAAACTATCTGTTTTTAATTCTTTTGATAAACCAGTTGAGCAGTGTCATTGCTGCCATTTGTTGTGTCTGCTTTCAAGCTGAGGTTGCTTCAAGGTGGAGTTTCATTAGAGGTTTCACTATTTCTTCATGTCAGAAATATTCCCAGCAAACTGACATTTATTCTGATGAAAGGGAACTTCAGTCCTGTTGGAGTGATATGCTGCTCCTTCCAACAACAAAATTTGGAAAATTTCACTTGTATAAGTTGGAAGTTGTCTTAGTTTAAACATCCTGTATAATTTCTTGTTTTCAAAAAAAAAGTTGAGAGAAAAAAGAAAACAACCGAAACCAGAACTGTGAAAAAGGATAAGTAGGTATCCTTTAGACCTACAGATAAAATTATTTTAACAAATTTTTTATGACATCCCCAACCCTAGATCCAATTTTCTTTAAACTCTTTTAGCCTGGAGTCATGCTATGTTCACAGTAATGTCCTCACTCTTTCTTCTCCCTTTTTATCCCATGTCACTGATTTGTTTTGAGTTTATAAAATATACCTTAGGAATGCAAAGGTAAGGGAACATTACATTTTTTCGAAGCAGGGATGACATAGGAGGAAAAAAAAATAAAATACTACTTGTGGTCTTGAGAAGTGAAGAGGAAAAAGATGTTGTCTTTGGGTTGGTGTTTCCTTAAAGGTGACCCAGCTGTGCCACTCATCTGTTCATTTCTTCTGCATTTGATGGTTATTTATAGACTATTCTAAAAGTGGGAGGACTGAAGGAATGTCTGTCTTTATCCTTCAAACTGTGAGGGTCCATACCACCATGTGAGGGTTCTTTTGTTAAAGTGAATTAGGGAAAAAAGTAAAGTCCAGTTATTTATGACAAACACTTTTATTTGCTGGCAGTTTAGAGCATCACACCAGAATCCACCTTTAAAAAAGAATTATTTTAAAGAGAGAATTGAAGGAAGAATTCTATTTCACATATATGTAAACAATTTTGCTAAATAAAAATATTTGTACAGAGAGAAAACAATTGAAAGTATTTATTTAGTATATAAGAACAACATTAAATCCAGTGTTTAGACAACTACTGTATACAATTTGTAGAGAGAAATTAAGTCCCTATTGGAAAAATCCCTCAGCAGCACCTTTCTTTTAATAAATCTTTGAAATTTTTCACTTACAAAGAAACTTGTAATACTTATAAATTAAACCTGTAGCCTTTGACAGTCTGCATTTTTAGAGCTTTGGGTCTATTTGCTGAGAGTAGCCATTGCTGAATCATTTAATTTAACATAACTGCTTTGGGGATTAATCTGGTTTTACCATTTCCATATTACATTATGGGATGCCTGTGAAAGTTAAAGTATCCTTGTCAAATTTCTGGGGTGGGGTTTTTTGGGGTTTTTTGGGGTTTTTCCTCATGTTGGGGTTTTTTGGGGTTTTTTTTAATCTTTTCAGGTAGGACTTTGAAGAATACTTCCTCACATTACCATGTCATATGATTTTGTTTTTCCATGCCTTCCTTGTTGTTTCAAGCAGTTTTAAATCCCTGGGAGGGCTGGATGTGAAGGGTAATAGCCAATGGCTTAACATAAAGGTGGCAACAGGAAAAAAAAAAGATTATAGAGTTTAAACCACATTGCAAAAAAACTCAGTCTTGAAATTATTTGAAGAAGATATCTCTTAAATATGTGAAAAATTAAACCCCAAAATAGAGGCTTTTATAAAGCATAAACTAAATTACACAAGGAATTCTAGGACTGCTGTTTGTAGGATGTATTATGTGAGAAGTGACCTGTGCTATGCAGAAGTTCAGATTAGATTATTTCTGTGATACCTTCTGTTTTCAAAAGTACAGCTGAATTAATTCAGGGGCAAAGTTGAGTTCTGTAATGGGTTGAAATTACAGCATGGATTGTGAAAATTATTTTTAAAGTAATACAAACTCAATCTAGACTTAACATCTTGTTGGAATGGATTAACTGAAAATTTTTATTAATATGAAATGTCAACTCCTCAAAATGTAGTCAGGTTGCTAGAACCATGCATAGGAGAACTGGAAGGTGCCTGAGTAGAACAGTTTCTACCATGGTCACTAAAGGTCCAAATATAGTCAAAATGATTGACTGGGTAGAGAAGAAAAGCAAGGACAATCCAGGTGTATTCCTGGTCAGCTTGTGGTTTAGTTTACAGCTAAATTGAACATGTTGACTGTGAAGCCAATCTCCTAAGTGAAGAGTTGGATGGTTGTAGGAGAGTGACCTAAAAGGCAGAGAATAGAGGAAGAAACTGTGAGTTTGAAGTGCTAATTTTATTTAATTGCTTTTCCCCCTGATTTGAGAGCTGATAAAGCCAAATGCAGGTTGTATAGCATGGAGACACACACACACACACATATGTGTGTGTATATATACATATATATTTACCTTCTATTAAATTAGATTGAAGAACTCTGTGATTTTGATTTCAGATGTAAAATTGTTCAGGGCATCAGAGCAAAGTTTGTGTCTATGTGTGTGGTTTTTCCCTTGTTTTTGTCCTTGGTGTGAGCACACCTGTACTTTGCATTCTTTGTTGGTGGTTTCTTGAGCTTCATGGGCCCACTACCCAAGCAGAGTCTCAGTGCCATCACCCCCTCCTGACACCACTTTGTATCTGTAGAGATAGTTCAGGTGTGGTGATTTATTCATTGAATTAGCTTGGAAGACACCTATATTCCTTTCCTTGTTGTTTAAAACAGTCTGCTTGATTGAGACATTGGACTAAGCTGTCTGCTTCTGACAGGGACAATCCTTCTTTTTAATCTAACTACTGCTTCCTGCCTCTGATACATGAAGGGCTTAATCTCTTGTGGAGACCAGACTTTTACCTTGTGAAAATCCGCCCTGCTCTGCTGAAGTAAACAGAACTCAAGCACCTGCTCAGAGCTAACCATGGACTTCAGTGCTGCTTCAACCATGATTCAATTACAGCATCCTGTATATGTGGAGGGGAGGGTGTGCATAGTGTTTGTGGTTTCCTAACTTGACTCTTTGGAGATTCATTCTTTTGGTTGGCACTGGACTCCACGTGAAATACATTCTTAAATGCAGTAGTGAACATTTGAAGATATTTTTTCTCCCACAAGCTCTAATTCAATCTAATTTCCTTTCTGTTCCTAAAGTGTTCAGAAGTATAAAAACTGAAGCATAAATTAAGAGTGGGGGGAAAAAAAAACAGACACATGTACCATTTATTTATTACTGTGTATTGAGTGTGGGAAGGGACACTTCAATGCCCCTCTCTGTTTGGAACATCAGTATGATGGAATTTATTAATTTCACAATTTAGAAGCACACAGGTTCAGTTCTGCTCAGCACAGAACGTGTTGGCCTTGGTCCAGGAGAATATTTCACTTTTCTGGTCATCTGTAAACACACAGGCAGAATACTCATGTGCTTCAGTTTACACGTGCACCTCGGTCAGGGCAGCAGTGCTCAGCACCTCTCTGCTCTCAGCCCTCACCACAGGGCTGGGTGAGCAGTGTGCAGGCAGGTTTTGATAATAGGAATTGACACCCTCCTCTGGGAAATTTAACTCACAAGACTAATAACCCATCTGTGGTTTATATTTCTGCATCTTGACTTGTTCAATGCATGTTTAATTTGGGAGGGTTGCTTCAAGGTTGTGGCGAGGGCGCTTTGGTGCTATAATTTCTGTTGTGGAATGCAGTCTTGTTGGAATAAGGTACATCATGTACTTTTACTCTTTTGTCAGAGAGCAGAAAGACAAACACGAACCATGGACTCAGTCCAGTATGCAGAATTCTGTGAAAGTCGGCAATTGAGTTTTTGTAAGTATTAGAATGGCTGCACTATATTAAGATGTATAATTGTTATTTCATTTAATAGAGAGCACACCAGAACCTCATGTTTTTTGAAAGCGCTTCTGTTTCATTTGCAATAATAAAACTTAAAATTCTTTGTCTGTGGAACTCCTGGGAACAGTTAATTTAGCACAGTTTCAGGCCATCAGGCAGAGTATTTTATTTGAATATTTACCAAGCTTTCTATGTGCTCAAATACTGAGCTGGTGGGTAAAGACAGAACTGATGAGGAGTTAATGAATTAAAACCACTCTTGCCCGAAGTCTGTCGTGGTGGTGCTAAAGTCGGCGCAGCAGCAAAGTTTCATGGCTGCAGGTTTTTCGGAATGCCCCTAAAATTAGAGAAGAGCAATAAGTTTTGCTTTTATTTCCTGATCCACAGAGACACAAAGAACTTACTAAAGAGTCTTTTCTATTTTAAGCTGTAAGCTCCTGCTGTGGAATTTATTCACCATTAGCCAAGTTCATCAGTATATGCCATTCCAACACTAATAACATGATGACAGAATTAGGGCTTTACTAGCACTGAAAACCAACTTACTAGAAGTACTTGTGGGCCATGACTATAATGAACTGTAAATTAATGGGCTTGATCATGTAGTAAAACATCATTACAGAAGCGGTTAAGTGATGACTAAAGTTTTAGGTCAAATGTCAGAGAAAGGGAGGTGGAGGAGCCAGTAAAAATCATGACAAAACAGCACATGATCCTACAACACAGACTTGAACACAGTGGTGCTGTTAAAGGAGAGACCTTATCTTGTTCTTCCTTTTAAATTCAAAGAAAGAGTGACTCGTTTATGGCAAATAAATGACACATTTGAGATACTGCTCTCCAACAGCAAATGTTAGCAAATGTAGGAGAACATGTTTTGTAACATGTTTCTTCTTTTTGAAACATGTTTCTTTTTCTAATTCAGTGTGTTTTTTGCATTTAGTTATAATTTGGCATCACACATCTGTGAACCATTAGATAAATGATACTTCAGATTAGGGTGACTTCAGGAAATGAGGGGTTTGTGATAAAGTCATTTTTAAAACCCCAAAATTGCCATCTGGAGACAGAACAAATAAAAATCTTAAATTTGCAAAATAAAATAGAATGTAGCTGACCAAGAGATTGCAATCTATAAAAATATCTCAGTGCTATTTTCACAGTGTTTTTAAATGACCATGTCTATATGGTTCTTTTTCACTGACATTTAATGTCATTAAAGAAAAAGAGAATTACAGTGGTTAGAAAATAGTAGTACCAAGAGAGACTTGGGCACAAATTCAATTGCACAAAATGAGCTCAATTAGACAGAATGCACCAAAGGCCATGCAGAACATTTGTCCAAAGGCTTTTTTTACTTATTTATTTCAGTAAAAATTGACTGTGTTACTATGTTTAATGAAGTGTATTGCTGTAATATAAGCCCATAACAACTGTGTCACAAGAGAATGAACCTGGAGGGACTTCAACAAATTTGTTCTAAAAATATATATTAATAATTACAGCTCCAGGTATTTCTGCACTTTTAAAGACAGGCAAAAGAAAAGGTCCCTCAAAGAATCAAGTACTACAGAATTGCAAACTTAAATTCTAGGGAACATTTTGTGATCATTTTATCACCTTCACAATTCTCATGTTTCTTTCTTTTTTTTTGTTTCTTTTTCTTTCTTTAGTGATGCAATGTAGCCTTTCATTAACCTTTTTTCTGTTTAACACCTGACTTGTCTGTAGCTTTTTAGTCCTGATTGAAAAGTCTTTTTTCAAAGAGCTGTTTCCACTTCCTTCAGATGATTTTTCCACCTTGTATTTACTTCATTTTGGTTGTCCTGTCTCACAAGCAGCCCTCATTAAGTTCTCAGTAGCTCCTTCGTGTCCACAGAGTTCTGTGATCATCTTGTCTACCACTGACCTAAGAGAATCCTCTTTTTTCCCTCCTTTTACTTTCCAAGAAAATATTTCATTTCATTATCCCATATTTTTCTCTGCCCTTTTTCTGAATCAATCTCACCCATTACCAGTGTGTTCTCAGATGAATGTTGATTATACATCTATCCTTATTTCTGTATATCCACACTTAAAAAAACGCTCTTGTACGAATAATTTTGGCTCACTTGTCAGCAGTTCAGCCCTGTAAAGTTAACACCAGGACTTCCAAGTTTTTCTGTTCTTCATTTGTCTTTGCTATTGTTAATACAATTATATCAATTTTATCTGGAGTCATATTTGTGTTGATTTCTTTTAGTATTTTTTAATTAATCAAAGATGTGATGTAATACATTTATTTATTTTACAGTGATATATTCTAAAATAAGTTTGTCTGGTCCACACTCCTCTGATATTGACACTTCCTTGTTCTGAAATCTCCTGTTCAATTATCTTGTGTTTTTTCTCTTTATTCCATGTGCTTATGGGTCTCCAAAGTGTATGAAATAACAGTCTTTCCCCACTGGTTCCATTTTGATAATTCCTTCTTTGGCCAATCAAATCACACTCACACTAATTGCTTCAGTTTTGCAGTATTTCTGTGACCCAAAAAAATTGATTATTTTAGCCTAACTTTTCTTTTTCCCCTTATGCTTTTAACTGACAGCAAAGAAAGCATCCAAGTTCCGTGACTGGCTGGACTGTAGCAGTATGGAAATAAAGCCAAATGCAGTTGCAATGGAGATTTTGGCATATTTAGCATATGAGACTGTGGCCCAGGTAAGGGACTGATTGAACTCTAGTGAAAATGAATTAATTATTCTTGGAGGTACTTCAGCCTCAGGGTCTGGGTTGTAAGCCCCTCCAGAAATGCAGTCACTACTTCAGCTCTCCCAGCCAACTGGATTCATGGAGTCATGGGATGGCTTGAGTTGGAAGGGACCTTAAGGCTCATCCAGTTCCAACCCCCAGCCATGGGCAGGGGCACCTTCCACCAGACCAGCTCAAAAATCTGGGCTGTCTTTCAATTTGCTGTGTGAGAGATGTGTGCTGTGCTGTGTTCACCCATCTCATACACAAACAGAGAAGTTTTATAATGGCTGCAGAGGAGAGGGGAGTCCAGCACGAACTTTTTTCAAGTCCAAACTGAAACCACACACTTTGCTATGTGACCTTTGGCAGTGCACTGAGGCTCATTCAATCCCATTGCACAACTGGATTAGAAAGAAGGATTTCCTGGAAAACAAAACGTTACCTTAGTGCCAAGCCGAGCCCTCTTGGGTAGATAGATTGCTCCATATGTTTACAGAAGTGGAAAAGAAAAGCTCTTTAGGCTGAAATATCTGAGTAACTTTATTTTCATCTGAAAGCACTGAGAATATTCTGCTTCAACCCACAGCCCTCACTCACCCATTGTTACAATGGCACTTTAGTACCATGTGAGTAACCCCACCTGTTTTGCCTCTCCAGCTGGTGGACTTGGCCCTTTTGGTTAAACAGGACATGACTCCCAAAGCTGGTGACCCATTCAGTCATGCCATATCTGCCACCTTCATACAGTACCACAACTCTACTGAGGTAAAACTTGCTTTTTCACATATTAATGCATTTTATGTTTTGCTTTTGCATGTATTTTCTTCCAAAGTTGTCATTACTGATTGTGGTATTGATATGGACTTCTGTTATGGATTTTATGAACTTTGAAGTTACGGATTTAGATGGAAAGACATTAAATTATAATTATAAATGTTAGCAGCACCTTTATAATTTAAATAAAAATCCTCATTTCTTGGGTGAAAATTCCTTCTCTCTGTGTTCAAGGCTCTGTTGCAGATTTGGAGATTAAACTTTTCAAAATTGGCAAGTGCACTAAGTACTGTATTAGATGCATTGATATTATACAGATATTATGATAACTTCTAGAATGGAAAAAAACCAGATTCTGTATTACATCTCTTCCAACAGGGAATCTGAGAAGGTAATAGTTGGGGTGAGGTTTATTTGTGATTTGATTATATTGTGGCTGTTTGACATCTTGCTTTTACAGCCCCATCTCTTAGGGCAGTCTACGAGCGTGAAGAGCAGCCTTGACTCCCCTGAGAACACACCACCCCCTACGCCCACCCCGCCAGCAGCAGCAGGGCAGCAACACCTTGGGAAAACCCCCTCAGGAGCCTTGGGGAATGGTGGAATTGGACAGGACTCCACCAAATCCAAACAAAGAAAAAGAAAAAAGGTATTTGGTGCAGAATCGTGGAGGAAAAAAAAGAAAAAAGGAAAAAACTCCCAAACATCCTGAGGAATTCATCACAGAATCACAGAATGGTTTGGGTTGGAAGGGACCTTAAAGATCATCCCATTCCCACGTCCTGCCATGGGCAGGGACACCTTCCACTATCCCAGGTTGCTCCAAGCCCCACCAAACCTGGCCTTGGACACTTCCAGGGATGGGGCAGCCACAGCTTCTCTGGGCACCCTGTGCCAGTGCCTCACCACCCTCACAGTAAATAATCTGTCTTGACTTAAATAGTAACTTTAACCTGTATCATATATTAATGGCCATTGTTATTGTAGGGTGAAATGTGTGCTTTGTTGGTTTTATTTTTTTTTTCTATCAGAATTATGCTAAATTTTCCTAATAATGTCTGCAAACTGAATTTTGTTAAGGTGACAACTGCTGCTTCTAAGATAACCTGCTCCTCTACAGGTACAGCAATTGTCACCACCCCAAGTGATCATCCCCTTCTCTGACAGGGGCAGCAAGCACAGGTTTTAAGGGTCAAAATATGAGCAAAATTGGCAAAGAGGTGCTTGTGATTTTCCTGATCCCAGCAGCCTGAGGTGACTGCTGCCCTTGCTTTTTACAACTTTGCCTGACTTGCTTTATTTCTATAGCAGTTGTTTGCATTCAACCTAAATATTTGTTAACTTTGCATAAAACAGGGATGTCTCATATTCAGAGTATGAAATATGTGTTACAATTCTTGTCTGTTGTTGCAGAGTCTTGGTGTTTTGAGAGGCATATATGTACCTAAAACCCACAAGAGAAATCAATGTGATTAAATAAACTGGATAGGAAAACCTGGCTGGTCACCTGGGGCTGTTTTGAAGAAATGTGATGGCAGTGCTCATTTTGCTGAAAAGCAATGTAGTGACTTGGGATTTTATCAAGTGTTTTATTATTAAAAAATACTCACTTTTCAGGGTAAAACTGGTGATTTTTCCAGTGATAAGGTAGAAAAAAATGCATTTTCTCCTTCTGGTGTCATCAGTGCTGTGGATAGTCCTGAAGTGTTCAACTTCCTCCTGTCCTTATTATACACTGGTTAGAAAGCTTTTAGTGACTCCTGGAAAGACTTCTGCTTTTTCCCTCTTCCTTTTTTATGTTATATTTGATTCTGTGTTGTTCCTATGGCTAATTTTCATTATAATTCCAAGGAACAGAAATTTAGTTGGAGGTGTAGTTTTGATACATTATATTTTATTCATGCTGTGAGTTTAAGTTCTTAGTGTTTGACTAAATGCCTTTGAAAATAATTATATTCCAAAAAGTGCACAGTTTTAATTAAATGTCCTCATGACTTACTCAATTTGCTTAGGTATCTACTGGATATAAATGAGGCAAACAAGTTAACTTGGTGAAAAAATACTATTTTTAGGCCATGAAGGCCCAGTCCAGCAGAAAATATTTGAGTTTCATATTCCCCTTGTGGATGTCAATCAGCAGGAGAAGAATCTGCCATCATATAATGAATAATTCTGTGTGTACTCACAGGCTCCAGTGGGCTCAGCGCTCTTGAAAATAAAATATTTTGTAAAAAATATCCCAAGTTTGAGAGCATTAGGATACGATGTGAATGTATGAGGGGGCCGTGGATGTGTGTACATTAAGCTTCATTGCATAATTAAAAGTTTTTGTCATTCTCAGTACACTCACTAATACAATTTTCATTAATTTATTGCCAAACAGCCATCATTAGGTAAATCATCTGAATTCTGGCAGGCACCTGTGTCTAGGTGGAGCCTAAATCAACATTTCAAGTTGGCTAGCAAGGAGAAAAGAGTAACTTTTAAAATCCCAGGAAAATTTTTGTACAATCAGTGTGCCAGTAGCAGTGAATTCTTATTTTTATGTATTTAGGGTCCCAAATCAAAAAAGTCACTTGAAATTTTAAAACTTTCCAGTTTGAGCTAATTAAAAATTTTTGAAAAATTCCTTCTAATACCCTTATGTCACGTGTTTCAGGTTCAAATTTCAAGTTGATACTATTCAATGGTGATTTTGATCTCAGATTGCTTTCCACATCAGGTGCTTGTTCAATATTTTCCCCACCCCTTGGCATCATAAGAAGAGCCTGAAATGTTTTAAAAATAGTTTCTGTGGTTATTGCAGTATGACTTATATGACCCTTTCATTTTAATTTGAACATTTTCTGCTTTTTGCAATTGTAACATAGAGCAGCACTAGGTGAAAGATTTAAAAGGACTAACATGGTGTTTTTGGGTCTCTTAAGCAAAGTTCATGTAAAAGCCCTCTTTAATTTGTTAATAGCTTTTTTTCTCTGATGTAGTGTGTGGCACCAATGATGTGTATCCTCAGGAAAAAAAAAAAACTGATCCATTTTATAAAGGTTTATTTTCATACTTTATGCACTGTAGGTCTGTTGTGTGTTTTTGATTTAGTAACAATTTATGTGTTTTTCTGTTGCAGAGCACTGCAGCCTGTGGGATGGAGGCTCAAAGTGATGCCATCCAGCCCAGCCACATCAGAGAGGCCATTCGGCGCTACGGCCACAAGATTGGCCCCCTTTCCCCGTTCACAGTACGTAATAACAGAGTTATAAAAAGTTATATTTATAATCTTAAAGAACTCTGATTTTCAAGTGGTCAAATGAAGAAGCTTTGGAATTGTTGAGAGCAATTTGTGGTGACTGTAATTTTCTTTATAAAAGTGGCATAATACTCTTGGGAAATAAAACTTAGTAATTTCTGTCTCTTTTTGGAAAGACAAAAAAAAAGTTTTTTTTTCCTTTCAAATATTATTTTCTTTCAATTACAAATTATGCTTTTTTGTTAGTGCTTGAATTTTCTGTTTTTCCAAAGTTTAGGTTTACAGTTATTTTAAATTATATGTATTCCAATATGGTGAAGAGCACTTTATATTCTAAAATTAGTTTGGTGTCAGATACTGCTCCTATTGGATATTGAACTCTCAAGTGACACATTTACAGTTGGGGAAAGAAGAGAATGGGTTTTTTGGACAACTTTGAACCTCCACTGAAATGTAATAGAACTGATCTTGTGGTAAAACACTGATGGGTTTTGAGGTTTTGCCATCATTTTTTCTATGCAAATTGCAGAACCATTGTTCAGAGCAGCCAAATGAATTCTTTATTTAATTTTCCCAGCTGATGAAAATGTGAAAGCAGCCCATCTTCAATGTCATAAATTGGGGTAATTTTCTTCTCATCTACTGTTCTGGGTGGCATTTATCCTGCTTACCTCAAAATATCTGCATTTAGAAAATAATAAATGTCAAAGAAGCCTTCCATTATAGGAAGAAACAAACAATATCCACCAAACAGGACTTCAGCTCCTAAAAATCAGGAAAAAATTGTGCAATTTCTGAGAGATTTTAGGAAAGGAAGTTTATTCTGAATTTGGATTAATTCATTTACATAAAAGCAATGCAGAAGCATATGAAGGCCATCAGTATAAAGGAAATAGTGGGACTTCAGAAGCAAGGAACAAGAGAAAAGAAGAGAAAATGAGTAGGTGAATTTATCATTTTCCTAGTGCCAAAACTAATCAGTGCTTTTATAGATGGCAGTGAAAGTTTGATTTATTAATGATAGTCAATACACAATTGCAATGAATTGTCTTCATGTAACTTCACCTTTCTCTTTTGCCACTCAAAAATGCTGGATTAATATAATGTAAAGTGTTGGATAGAATTTCCAGTCCAAAACAGAAAAATGTCTTTAGCAGAAGTTTGCTAAGAGATGTAGTTAAGAATATGGCAATAGCTTCTGAAAGCAGAGAATGTACTTAACTTTATTTAAAAAAAAAATAAAGAGCTCACATAAACAGCTGCAGAAAGGTGAATCTTCCCTCCCTGACCCTCACTAAAAGTGCTTTGGTCAATTATTAACCAAAGTTCAAATTTTTTTCTTCAACCACAAGGTATAATAAAATACCCTGGTTTGGGTTGGGGTTTTTTTATGTCCTCCACTCTTGTGAACTTCCCAAACAGTGCAACTGAACAATTTAATTTGTTAACATTACCTACAGTCAACGTGGTTGATGAGAGGAGCAGATCTTGTTCCCTCTGAACAAGCCAAGAATAAGAGGGAATCTTGGGTCAGCTTCTGGATGCCTACAGATGTTGTAGAGCTGTAACACGATTCTGCTTTTAATGAGAAGGCTCAGGAAAAGTATTTTGAGAGGTATTGCAGAGTCTGCATTTAGGTCCTTTCTCCTGTGAGTGCCCTCACTGGAGTTTTGGGGAGGGACCTGGCAATGACAATTGTCCATGCAGCAACCAGAAACTCCGGGTCTTAATTTGGCACAAATGTGGATGGAGCACTGAGTACCCTCTGCAATCTGCATTAATGCAGATTTCCACAACAAATACAACTTAATGATGGCTAGATCTGGTTATGTGTGCAGCCAAACCTGAGGAAATGAATTGACAGAACTGATGCAGATTTTTGTGTCATCAGGCGTGGCCATTTCCTCAGATCTCAGCAGCAGGACCTGTGTGACAGAGCCCATACAGGCAGTGCAAAACCTTGGTAAAATATTAAAAGTCTGAGCTGCTCTCTGCAGTGTCTAAGGGGAAGATTGTATCAGAAGGATCTAAACTCTGACCTGAACTCTTTGAAGCAACTAGAAGGGAAATTTTTGTGGATCAGTGTAATAACCAACAGACTGGCAGCTGTCAAGGGACTGCTGCATTCAGAAAGTTCATATCTGAGCCCAAACCACCAGGGAATGGGTTTTCTAACAGGAAAAATGAAATTTAACACTTGTGTTGTCCTATACAAGGATGGATGATGTGGAAAGAGAGCTGCCAATTGCTTCCCAGCAGTTCTTATGGAAAGCCACTTTTTAGAAAAGACAGAGTTGAGGAGTGAAAAAAGCTTCATGCTTTTTCAAGCTACTGAATAGCTCAGTCCCATACATAGAATTTAGATTTAATTTCTGTAAGAAGAAAATATAGGGGAATATTTTGTTTTTCAAAAAGTACATATATTTTTGTTTTCTTAAGATAATAACTATGTATTTGTAGAGCATGAACAATGATATTTTTTCACATCTTTCCCTCTTTTGCTGTTTCATCATGATTGTCACTCTCTTCCATCTGATTTGGTGATAAGTGTTCCAAAGGAGTTGGTTTTGGAAGAAGAGTTAAGCTATACAATTTATTCTTTAGCAGCATTTGATGAATGCTGGTTTGAATGGAAACAACACTTTGAAAGTTTTATAATCATACTAACAGAACTAACAGAACTAACATTAAACCAGTGAAAATGATCAGTTTGCATTTATTTTGACCTTAATAGCTATGTCAGAATGACTAATGTAATTAGAGCATTTAGGTTTTGTCTCCAAATGCAAGCCACAATGGAAAGCAGCAAGTGTACTCTGGATTCTTCTGCATTGTATCATGTCTAAGGTAGTTTAGACATATGTTTTATCCAAATATTTTCTATTAACAGTATTGGGTGGTGCTCAGTGTTACGTACTATAAAGCATGGTCTAGGCTTTCAAAAATCAGAGAAATACTAAGCAATAGCACCATGTAATTTTGCAAGACAGGAATGAGAAGTATGGAACTCTCCATCATATTGGAGAATGCAATTCCATGTGCTGTACCTGTATCTATTCTGTGCACATTTAAGTTAAGGAAGTGCATAGTGAAATGATGTCCAGTCTTGACTGGGCCTCTACGAACAATCCCAATAGTCTTCCAAATAATTGTATTTATTATACCAAGGGGTCCACAAAAATATTAGGTGGATATTTCTTACCATGACTACAAGCATAATGCCTCTAGAGAAATTATTTTAAGTTATTAGGTTTGAGTGTATTTCAGACAGTTGGGATAGCAAAAAAATAATTCTTTAAAGAATATTTATTCTGTGAACAATGCAGAGTGCTTACCTGGAATCTTGATAAGAGTAGCTGTACGTGGTGAATGAACAGTCTGTAAGTAGTACTTGTGACCACAAGAACAGCTCTAGCAAAAAGGACAGCTGAGATCCTTTGCTCTGAAATAAAAAGCAAAGTGGTCAGTTACAATAGTGGAAGACCACAGGCAAAAAGGACAAGATGTTTCCAAAGCAGATTCTTTGTCTTTAGTTTATGCCAACTCTGAAATGAGTGCTTCAGATGTTTACTTAAGAGAAACTGAGTTCACAAATGTAAATTGTAATCCTGCAGAGGCTCATGGCAGACAGTGACCATTATTCAGCAGCTTGTACATGTGTAAATGGGGTGTATTGAATTAACAGGGGTATAACCAACATTTCCTTGGGTATTTATGTTTTGGGGAGAATGTTCCTTCAGCCTCCCAGGCATTTCAGTATGAAAAGGCTTGCTAGTCTAAACCTTCTCTGGTTAAATATTTCAGTCTCATAAAATTGCCTATGCAGCATAAAACAATGAGTATTTACAAACCTGTGTTTATAATATTGTTTGTGACATTCCCTGCACAAAGAACATGTAACACTAGAGAATGTGATTTGGCAGAGACTTGGATTATTTGGGCCTTACAGAGCCCTGTCTATACTCGTAGAGGTTCTTAAATAATAAGTGCAGGTATCCTATGTGGATTTCAGTAGGGTACATGTACATAGTGATCATAGTTTCACAATCAAATTATACATTTAGTCAAGGTCTTTTACTTCTGATGTTTTTAAAGTGCTTTATATTGATCCTTATTGAGCTCAGCTTTTATGCAAATGCTTAAATCAATTTCTGTAGTGAAAAACACTGGGATTCATCACAGATCTTTAATAATTTCAATATAACAAAGATGGCTTTAACTCTGTTAATTTCCCCTAAAAACTAAATCTGTGGAATAGTGGCTGATGACCTGGCAAAGCTGAGCTTATGAGAGACTAAACCAGCAGATTCAGGGGGTAGAAAGAAGAGAAGAAAACTTTTAAAAAACAAAGGATAATGTGGCCATATATTTGTGGAAGAACTTGGAAAGCAAGTTTGGTTTAGGTGCCTTAAACTTCAAGAAAAATTCAGCTTCACATTCACCTGGTCACAGAATGGGTCAGTTGGAAGGGACCACTGGAGGTCTTCTGGTCCAGGTTCCCTGCCCAACCAGGGTCCTCCAGAGCACAGGGCACAGGGTCATGCCCATCAGGCTTTTGAGGATCTCCAGACAAGGAGGCTCCACAACCTGGAATTGTCACCCAGAGGATTTGGTTTGCAACTTAGTCCTCTTCAAAAAGAAAGAAATTTCTTTTTGCATGTTTCAGATCAAAGTAGTAGTGAGAAGAAGTTCTGGAATATAATCTTCAATAAGTGCTTCAATAGACACACTGTGCATACAGTACAGCTGAGTTTTTCTAAAGCACTTGAATGATAAAAAGTTTTGAATGCTGTTTCCGAAAGAAATTAGTTACATGGAAACCAAATAAAAAATCTGTGATACTTAGGGTCCTGTAAAATACAGACTGCCCATATTGATATTCTGAATCAATTGATACTGATTTTGAAGAAGTCAGGATTTCATTCTTAATCACTTCTCAAAAATGAAATGTATGTATTTATGTCAAAAGGCATTTGAAAACTTTCCCTTCTGTTATACATTCAGTTTCTGATATAGAAAGAGTCACACTGACATTTTCATACTTTCTTCTCATTTCGAAAGCAAAAAAGGGCATTTTATTTCATGAAACAGTTACATATTTATGATGTCTTTGTCTATACTTCAAGCTGTTGTCTGCAGTTATTTGTAATTCTACAGTGTTAACACTGTGTGTTTGAAAAAGATGAGTTATTATTCTATAAAACCAGTAGGAAGTCAAATCTCAGTTTGGAAATCTTGTTCCCTTCTCTCCCAACCCCCATCCCAAGGTTCCTCCTTTCAGATTTATGAAAGAAAACATTTCTTTCTGTAAAAGGTTTTTGTATGCCAGCATCTGGAAGTGTTTATTTCAGTGGTGTGTAATCTATCTGTGGATTTAGTTAGCACCAGACCCCCTTTTGTGTACTCCTGACTTAAAATTTTTATAAATGATCTTGTTGAATTTGTGCCAGTGTGCACATGGTTTGGCTGATTGCTGCATATATCCTTTACCTGCCAGTCACCTTTGATTTATATTCCTTCCCTTCTGCTTTTGCCTCCAAAAATGGTGCCACTGAACTGTCCTCTAAATCATCTTATTGGCTAAATTGCTCCAAGATGAGATGGCACAGTTTTGGCTGACTCCTCGACAGAAGGCATTCCTATAATCCATCCTCGCCTGCTCTCTGTAGGGCCATTCAAAAAAGAGAAGGAACAGGGGAAATGGGGCTCCCTCTTTGATTCCAGCACTATTTCTTCCAGTGCTGTTCAGAAATGTAAAATGGGACATTTGATTTATGTGGCTCTTAATACCATCTGAAGACCCATAAACTGATTGAGAATCTTTCACATCTCCTCTCCTGAACTGAACTTCTTCATTAGATAAATTTAATTCTGATAATATGTTTAATAGGGGTTTCTCCCAGAAAGATTAAAATGTTTAAGAATAGCATATTCAAGAATGTATTAAAGCATTTCATTTGGAACAGATTATATAATATATATGACAGTTCTTTCCATTATAAAAATCCCTGTTGGTTTCCTTAAGCTAAACAGCTAATACTCCTTCAGAATAACAACAGTTCTGTAAGCTTTACTTAATGGCATTACTAATTTGGAGAGTTTTATGAAGTTTCTTGGAGAAAAGCAGGTGGCTTGGCAATGATTTAAAAGGTTCCCAATTTGTGGTAGCAGTTTCAGGGGGTTTCATGTTTCTAAAGAGGGAGACCAAGCTGCATAATGCTTAAGAGTGTCTGACACAATGATGTATCATTTTGGAGTAAGTTTCCAGAAGTTCATTGGTCATTAAATGAGCTGCTTGACTTTATATTGCAGTTTCCCAGCTGTCCCTACTGGGGGTAGTCTTAACGCTCCAAGAGAATTTATTAATGAAGGCACAAGCTCGCAGTACTGATGAAGCAGTAAGTTGCCCAGATGATTTTATTGAACAGGAACATAGATTTTTAGATAAGACAAAAATGTCATTGAAGTCAATTTGAAAAGAACTGACTCCCTTTCTGCAGAGCACTAGGAAAGTATTTACAAACGGTCTGGGTAGTATTTGATATCCTGTGGGGATATTTAAAATTCTTGGATAGCACATACATCAGTGTCCTACTACACAACACAGTAGATGAATTGTTGCAAACAGCATGTGAGGCTTTCAGGCAGCATAGATGTGGTTCTGTTGAGGCAGGAGACACTGGCGTGGGGTGGCTCTGCTGATGCACTTTGTACAATCACACTCAGGGTTGTGCTCCATTGTTCAAACCCATTGTGCTGGAAGGGCTGAACAAAACCTGTTCTTGCTTTGACATAGGAGCTCACACTGCAAAATTGTATCATTTTTCATATCTAATGGGTAGAAAAATCTGATTTGTCAGATAAATTTGCTAGCTCTGTTAGTGAGAAGATAAGTGAACTGTAAAGTTTGCAATTGCCTGAATCTCTCATATAAACCAAAGCAACTCCTAGTCTCATAAACCTTATATAATTATTTTTTCTAACTGTATGGCTAGATTCAAATGCACACTAGAGGCATTTCAAGCACAGTTGTACTGATGTAAAAGGATCTGAGGGTAAGAATATGTTACCTTCTAAAAGTGTATGTTCTTATCTGCCTCATGAGAAGCTTAAAAAACCTTGGTATGGATGAGAATCTGACTTCTGGTACTTTGCTCAAGGCAATCTAACATGTAATACATAAATATGTATTTCAAGGGTAAGGTGAGAACTATAATTCTAGAGCAGAGACTGGGACAAAAAGGTAACTTAATTTAATGCTCCAAGATATTTCACATAAAAAATGTCCTTCTTCCATAATTTGCATTAATTTTTGTAAAGACAGAGGCATTGCATCCATGCAGCAGGTGCATTCTGGTACAAAAGTTAACAAATAGAAACTTGGTTGTTGAAGAATCCTAAGAACAAAATGGAAGAATCCTAAAAGGAAAGTGTATTTTTTAAATTTGTCTTTGCACAGAATTATAGTGCAGCTCCCTGCAGGATTTGTGTTTTTGTGATTTAGTTAGATCATGGACAATGCATGTACTTATACCATTATATAATGCAAGTTCAGTTGCAGTTGTATTTTATACCATTCTTTCAGATTTCCCTCGAACATGAGCATTCATTCACATTTTTCTCCTTGAAAGATTTGAAAGGGCTTTATGAGCTGGAGCTGCTCGTAGCTGTCAGTTCCCTCTCAGTGCTGCTCTGAGCCAGCTCAGGCTGAGATGCAGCAGCTGTGATTTGGCAGCAGGGCTGCCCAGCTCTGTAGCACAGGATGTGAGCTGTCTGGATGTAACACTATGAGAACTTTAGGATCATGTAATAAGGTTGTTTGACTTGGAATTAACCTACAGCTGGAGAAAAACTGCATGAAATGTAATTTCTTGTGAGCAGGATCTTCATTTTAGGTGCTGCTCGTGCGACTGACGCTGGACAGACGTGTCCTGTTGTGTTGAGCTTGGATGGAAGGACAGGCTGGGTGGGGCTTGGAGCACACTGGTCTCATGGCTGGTGACCCTGCCTGTGGAGATGGAGCTAGATGGTCTCAAAGTCCCTTCTAACCCAAACTATTCCGGGATCCTGTGATTCCATGATAGAAGCTCTTACCTGTGGGCATCTCTTGCGTCCCTGACTTGTCACTTTGCAAATAAAGAATGTAAAACCTCTAGAATAGCAGAGTAAATCTGGAAAGGGGCAGATAACAATATGGGAACACCAAAACCAAGTGGAGATCCTTTTTTATAACTCTTATCATCTGTTATTTTCCATTTTAGTTGCCTACTCTTGTTCCTTAAATCCTATAATAATACTCAAACTCAAGTTTTTTCAGCTTGGCACAGAAAAAGACAAGGGATTCCTGAATAAAATGTGTTATTTTGAGCTTCATTTGTGCTTCACTCTCTTTATCATGTCCTACTCAGTGAGGTGTCACTTCTCATCTAAGTGTTTGATACCTCTAACAACAAAAAAAGTTATTGAATGTGCAGCAGTACAAATGATGTTGGATTGCCTCTCATTTGTGTCCCCTGCCCTCTGCATGCCCTGAAGCAAAGGTGCTCATTCTCTCCTCATCCCTCTGATACATCTCCAGGCATCAGAAAGCAACACTGTGATTTGGTTGCTAGAAAATCTCTTTAACACTAAAGTTCTACATTTCTCTAAACCAGGCCCATTTCAGGGAGCCTGGCTGCACACTTGGTACTGCTTGGAAATATTTCTCTAGGAAAATCAAGTGAACACACCAGGCTTGAGTTAACCAAACACATTTTATAAATTTTATTTTGGGGGTTTTGTGTTCCTTCCCTGAGGTTTTGTATTATTCCAGCTTTCTGACTTTAGCTTCAAGATTGTGCATACCTCAGTTCAGCAAAGCAATCATCTGCTTTATTTTTAAACTATACCTACAGTCTGGCAAAAGCATGGGCTAAATTGAGGCTTCTGGTATTATTAGTAATATAAGTTTTGGTTCATCTATTATTTTGGGGATTTTTTTTATTTATTGCACATAGGAGAAAAAGAGATACTTGTAGGACCTAAAATGGGATGAAATTAAGATCAGATTCTTTTTCTCACCTTGTAATATTTGCTCACTGGAAAGTTACTTAAAGACTTTAAACTTAAAAAAGATACAGCACTTTTCAATATTTTGGAGTTTTAGCAGAGCTAAGAAAAAGAATCACAAAATGAAGGAAAATTCTAGAAAGGGATATCAGACTTCAGAAAATGGAAACAGTTAAACAAGTACCAGTCATTTTTTAATGCTGTGTGCTGCTGTACTTATATCTGGGACTGTGGTTTCCAGTTTAGGATTAAGCTTCAGCCAGGACTTTCTAGTACATCTCTTGTATCTGCTGTTCTGCAGTGACAAAATTCCAAAATTGAGATGTTTTTCTTGCTTGTAAACCATCCTCTTCCTCCCGGTTATATCTCCCTGGATGATTCAGTTCCCTTCACAGCAGTTAAATTCTTCAGCTGCTTATTGGTAGAAGTTACACTCTTTCCTCCATGACAGTCTCAAGAGAGGGAATATGAAACGGGATTTTTCCTTGATAAGACACTTTACTGTCTCTGGGAGTATTTATGTTACTTAATATGCACATGGATGAAAATATAAGATACTGGGCTTTCATAAAGACCCTGAGCTTTCCTGCAAAGCCCTGAGAATGTGCATGAACTAAGTGGTTTCCTTCAGGCTTCAATTGCAATGAAAAAAAGAATGACTGTGGAACCTGGAGTACACCTGAGTGGTTAAGAGACATCCAGTTCTGTTTTACTAATTTGGAATGAATTCCACAGCCTGGAGCTCTGCCTAAGAATTGCATGCTTCTAATTTCTCACAATTTAAATTCCAATAATGTTAGGAGAAAAATAAGTAATAATAAGAAATAATAAAAAAAACCCAAAACAATAAAAAAAAGAAGAAAAATCACACAATAAATATTTGCATAAGGTTGCTAACACTGGCTGGTGGGGAAGAGGTTGGTATCCAACCTGGAGGAAATGTACTACTGCAATATTCCAGGCTGTGTACTGGCACAGGTCAGTCTTAAAATGTGTTGATGTGCTGACAGGATTGTCATTTTTGATGGCAAAGAATTGGGACAACAGGAGAAAAATAAGACTCTCCAGAGATCCACATGTGTTAGTTTTACTGCAGAAGGTGCTAAAACTGCTGGAAGCAAGCAGTCTCCGTGCAGAATTATTGCTATGCAAACGGCCTGGAAGTGAGAAACAGTAATTTTGTGAGGTAATTTTGTCAGCAGTGAAGGGTTTGGGTGTTTTTTTTCCTTGCAAGAAGGACAGGTTATTAATATTTACCATCAAGAAAACTCTAGTTCTAATTGGTGTTTAGATACGATGCTTAAATTACCCTCAGAAGATGGAGTGTAGGTTTGGAGTGTGGATTAAGTGCTTCTGAGAAAAAGCATTCAGCTGTTTCTGCATCTGTTAACAAGAAAGTTAAAACAATCTCACCATTGTGCATGGAGGGTTTTGTTTTTTTTTTTTTAAAAAGGAGCAGATGGTACAGGAGGAAGGTATATGGTTGTTGCCACGTTAGGAAGCTTGGGATTTTATATCCCACTGGGTAGATGTGGCCCATCTTTGTCCATAATTTACTATAGACAAAAGATGTAAAAACCTATGTAAAAATTTACAATTTTTGGTCATATTTAGGTAATAAAAATAGTTAACTAGGTACAAAAGAGAGAAATTAGGTAGCTCAACGAATAGATAAAAAGCTACTAATTATGGCTCTTTAGAACATGTTGAAAGCCATTTATGTGATCAAGAAAGACTAGTTTTGAGACATAATTTTATAGCCAGTTTCAAATAATCAGATGTAATGAGACATTTTGAATACTAACCTGAAATACATAAAAGAATATTGGGTTTTATTGTAGTTTTTTAAAGGAGCATGATACCATTTCTTTTTTTTTTTTCAACTTCCATAACAGAAGTAAACTTCCATTTAACTTCAAAAAGGGGGGGAAACAATCTCATTAGTAATGCTTTTCAGTGCAAGAACATGAGTTAAGACCCAGGATTCCTCTGTACTTCTGTATTATTCATCTTACACAAATGCAGAACAGAAGTTAATGATGGCTCAATAGATTTTGCAATATAGATACATGACAAATTGTAAGATTTGATAAGATAGGCAGAGGAGTGAAAGGAGATAGTGTTGCTTAGCTGGTTAGGAAGTGGTCTCAGTATATAAATTATCCAGTCAGTAAGAGATTTTTTCCTGTACGAGTCAGAGCACAGAAGAGTTTTAAGAATGAAGTGACAGTGGGTGATGATCTTCATCTGCTCTTTGATTTTTCCTACCAAAAAGATGCTGCAGAAGATGTGCTGGCATGAATGTTTGGTGTGTGCACAGCAAAGAGTGACAAGTGAGGTGATCCAGGTTGGAATCTGACATTTGATGGGAGATGTGCTGCTGCACAGGAGGAGGATGTGTCATGAAGGGAAATGGAAAGCAGCTTCTGACGCATGTGGCTGAGAGGAAAATCAAAGTGATGGGTGGGAGAAATGAGCTTGGCAGGATTTTTATGACTTGGTACAAACAAGAAAATGTTGTTTTTCAAAGCTAGATTCCTCAGTGTTTCTGTGACTTCCACAGATTGGAATCTGGATGAAGGGTAAGGAAGGATGAAGGGTAAGATGCCATTAGGATTGTTACTGGGAAAGATGCAGCTGCAATCCTGCAGTGAACAGAGTATCCAGTGTCAGAGATAAAACCCATGTTACACACCTTGATGATGCTGGGGTACACGGGGTTATTGATGAACAGAAATGGGGGATTTGGAGTAGGCAGGATATGAGGAATTCAGCCTGAGCTGGTAGCTTGACATGAGAGGGACATAAAAATCTAACTAGTCCTGAGTTGTTTGGCCTGGAACCTTTATCGTTTGTACTTCAGGGTGAGGAACACTTATAGCCATGTCTGTGAGCAAAGGTTACAATGCAGAGTATTATTTGCTTCCCCTAATTTATTACATACTTCCCAGTTCATCAAAGAACAATTTCCTTTTAGGTTGCTGGAGCAAACCCTTACATTTCTCATTTTTTCATGGAAAGAATTAACTCCCAGCTTCATAAAGTTTATTTTCAAGAAATTATGGGTTAAAAAATTTCTAATAATGTCTTTTTCCAAAAAAAAGTAATATTTCACGTTAAAGTGATGTGGCACTATTCAGCTGCCTGAATATAGTTATATGTAGTTATAAATATGGAGGTCGGGCTCTTCTCCCATAGTACTTACTGACATAAATCCCAAGAATAGCCCTAGGTACTGAGAAGTTCTGCCTGTCACCATTATAACTGAGGCTGACTTTGTAACACCAATGTAAAGGCAATAAAGGGGGACCTTACCCCTGTCTAAAATCCCTGAAGGGAGGTTGTGGCCAGGTGGAGGTCGGGCTCTTCTCCCAGGTAACAAGTGACAGGACAAAAAGAAATGACCTCAAAGTACACCAGGGGAGGTTGAGATTGAACATTGGAAGAATTCTTTTGCTTAAGGGCTGGTCAGGCATTGGAGCAGGCTGCCCAGGGCAGTGGTGGAATTACCATCCCTGGAAGTGTTGAATAATGTGTGGATGTGGCACCTGGGGACATGGATCAGTGGTGAGTGCTGGGTTAATGGTTGGACATTATCATCTCAGAGGTCTTTTCCAGCCTAAATAATTCCAAGAGTTATGAATGGGGCTTTGCTGGTTGCTCTGAGAAATCCCCTATGCTGCTGTATTTATGATGTAGGCAGAGTGGCTGGAGCTCTGCATTCAGAGTGAGTGTTGCAGGTTTGGAAAATTTACATTGCAAACTCTTCAACTTTCCATTTCTCCAAAAGTAGTTTACTCAGGGTCTAGTTTCCTTGTCAAATATTTCTGGAGTGAAGTTAATTGAGGATTGTAAAATAATGAAGAGGACAAGGTAGTGACAAAGAGTTACTGGGTTACCGTTTGATAAATGAAGTGAAAGCAAGTTATTTTTGTTCCAGAGGAGCCAGATGTTAAGTATTTCATCTGCAAATTAAGCAAATGGGCAACGTTTAAAGTCTCTGGGGCTGTGTCTTGCAAAGTAAGGATTTTGAAAAAGTGTCCTGGAGTCTTGAGGAATCACTTGAATGCAATGGGGCCAGTCCAGTGCTGCAGCTGAAGGGGCTGAGGCAGTCCTTGGGCAGTCCTTGGGTGGGCAGGAAGGGGAATAAGAAATAGAAGAGTTTTCTGCTGTACTGGAGCAAGCACAGTTAAAATGTGTGCTTGTGTTTTAGTGAGAACCTCAACAATTGGGTGAAATACTAGAAAATACCAACAAAGAGACAGGAGTGCATCAAACTGAAGAATGTGTTGTGTAGCCAGTCATTAAGGACCCATAAAAAAGAAAAATCTCATGTCATATTTGCATCTGAGCACAGTGACAAACACCTGTGAGCACAACTAGACAGGTTGCCCAGAGAAGCTGTGGCTGCCCCATCCCTGGAAGTGTTCAAGGCCAGGTTGGACAGAGCTTGGAGCAAATTGGGATAGCGGGAAATGTCCCTGCCAGTGGCAGAGGCTGGAGTGAAATGGTTTTTAAGGTCCCTTCCAATGCAAACCACTCCATGATTCCACGATTTCCTTTATAGTCAATTGAGAGGAACAAGCATTTCTGGGCTGTAATTTATCTCTTCCTAAGGTAGCTGTTTAAGAGGGGTCAAATGGACCATGCTGTGGAAGTGCCTTTTGCTCTGCCTTGACAGGATGATGTGTGTGAGGAGTCCTTCTAGTGCAGCTTGACATTTAAGCAAGACAAATTCAAACTAGAAATAAGGCATATATATTTATAACAACATAACTAAGTGCTGAAATAACTTAGCCAATGATTGTGACAGATTATCCATGACTGGAAAATTTAAAATCAAGAGGAGATGTTTCTGTAAAAGCCATGCTTAAGTTCAACCACAGCTATTGGTTCTAGAGAGCCAATTCAAGAAAATTGTGTGGGCTGTGTTATGAGCACAGTGAGGTTAGATGGTCCTTTCCATCCCCGAGAGCTATGAATCATCCTTTGCTGGTGCTTTGGTAAACTGTAAATGTGAAAATCCACTTTGAATGCAGGTCAGCAGCTTATTCGGGTTGAATTCCTGATGTTCACATTAATAGTTTCAAAGGAAATAAGTCAAAATTTGCCTTCCTAAATATAGCAATTTCACCTCAGAGTTGTAATTTTCCATACCTTTTCATTAGTTTTGTGTTACACAACAGAGTCTGATCTTTTTTTCTAAAAGGACAAATGAACATCCCAACAATGTAGCACAAGGTTTTGGAAAGTAGATATTGATTTTGTAATTTTTTACAATTTTTTTTAGAAATAAAGTTTTGGTAATTATTTATTAATACAGGTTGATTAGAAAGAAAAAAAATCATAATTGCTTTTAAAAGCTAATGGAATAAACCTTTTTTAGAACCCTCTGAAAGTTTGGGTCATTATTTCTGTATGTGGTATCTCTATACATTCTTATAAATATTCATATTACTCCTATATTGTGAATAAAATGAGCTAAATACACCACCTTAATTAGAGTAGTGGAAATAACAAGTTGTTTCCATTCTTTGAATGTCTTTGGCAAATTTCCATTGTGTCAACATAATTAAGATATATTAATATTCATCTGGTAAGTACTGTAACTTTACATAGTGGAAAAATAAAATAAAATGGACCATGAGAACATTTTTCAATATCAGTTTCAATTTTAATACTTTATATTCTTGTGAAAAGTTATAAAAATGTGTTATTAGTTTATTACCCCATTAAGAAAACAATGCAGCAACAGATGCTTGTTACCCCGATTTTCTCAGTCTGTTTATGGGGATGTTTTATCAAAATGAGTCTTTTAAAAGTTATAAAGATGTAATACTCTCCTAAATTAGGTCATAAATGCCTAATGTGGAAAACTAATACATTTTATTATTTTTCAAGTATGGGTTTATGTATATTAAAATATGCAGCTGTTAGGAAGTCTGGAGTGTGTATAACAGAAACATTGCATTACAAGATGTTAGTGTCTCTCTGAGTATGTACATTCTTCATGCACATGCCCACACGAGTTCTTGGCACATGGAAGAGACTACTTTAACATTTTGGCTCAGTATGATTTTCTAATATACATTATTATTTTATAAATAGATATAAATGCTGAATATACGGAGCGCGTACATGCATTTTTACTCTGTATTTGCCCAAATCCTGACAGCAGCCACACACACAAATTGAGGAGGTTGATCTGAAGTGCAGGTATGAACAACATTCAGTTCTAACATCAGCAGTTGTGTGCTGTGCTTCTGCACAAATGGTAGGAATTTCTGTACAAGGAGCAGTAACGAGATAATGTTTTAGTTTAAACCTCATTTTGTCTTCATGCTAATCATGCTGGAAGGGATTTGTAGTGGCAGAGGAGGAGAAGAAATTCAAGCACCTGCATTTTGAAGGTAGTAGAGTGACCGTGGCAGCTTTAGGAAATCACAAAATCCCAGAATGGTTCACGTTGGAAGGACCACAGTGGATCATCTACTCCCACCTCCCTGATCCAGCAGAATTACCCAGACCACAGGGCACAGGATTGTGTCCAGAGGGTTCTGGAATATTATCAATGAGGGAGACCCCACAGCCTCTCTGGACAATCTGTTCAGTCACTGCACAGGAAAGAAGTTCTGCCTCCTGTGCAGGTGGAACTTGCTGGGCTCAGTCCCTGCCCATCCTCTGGTGCCATTGCTGGGCCCTGGAGCAGAGCCTGGCCCTGCTCTGAGCCCTCCCTGCACACAGGGACACCCAGGGATGAGGGCCCCTCTCAGCTGGGGATCCTCTCCAGGCTGAGCAGCCCCAGCTCCCTCAGCCTTTCCTGGTCAGGGAGATGCTCCAGTCCCTCCATCATATTTGTCACCTTCTGCTGAACCCACTCCAGGACCTTCATGTCTATTTTGTCCTGAGTATCCCAGAAATGGTACAACCAGAAGGACTTTTCCAACCTAAATAATTCTGTGATTTGCAAAATTTCTCATACTTTGAGGTGGATAGACCAGTTGTCAAAGATGTTGCTGAACCTCAGACTCCATGTCTCCATTGATGGAAGCCTTTAATGGTCACAAAAATGTGCATCAAGTGTAGACCAAATGTGTGGCAATGATGGGAGTGAATTAATAGAGACCTGTTTTACACATACACATACCACTCCCTGAATAATTTGTCTATATGGGAAATTCTATGTATGGTATTATTTTGGTATATAAGGGACACAGGATTGCACAGTTTTTCTTTATGTTTTATTCTAATTATTGTAGCATTGTTTGGCCATTTGTCTGAGTGGACACATCCCTCAGCAGCCTGCTCAGATGGGATTAGACAATCTCTCGAGAGGCCTTCCAGCCCCAGTGAGTCTGAGATTCACAGTGCTGTTAGGTGCCTATTTAGGGGTTGTGTTAATTCAGGTTTTCTGTCTTCTCACCATTCCCTGGATTCAAGACCTGCATTCCAAAGGCTTTATGGATGTACCCATTATAGTCAAAATCATGCTGTAGCATATTTGTCTCCCTTCTAATCATGTTAGGAATTGCACATGGAGCCTGCATGCCATGTAGTTTTAATTACCCTAATTGGTCCCAGTAGCTGTGCTGCCAGCCACTAAAGTGTTGATAGGACTTCTCCAGAAGCTCAGCCAGTCTGTCATCATCTGGTCTCAAAATGTACTAAAGATGATCCTCCCCTTCCAGAACTGTAGGTTTTTATGAAGCCTGAAATTCGAACTGATGTGCAGAAGGCTGAATTTGCTGTCATATTCTACTTTTCAAGTTACTGGAGTGTCCTGGATGTCATTCATGTTTATGAAGTAGATTCTATAGAGGCAGCACAAAATATACCATGATTTCAATACCAGGGATCTGTGGGCAGTGAGGAGTTTAGTTGGCCCTTCTGCAGGAGTTTGTGCTTAAGAAAAGTTCAGTCAGAAAGCAGCCTTTACAAAACTAAAAGCTAGAGATGTGTTTTTCTGAGAGAGTTTCATAGGAAAACAAGCCTTTACAAAACTAAAAGCTGGAGATGTGTTTTTCTGAGCGGGTTTCATACGAGGTTGTTGTTCCTGGTGGCAAGATATGCCTGTTTTTGTCCTAAAACCCGATAACTTATGGACTTATCTTATGGACTGTGCCTTGTTGAGGCGCTTCCTTAATTTAGCACAGACTCAAAGTCTTCACAACAAAGTGGAGCAAGCCCTGGTAAACAGTTATTTTATGGCTTCAAGGTTAGTTTTTGAGATACTATTTCCGGGATTAAATATTTCAGGACCGATTTGGTTATCTGCTTGTCACTTCTTTCTAAACCAAACTAAAAGGCTTTAACACTTAGTTGTGCACTTTTCTGGGCAGAGTGTTGGTTAATAAAATATATCTCGTGTGTCTGCCCTTCCCAGAAAAATGGATATAAAAAAAATTAAAATTTATAATAATTACTCATTATTACTATTATTATTACTATTATTATTGATTCTATCTGAACATTGTTTTTCTCTGCTGCAAAGCCAGGTTAATTTTGTCCCTTTACACTCTACTAATGCCAGTGCTAGGACTGGCAGAGGAGAATGCTGGAAATGGGACTTTAAGGTGTGTTGTTTATCCTGCAAAAGCAGGAGAGACACATCCCCAGGTGGTGCAGAGAGGAGTGTCCCAAACTGGACCAGGCTGCAGGGCCACCCAGCTGCTGTCACCCAGCAGGGACTCAGGTGGCTGTGGCTGTACCAGATGTCTCCTGGTGTAGGAGGGCACTGCTGTAGCTCATTTAAATTTTACATATATTTATAAATACAACAACATTTGCGGGTTGGTGAGTATTGTGGGATGCACTTGCAGAGGATGCAGTCCAGTGCCTCAGCTTGAATGCACTGAGGTGGTGGGTTAAAGCCAGGCACAAGAAAGGTTCTCTGAATCCTTGTTATAACCTCAGATTTTATAAATGTAATGATTTTGTCATCCTACATATGAATAAAAGGTGTTTTCTTTTCTGAACTGTTCACTCTCCAGTTTGTAAGAACTATAAATTCAGAACAGTTCATACTCTGGGACCTGAATTCCTCCTGTTTGTAAAAACAGATCAGTGCAGTCTTGTTTCCTCATATGAGGAACTTTAGGGTGCAGCAAACTGGAAGGGCTGTTTGTAATGTCTAGAATTACAGAGTAATGTAATGCTTTGGGTTTGAAGGGCCCTTAAAGACCATCTCATTCCAACCCCCTCAAGGCAGGGACACCTTCCCCTATCCCAGATTGCTCCAAGCCCTGTCCCACCTGGCCTTGGACACTTCCAGGGATGGAGCAGCCACAGCTTCTCTGGGCAGCCTGTGCCAGGGCCTCACCACCCTCACAGGGAACAATTTCTGTCTAATGCCTAAACTAAACCTGCCCTCTGTCAGTCACTGAAAAAGCAGGAGCTACAATTCCAGGAGTTTCCATTAACAGTCTGATTTGCTGACAACTGGCTTGATATTTAAAAGAAAACAGTAATAATGTATCATTTGAGGAAAGTGTTCCTGATTACCCACTCTTTTTTTTCAGCAAGCTCAACTTCATAGGGCTAACAGGGTTCAAATAACATCTACAACCAAATAAATTGTGGAGTTTCATGTGGTTAAAATAAAGAAGTTCAGATTTTCCAGAAAAAGGAGTTTGGATTTCATCTTGCCAAATGCAGGCATGTAGGAGAGGGCACTTGCAGAGCTGCACATCCTGCTTTCTAAACAAGATGTTTCTCAGCACTGACTGTAAGTGAAGGGTCAGCTCAGACTGAGAGATGTCTCTGGTCAAAACCGAAAAAAGTTAATTTATAACAATGCACATTAAATAAGTGAAAAAGATTTTTGGAAGTCTTTTATTTGATCTAGAAGGTGACTTAGACACTACTGTAAGGTGTTACTGATAGAGTGGCTAGATACGGTACAAATTTTGTTTTATGAAGCCTAAATGAAGCCTAAAATATTAATAATGCAAGTCATTTTTCTATTTAAAATACTATTTTCTGATTTTTGTTTCATATCTCAGTGATTGTAAGTAATTTGAAAAGTGAGTTTGGTATCCATTATGTCTCTGCATTTCCTTAGCAATTTTATAATCCCATTTTGTTAATTACATACATATATTTTCTTTCTTTCAATTGCAGTTATGGGAGCTCTCACTTATAAAAGTAATTAGTAAAATACTTTTAGGTAAAAGTTGATTTTTTTTCTCTTGGGCTTTTCCATCTCATGTTAGAAGTAACTGTTGAAAACTCTACACAGACAGAATATTTTGTTTCTAAGTATTTTGTATGGATTCTTTTTAATTTTTTTAATGTAATGTCATTACATCCTAGGCCTTTAAACAAGTTATGTGTCAAGAATTAGACAGAATAATGGATAAAAATTAGATAGAAAAATTAGATATTATGTCTTATAGGAACTGGATTGAGTGTTATGGATTGACAGATATTTACTTGCACAGCAGCTACCCAAATATAGAAAAATGTGGTATTTGAAAATCCATGGTTCTGTTGGTGATTTCTCTCATTTGTTGTAACATTGGTTAAAATCACACCCCAAGGCCCTTAGTTACAACCTGAAGCCCCACTGAGCTGAGCAGAGTATGAATGCAACTCTCATCTGAGGTGTGTGAAGTGGGTTAAAAGGAGAAATACTTGGCTGGAGCTGCCAAGGACAGTGATGGAGAGGAAGGCTCAGGCAGAAGAGAGCACTCTGAAGACAGGTGTAAGCACTATTGATACCCATGTCACTAGCTAAAGCCAGCACAGAAACTACCTAAAAGTAGATAAATAGAGGAGACTAAATTATTGTACACTCCAGGGAAAAAAATTGAAGAAGCAAGTTATTTAAAGGGAAATCCTAAAGGGATGACAAGAAGGGGATGGTGAGTGGGGGAGAGGAGACAATCCTGGCTGCTAAAGGAGGCTGGGGTTTTAAGGATGTATAATTATGGAATAGTTTTGTGTGGGAAGGAACTTTTAAAGGTTATCTAGTCCAAACTTCCTGCAATGAGCAGGGACACCTTCCACTATATCAAGTTTCTCTGAGCCCTTTCACTGGGTGTGTACAGGGATGGATCATCCACCATCTTTCTGGACAACCTGTGGCATTGTTTTATTACCTTCATAGTGAAAAACTTCTGCCTTATATCTAATCTAAATCGACCTTCTTTTACTTTAAAACAAATAGATAAGTTTGTTTTGTCCTATCACTTATACTATCACAACAGGCTCTCATAAAGTTTGTTCTCATATGTAAGTGAGCACATCCAAAGCAGCTGAATACTGTGAATAAAACTGACTAAATGCACCAACAAACTTTTGGGTTTTATACACATAACATGACATTGTGTAATAGCTCTAAGACAATCCAGAGCATTTCCAAGGGATTATTGCACATCTCAGGTATTTCAACTCATCCAGACTTTTGGCTTCATGCCTTAAAATGCTACCAGAGACATGTTATAATTGTCCAGAAATGCCCTGCCTGTTGTGAATTACAGCTCAGAGCAAAATATTCAGTACATTACACATACACTCAAAATAGATTATTTAACCAGGTTATGTGATGTGCATGTTTAAAAAGAAAAAAAAATCTAAATATGGAGTTAAGTATTCCACAAGCCAGAGAGAGAATTTGTCTATCCATGCAGAATAGCTCCAAAAAGTCCTTTGTAGTTTGCAATGTCAAAATTTGCTTCTGTGTTTAGTGATCTTATTGTCATGACCTTTGACTTTTCTCTCTTTTCCCTTCTTTTTGGATTTGTTTATTCAGCACCGTGTTGCATCCCATAAGTGCCTGTTGTGCTTTGAGACACTCAAATAAAGGATGTGAATGTAGCAGTTAAGTGTAAAGTATATCACCCATAACATTTGAGACTGAACAGAGAAAATGAAAGAATAAATAATGAGTAAAAGTCTACCACCATCACTGTGATTTTTCTCTAAGTTATGCTTCCTGGAAAGAGGTTTTCCTGTAACAGAACTTTATCTGATCTAAGTATTCATGTATTAAACTTTCTCAGTGATAGGATTAAGTAATTAATACAAAGATGCAAGGAACATCTCTTTACGAGGAGAGAGTGCAGGAGCTGGGCCTGGTTGGTCTGGAGAAGAGAAGCCTTAGAGGGATCTCAGCAGTCCATATAAATATCTCCAAGGAGAGTGTCAGAGTATGGTGCCAGACTCTTTTCAGTGGTGCCCAGTAACAGGAATGGGGAGCAATGGCCATGAAGTGAAACACAAGAAGTTTAGCTTCCACACTGAGGAGGAACTTCTTTCCTTCTGAGGGTGGCAGAGCACTGGGATAGATGCCCAGGGAGATTGTGGTGGAGTCTCCTTTTGGAAACATTCCAAACACACCTGGACGAGTTCCTGTGTCACCTGCTCCAGGTGACCCTGGCTTGGCAGGGATGTTGGACTGGATAATCTCCAGAGGTTCCTTCCATCCCCTGTGATTCTGTAAAATGCCATTATCTATTTTTTTTTCCTGTCTTCTCTTATATGAGAGATGAAACAGTAGATCCCTGTTTACCTTCTCTCTAACTTTTGGTGCTATTCCCTCTAGACTCTGCCATGCTGGGCTCTTTTCTGTCTCGTCCTGAGGAACAGCTATCTTAACCCAATGTTTTTGTTGTTCCTGCCCTTATCAGCCCTGTGATAGTTTGCTCTGAATCAAGCAGAGCATTCCCCGCTAGACAGGCCAAAGGAGTAGCCAGCAGCCAGGCACACCTTCTGTTGTTTCTTTTTCCTCAGCTGCCTTGTTTTTGTCAGATAAAATTGTAAGCAAAAAGCAAATTACAGTGTTTTCTGATATGAATTGTAATATTATGTCTTCTGCCTTGTAGGCAGTTTAGCCCAAGCTGGCTGGCTGCCCGTCCTGAGGCGCAAGGACACTGCTTTCCTGGGAGGCTGTGTCAGATAAAGCCCTTAGCTTTTCTGGAAGTAAAGGCTATTTTTTCCCCATCATTAGTGAAACGAGGCCTTATCAGCATGGAAACACAGCCTGCATGGCAACACAAAGATACCTGTTTTGCCTCACATTCGACTCCTGCACCAAAGCATATTTCTAGTAGGGCTATTAAAATAATAGCTTTTAAGGTAGAAAGTCTGCTGGCTGACACTGTGATTATTAGCTACTCAATTAGGACATTTCTCCAGCTATCTGGGCTGAGTTTTTTCAGAGGAGCTGATTGCATAAAGCTGTGTCTGTACCAGGAGATTAACTGTGTCTGTGCTCTCTGACACAGGCTAACAAGCATAGCATGACCCGTGCTCATATTATTTCATTTTCTTATTCTCCAGAATAGGGTGGCCATCTCCAGACTGCCTTTTGAGAATGGCTTCTGGCCTCCAAATACCTCTGAACTGTGTCTTGACATTGGGAAGTGGTAGTTGCCCCATGCCAAAAGCATTCCTGGGGCTAGTAAAGTGGTTTAAGTGTAAAGGGTTTTTTTGACGGTCCAGGACTGTTCCCCGAGACTGTTTGAACTTGAGGTCAAATCTTAATATGTTGACTGCTCTAAAGCTGAAGTCTTAAACCCTGGCCCTCAGCACAGCCACAGACATAGTTTCATGGGGTTACCACATGCTGTTTGAGCTATGAAAAAAGGTACCTTTGCCTCAGTGGCTTTATGGGGTCAATTCTATTTTCTAAGTGTCATTCTTAACTACTGAAATACAAAAATTCCAGTTGTCAAGAAGAACTGGCATGTCAGATCCTCTTCAACAACATTCAGTATCTAATGCATCTGGTTATATAGCATCACAGAATTGTTGATGTTGGAAAAAGCTTTAAGACCATCAAATCCAACTGTCCACCTACCAGCATGACCATTTTCAACATTAAACCATGTCCCCAAGTGCCATATCCACACATGTTTTGAAGACTTACAGGGATAGTAACTGCATCACTTCCCTGAGCAGGCTGTTCCACAGCCCTTTCTGTGAAGAGTTTTCTCTTAGTATTTAAACTTCTCCTGGCACAACCTGAGTCCATTTCCACATATGTTTATTAATAATTGTCGTTACTGCACACTGCAGACATCAGGGCTGCTTAACTCAGGGTTGTCTGACCTGCAGATGTTGAAAATACATTTTTTTCCCCATTTTGCTTTCCTGTAAGAACATCTTTTGTATTCTTTAATTTCATTAAAGGCCAGGTTGAATGGGGCCCTGAGCAACCTGATCTAGTGGAAGGTGTCTCTGTCCATGGCAGAGGGTTGGAAATAGATGACCTTTAAGGTCTCTCCTAACCCAAACCATTCTGTGATTCCATGAATGGGAGGATTGATGTCAAACCATGCTTTGAGGTCCTCTGATCAAACACTGTGTGGCTGCAGTGGATGTTCTTGTGTGCCCCAGTGTGGTCTCTATATTTGTTACATGTTCCTGATGGCCAGAGACCTGCTCCAAAGCTCCTGGTGGCTTTTGGTCCAGGCACTGGATATCTCTTGTGTGGACTGGTGATGTTTTCACACAGTCATTCTGTGGTCTGGATACCTACAGTGAAGTCACAGCACTTGCTGTTTGACATCAAAGCCTGTTCCTGTGAGAATGAGCATAATGAGCAAATAATGACCTCATTGTGTGTGTACACAAGGAAAAGAGAAGGCAAGTTATGAAGCAAAACCACTTTCATTTATGCAGCAGTGTTTTAATAACCAGCAGATTTTGGGGAAAGGGCTGGAAAAATAGTAAAAAGATAAATGAACTTATGTTTCAAAGTTAAGATTTTTTTAACAAATACAGAAGTTCATTTTGACATATTAAAGTAAAAAAATACCCTCGATTTTTAGGCAGGATCCTGAGAGAGCTATCAGGAGTCCCAATTGATGCTTGTCATGATATTTTGTTTTTTCTTTCCCCCGCAATCTTTCCATGGTACTACTAATGTGAACCTCCTTAGCTGCACACTTGGAGCAGCCCAGTGTGATAGCTTTACCACAAAGGGCTTCTGTGTATTCCAGGAGTCAGGATATAGCACTCTTCTAACAGAAAATGCCCTGTAATGAAGGTGAAGTTCAGACATTATTTATTCCAAATACAGGATCTTTCCATCTGCGAGTTTATAGAGGCTGAGAAATTGTTGAATTTGGAGATTTGCAAATAGAAATTACAAGCTCGACTCTGAAAATATTCCCTCCTGGAAAACAAGTCCTATTCCCTCTTGTGAGCATTATCCTCATGCAGCATTAGATTGGTACAGAAGGAATTTTGAAGGTGGACAGTTTTGCTCATAAAGACACAGCACCCTCCGCTCCTGGAACGAAGCGGCCGATCCTGAGCTCGGGTACGTGGAGAGAACAGACCATCACTTGTGTAGAATTATGTGGAATATTTTTTGTGTGTTTCTTCACCAGGTCCACTTTTTAGGCTGCAGCAGGTTAAAGTTAGAGCTGTGCAAATTTTGAGAAGCCTACATCCAAATTAAGGCTGGCTTGCTTCCAGAAATGTCTGGAGCTGGCAAATTTAAATCATTTTCAAGTTGGAGCTGGGTTTTTTCTTGGTTTTATGTCATCACTTATGAGTTAAAACTGAGGAAAAACCTGGCTTATGACCGTTTTAACCTCTTTTTGCCTCCTGCCTTGGTCTAGAGTATTTTTTCTGTATGTGTGATTTGTTTGTTGAGAATTAACCACTGATGGGATTATACAGTGTGTAAAATTTCTGGAATTGCCCTTTTAATAAAGCAGGGGATTTTTAAAAGCTTTTATTTTAAACCTTTACAGAGCATCAGTTACTGACAAATCTAGAGGAAAGTGGTTCTTAAAATATTTTCTTAAAAAATATATATTTTTCCACTCTATATTTTTATGCAGTTCAGATACTGAATGGCAATTTTAAAATCAACTGTCATTAGCAACACCTTGGGACATGGCAATTCTGCTTCATTAATGAATTAAAAGTTTCTTAACATGTAGTTTTTCTGAATTATTTGTGTGGCAGGGGGATAATTTATATACATGAGTTTACAGGTGACATCACTCTTAAGCCCTAAATCAGTGCATAACTTTGTCTCTGCCCATGACTGAGTGACTGGAATGAGATGTCCTTAAGGTCCCTTCCAACCCAAACCATTCTGTGAGCTGTGCATGTGGATGGTTATGAATGTGGATGGTTATTCTGAAGTGATCTGAGATGCTCTGGAGAAGGTGCTGTGATCATATCTTGGGAATCTGAGGAAACAGTTTACTTCAGTAAAATACAGGTGCCTGGTTAGAACTTGACCTTTTGAAGAGCTGTCCAAACATTTACTCACTCTCACAACACCCTTGTGAAGTAGAGGATAAATATTATCTCAATTTTATGGACAAGAAGGTGAGCACCAAGAGAGTCGGGATTAAAACTTAGGAATTTGTGGCATGCAGTTGCTTGCTTAATCCATTAGACCATGGTGTTTGGTTTGTCAATAGTCCCATGCTATATAAACTGGACAAAACATTTAAAATACCAATTAGTTTAGATAGGCAGGAGTTCAGTTCTCCCTGCATAAAAAAGAGATGAAGCCATGTCACATCATCTTAGCCAGACTTGGGGATTTTTTTTTCCATATTTTTCCATGTTTGTCTGAAAGTGCTGTTGAAGGTGATAGTGTACTCAGAAAACCTTCTGGAGGAAGGGCAGCTCAGAAAATAAAAAGGATGGTATTTCCCTGTTAAATCAAGTTGATCATCTCTTTACCCTGAATTTACCGAAGCACACTGTTGGGGAAGCAATGCTGTACCTGTAATTATCTTGGTGAATGATGCTACCGTGTTTGCATACAATGAGTTCACATTTGGTTTATGCGGAGTAGAATTTAAAAAGCATTTTTGTCATCTATGCCAAGTCCTTGGGATGTTTCCTGTCACCCACCCATTGAAACAAGGCTGAAAAGCACTGTGGAAATGACAAAGGCTGCCATCATCATCTCTTTCAAACTGCCATGGACCTGAAATGATACAGGACAAGAGGGCAAATGTTGAGAACTGGAAAAACAGAAAAACAGAGCAGCATGAAATGTCAAACCACATTTTTAAGGCGCTTTTTACTATATTTCCATAAATGCATGAGGGAATTATGTTGCGAATACTTGAAACTGTTTATTTTCATTTTTGGCTTGATTTTCTAGCATTGAAAAAACCATGTCTAATGATCTTGAGTATTCTTAAGAAAAAAATTATATTTTACATAATGGTTTGCATGTGTGAGTTCCCTCTGGCAGGAGGGCTATAATTAGCCTGTCGTCTCTCAGAGAAGAGACTATCTGTCTTAAAGATGCAACAGTGAGTCTTGGCTGCTAGAGCTAGGAGCAGAACATTGTGATTTTGTTAAAAAATAAACATTATCCCTTTTCACTTATTCATCTTTCTCCTCTTCCTGCTTCTTTGGCTCAAAGTTAGCCTGGAGAGGCAAAGGACAACTGAGCACAAACAGTTTCTTCCTTCCTCATTCAGCAAGGCGTGGCGAAAGATCTTGGCTTCTTGACATCAATAACTTTGCTTCAACTCAACCTGGAACTGTTTGGGCAGCCTTTCAAAAATGAAAAGGTGCGATAAAAGGGGAACTGAATTTCCTGTTTTAGTCATAAAGAAGCAGATTCAGCTAAGGCACTCTTTCCTTTGGAATTGTCCATGTACTGCCAGGGAGAGTCAAAGAATTATTTCTACTGGGAAAGACCCCCAGAATAGTCAAGTCCAACCAGGAGCTCAGCACTGTCAGTCCATTATTAAACCATGTTCCTCAGTGCCATATCTACATGTCTTTTGAATACATCAGGGATGGTGACTCCACCACAGCCCTGGGCAGCCTGGTCCAGTACTTTGTGCTTTCCATAAAGAAATTTTTCCTAATGTCCAAGCTAAATCTCCCCTAGTGCAACTCGAGGCCATTTCCTTTTGTCCTGTCACTTATTACCTGGGAGAAGAGCCCAACCCTCACCTGGCTCCACTTTCCTGTCAGGGAGTTGCAGAGAGTGAGAAGGTCCCCCCTGAGCTTCCTTTTCTGTGGAAAAGGCTGAGCCCCTCCAGCTCCCTCGGCTGCTCATCATCAGGCTTGTGCTCCAGACCCTTCCCCAGTGAGTTGAGGATGTGGAATATTATTCCTTTGCACAACATTATTGTAGCTATTAAAAGACAATCAGCCAGAGTAGGGTGGTGGCAGACAGCGTTGTGCGTTTCAGCCTTTTGTGGTCTCGTTATTAAAGGAGAGTAATTTTGGTAGAAAGGCTTTGCTGCTTTTGGGTATCCATGTGTGTCCTTGATCAGAGGAGGTGGAAGGAGAGAAGGAAAACTCAAAACCACCACAGAGTCAGAAAAATGTAACTGATTTGAGCTGGCATAGATGTGCTGGTGTGTGTTAACTCTTGGTATTATTGTGCCTGAGGTTTAATTTCCAGCATTAACAAAGAAAGCTGTAATGCAGGAGATGATCACACATGGCATCCTTCCAGGCCAACTGGTTGCATTAGCAGGGACTGGGTAAGAAGGTGAGGTTTCCAGTGGCAACAGGAGTATATTGAATTTCATTTTGAAGACTGCCATTATGTGTGCCAGTCCCTCAGACAATGTGTTGATCTGCTGGTGAAAACGTAACTGCAGTGGCAGGGACATTTCTCTCTGGGTAATGATGTGTGGATCCGGATCCCTGAATGTCCCCGTTGTCAAATTCATTTACTTGTGCCACATTCATTTATTCTTGAGCTTTCTTTGTAATCCTTCTGCTGCTGCTGTCCTTCTGCCCCTCTTCTCTTCTATGTCGTGTAATTACTCTGAACAGTATAATTTTCTTTTCTTATTCCTTGCAACCTTTATTCTCCACCCCTCTGCTTTCCTGATACTTTTCTTTGCCAAATAGTCAGAGATTTCTCTCAATTCTGAGTTCCTATGTAAGCTATAATTTTATTCTATTATGAGTGAGCACTGCTACTGCAGGCCTGGAACTGATTACTGTTTGCATATATCCAGCATCACCAGCCAGAGAGTCAAAGACCAAAGGGACTTCTCGGAACCTTACAAGGATTTCAAAATCACCTTGTTATTCTTTTCAGATTCCCCATTTTGTTGAGGATTTTTTTTTCTTTCAGTTGTATCAGTATTCAAACGCCAAGTTTATATTTTGAAAAGTAGTTCTAGATGTTAATTACCTTCACAGACAGTCCAAAACATAAAATCCTCTTTAAATTAGCACCTATTTCCTGTTTTGAATCTCCAAAAAAGTCCTTGATTAGATTAGCATGAACTCTATTTGCACTTTTCTGAAGTGTGTTTCAGACTTGGGGATTGACAGACTTTTGCTGGGAGGTTGAGAGCAAACCTTTTGTGTGTTTTGTCTTGGTACTTGGCCCTGGCTGGAACAAGTACTTTCATTGTTTTTAGAATATTTCAGTGCTTTATTTCTTCATCCCAGAAAGGAGAAATCCCAAAAATAAAAGAAATGAGAAAGAGATCAATCATTTGGAAAGTTTAAAATATTAGAAGAAAATAGAAGATTTTTCTTTTTTAATAAAAAACTAATGAGAGGTTGTGCTCTTCTGAAAATAAATTTCTATTTATTTCCTTTACAGAAGTTATATGCTACTATTGTGTTCTGAAAAGATGGGATGATTAGGAATTGAGATATAAAAGGGATCATACTGGACAACCTGATACCTCTTCTGGCTTTCAACTCTTGCAAAGGAATATTTACAGAAATTGTGATTTGAAAAATAGAGAACACTGTGGTGAACTAAGACTTACTTCTGCTGCGCCAATCCCTCAAGAGCTCCATAATAAATCTTGGTTTGCCATGGTCACTCATGCATTGGCTTTTATACTCTCTCCAGTATGTTTCATCAACAAAAATAAAAAAAATATTTTGAAGGCCATTGATATGTCCATCTTCTTGCTGCTCTTAGCTCATTTCTTGGTAGTTTCTGCCCCATGCAGGAACACTTATTGCTGAGAATAGCACTGCTGGTCTGGCAGCCACAAAAAACAACTTCTTTAAGTGGTCTTGTGTGGAATTGCATGTCTCATTTTAAGCCTCTTTTAGCATAAAGTGCTTAATTGGCCCGTGTCACTGGACTGGGTGAATGGATGCGTTTTGGAGATGTTACTTTGTTCTTCCCTTGGAAAGTATATTGAAGGTAATTGACTGGTAACAAAGAGTTAGAACTAGCCAAATTATCTCTAAAATATTGTGCAATAGCCATTTCTGAACCATGAATTCTGTGATTTATTAGGTCAGATTTGTTGTCCTCTTTCCCTGTCAGTGTCTCCCATTATCTTTTCCTGGTGGTTCTCCTAGAGCCCCTTAGTTTTTGACTTGGTCTTTTCAGGATGAGCCAGGTGAATTTGTCTACAATATTTGCTTTTTTCTAGAAGTAAGGATACCACTGGAAAAATAAAAAGGAACTCTGTTGACTGTAGTACCTTTTGATCTCTGCCATTGTTCTTCAGATTATGGATTAATACCCAACTATTGTTCAACTAAATCAATCCCACCAATTACTGTTCTTCTGAAATTATTTGCTAAATCTTGATTTTCTATTCTCTGCTACTGCTGGCATGAGGTTCCTTAAAGTTGAGGGGAATTAGACTATGACTGCTTTAGGAATTTTAGGAATCAGGCTGTGACTAAGTGATCTGATCTAGTGGAAGGTATCCTTGCCTGTGGCAGAGGGGTCAGAACTTTAAGGACCTTTCCAACCCAAGCCAGTCTATGATTCCATGATTCTGTGCTTTTAGCAGCAGTACAAATAGGAGCAGATGTGTAGAAGACAAATAGTTGGTGCTCACCCTTCTTGCAAACAATAAGCATTTCTGTGGGGTTTACTTTTAGTCTAACACTGGGTCCAATCTGGCCTTGTTGACTGAATGCCTGTTTGGAGTGCATCTTTTGATTTGCTTTTACCCAAAAAACAGACGAGGTAGTGTGCTCTGAAATCATGCTACAGCACAAAATGATGGGCAGTAAGTGAGGATGAATAGGAGATTTGTTTCAACAGCACACCCCTGATCCAAACTAAACTATTCCCATACATGGATCCTTTTGTACTTGATTCAGACATCTTGGTAAATCCAATAATGGGCTCATCTGGATGAGTTCTTAAATACTTCTGTGCATGTGGCCAAAATGCTTCTTAGCTTCCCACTTGGACATGCTCTTTTCACATTAATGTCACCATTATTGTAGAGACAGTTGTAATTGCTGTTCTTGCAACTTGTATTTATGTAGAAAAGTAATACCAGAGAAATTCAACTTAGAAATAAGGCACAAGCCAATTAACAGTGGAACAAAGTACCAAGTGAAGTTCTGCATTGTCTCGTTCTTGATGACTCCAAATGGAGGTCAAATGAATTTCTGGAAAATATGCTTTTGTTAAACTGGTTACTGGCCCGAAATAAGGGCAACTGGCTGAAATTCTGTGGTCTGTGGTATGCGGGAGGTCAGATTAGATGATCTAATTTTCCCTTCTGACTTTAAACTGTTAGAACTGAATGTGAGCAATTCCCCTGATTACAGGACACTTCTGGGCTTTGAAATCTGCAGGATCTGTCAGCTACCAGTAAAGAACATTGCTCTTTTGTCATCAAATCAAGGAATTAATTTTGGGATATCACATTGTTGTATCCTGCTTTATGATGTGTAGAAGCAAGAAAAAGAATTCCCCCCACCTATAGCATGATTTAGATTAGGCCAATGGTGTATTGTAAACTTAGCCTTTGGCATTGCTTATCACCGCTGAGATTCAAAATCAGAGCTGAAATAGGACTTGGTTTTAGACTTTGAGCGCCAGGAAGGTTAACGGGATATTGACAGCTTTAGGAATGAAATGTCAGGGAGGAAATTAGAGTGAACATGCCTGATGAGCCAGCACACAGCAGGGCTGGTTTCCACAGGGGCAGCAGATCCTCTGTAGGAACGCCCCCACTAATAGCGGCATTATCGCTGCTTCCAGATGGCGTCAGCAGAAACACACTGAGCTTTTGCAGGGACCTATAATTTACCCTGATCCCTTCCTCCTCTGGAGTCACCCAGAAGCAAGGCAAGCAGTACCACAGCCAACCCAGACTGTTTTTCTTTTTTCTTTTTTTTGCCAGGAAGTGTGGGGTGGGGCAGGATCACATCTGGGGGTCCCTGGAGCCCACCAACAGTGACTGCTCCGAGTCTTGATGGGATGGGTGCATCCATGGCTCTTCTTACCCACTTCCTTCTGGTTTCACTGTGTCACTTCTATTGGGCTGGTCCATGCCCCAGATCAGAAGGCAAATTGCAGCTCCTTTGCCCTCCTTTTAGATCCTCAATCTGCCCCTTCATTTTTTGTTTTTATTGTTAAATCAACAAGCAACCTGGTCTAGTGGAAGATGTCCCTGCCCATGGCAAGAGGTTGGAATGAGATCATCTTTAAGGTCTTTTCCAGCCCAAACCATTCAGTGATTCTATGATTTCATTACCTAAGTGTATGTGCATTCTCAATGAGTTTTACTCAACCACTGAAAAATCATCATTTTATTACAGATAAAAATTTAGAAAACTAAGTAATGGGAGGTGTTTCTAACTGTATTCTTGAAAAAGCATGTTCTTTGAAAAAATTGACAAACTGTGTTAGTGTTCACAGTAAATATAGATTCAAACACATTTGAGAAGTTGATAAATAAAGTGTATCTCCTAAAGAAGAAAACTGCAGCAAAATTAGAACTTGTGTACTAATATAAAGATACAACACTGTGGAAAAGAATGTCTCAGAATATACTGAGATGATGCAAGGTTATTTTCAGAAAGCTCAGATCTTAATGTTTCTCGAAAGTAGGAGATACAGATGGCAATTCTAAAAAATTTCCTCTTCACAAAATGCATTAAGAACTTTTGCACTTCTCAGTTTAAATCCCTGGGTTATCTCAGCAAGGATATATGATTAAAAAGGTATCTACTTTTCACATTTAAGTGGATAAAAAAGGAACAGCATGCATTACCAGTGTATTTCTTTGCCATGTCTGTCTTACACATTTTGGAGGAAGAAGTGGGAAAAGAAAGAAGGATACAGTTGCTGCTAAGCTCTGTTTGGTTTTGAACTGTTTGGGTATTTCCAAAAGCCAGCTCTGGCGCCTTAAATTTTGCTTTCATCAAGAACATGATAATTCCAAATAGCTAGCTGAGTTTTGGTTAGTGTAGCAGCAGGTCTCTTCATATCTTTTTTTTTTTCTTTTTTTTTCTTTTTTTTTTTTTCTTAAGAGAGTAAGTAAACACCCATGATTTATAAAATATTTTGTTTCAATTATTTTGACTTTGCCTTTCACCTCTTTGACCTAGAAAATTGAGAGTGCTTTAATAACCAGTGTCCTTGTTAGAAACTTATTATGTGGCTCTTTCAGGAACAGCAAGTCAAGTATGTGGCACAGTATAAGGAATTTCAATGTAATTTGTTTAGAGAGGCTGTTGCTTGACAAACCTTTTCTGAGCAGGCTACATGGTAAATGAGAAATTGGAAGTCTCATGGCTGGGAAGGATAATGGACAATAGATGCTTTCACTTGTGGTGCCTGTTCAAGTCCAATCTGTCAAAGACTGAAAATGGTTCCCTTTTCAGACTGGGCAAGTGGCCTGTGAGTAAGTGGTTGGTCGACTCTGCCTGGTGCCTGATAAAATTTGCCCACAAGTGAAAAATGTCCCCTCGTTTGGCTCCCTGGCCCAGTCGTTTCAAAGGCCAAAGCTGAATCTGCAGCTGCCTTTTCTTCCAGGTCAGGACCAAGATGTTTTACTCATCTATCTTTTTATCTATTATTTTGTTTATTTGTTATATTTTCTTGTCCCCTTTTTTTTCTCTGTAACACCTGTTGGAAGTACCACATGGCACACATCAAAAAAGGGTTGTTTTCTTGAGGATTAAAGAATTTCCTTCCACAACAGAGATCAGAGGTTCAGTGGGTCAGGATCAGTGATTCACCCCATCAACAGCACCCCTGGAGGAATAAATATCATCCCAAAACACGCTCTGCTGCAATATCTCTTCATTTCCTAAGGGCTCTGTGGGACTCAGTCATGCTTTCCAGTTGAATCATGCCCAGCTAAAGACAGATGAAGGAAATATGGAGCAATTAAGTGACACCAAGTGACACCAATTTATCAAGAATAAATAAAAGTTCCATGGTAAAGATGGCTTGCGAGTTCATCCAGTCTCAGCAAACCTCATGTCACCATTTCTGGGACAGAAAGCCCAGCCTTTCACCAGGAGAATGTTCCTACAAAGGTGAAGTGGTTTTGAGCAATTTTTTCAATGGACTGGACGCCTGCAGGCTTCTCTCTGACACCAAGGTAGCAAGTGGCCTTTTTTTCCCTCTTTCTTTCTTACTTTTTTCTCCTTAAGCAATTTGAATAATTACAGAGGGAAAAAAAAAAGAGAGAAAAATATATGCTTCATTTTATATTTAATATCCAAGACTGGATTTTAGCTTGTGGGAAGTTTGAAAGCTCCCCCAAGCTTTTGAGGGCTCTGTTGTGCCTTGAGTGACAACTGCTGGCTGCTCCAAATTGGTGTTTAGGATCCTCCTGCTCCTATTCACAAGCACTGAGCTTCTCTCTTGTGTGGGCAATGCCCTTTTGGTAATGCCAAAACTCTTCATGTCTCCTACAACAAGCACCAGATCTGTTTTTCTACAGTTTCTGCAACAACTGCAGATATATTTGTAGGCCCCTAATGTGGTTGGGAGAGGATGAAGTGAATTTTGGATGGAATTATTTTAAGACACAGAGGCCCTTTGCTTCTGTACAGAGGAGATGATGTTGGTAGGAGACAAGGATCTGCAGAAATCAGGTTGGAAAGAAAAACAGCAGAGACAGAGATAGACTGATCAAAAAGGAGTGGAAATAATGAGTTACAGGAAGATGGGAGAATGCACTGGAAACTGAAGGGTGGATAAGCTGAACTGGAGGGCAAAGACATATAATTAGGAGATAGATTTAATTAAAGTTAAGCTGAGTAGAGCTGGTAATAAAGAACTAGGAAAAATGATGTTGTGAGGAGCAGGGAAAGGTGAACAGGAAAATATGATGAGAGAAAAAAATGAAAATTATTGTGTTTATTGGGGAATATCTTGTAGTTTCTAAGAAATAATTTAATGGGGGTGCACCTTTTAGAAAGCTAAGGAAGTAATAGCGAAAAGGCAATGAAGAAACATTTAGCAAGATATTATTTAAAGTTTATTTCTTAGTCTGTGTAAGGTTTTAGCTACATAGCTACTGGTGAAATGGCCAGCTAAGATCAGTAGCTGGTTTTAATATCTCACCATTAGAGTTTATTTTGTAGAAATGTTAGATATTATATTACTATTTGAGTAACATCTTGAGTACAGCTAGGGTGATGAGCTCCTTGGCAAATTATGGGGAAACAGGCCAATTCTCTACCCAATGGCTGTCTGTTTTCAAGACCTGCCTATGAACCTGTGCGTGTGATTATGGCCCAGTGCCCAAAAAGTAGGTCTTAGCCCCACTGAAGTGCCTCAGATTCTTCTCCTCTAAAATTCATGATCTTGTATTAGAAAGATTTTTATTTCCCACCCTTTAGGATTTGAGGGAGAAGGTGTTGAGCCCACCAGTTGATGCAGGATGATAATATGCAGTAATCTCTCCTGATTTAATCTATTTTCTCCATCTCATCATTTTATCATCTGAAACCTATTCTGGTTTCTCTTGGCCGCTTACTGCAGGGGTTTTGTGCCATATACTGGTGAAACAGGAAGCTGAAGAGTCAAAATGCTCCCCATCAATGGGCTGCAGTGGAGTGTATTCGTGCCCTGACAGTGAAAATCAGCTCCTTCCTTGGCGGGACGTGCTGCTGGAGGCTTCTGTGTGGTGTCATTTACAGCCGTGTTGTCTTTGTAGATTCCTGCTACGATGTGAGAACACTGATGGATGGAGGGGGAAGGGACCAACCTTCCCCTTACCATATGGGAAACATCTGTAATGGGCAGCAGGGCTCTCTCTAAAGAAAAGTGTTGTCATTTCATAGTTTCTTCCAAGTGTTACATAGACAAAAGGTATCAAGTTGGATTTTTTACCAGCCTTGACTGTGCCAGCCTTGGAGCCAGGCATTCACCATAAAGCCAAAGTATTCTTTTAAATGAGACAGTCAGTAATGGTTTAAACTGTCTCACCCAAAAAAAAATGTAACATCCACTGAAAAGTATAGAGTAGTCAAAGTGCTCCAAAAATAAAACAAAAGAAACAATAACATGCCCTTTTATTGTGGCCCCTTAACTCTAGTCCTCTGAGAGCTGTGCTGATTGATGTCAGTGATGCAACCTAAAAATTAATGTCAATTACCCAAAACAAAATGCACATAAGTGACTTCAGGGTCTGATTTCAGTCCACAAAAGCCAGGAAATTCAGAGCTACTGGAGAGACAAAAACCTGGATTTCACATTCCCATCTTACCAACAGCCATTCTGCTGAGGGGAAAAGGAGAAACAAAGGAAAAAGGAGTTACACCATTACAATAAATAATGTGATGGAGACAACAGCTTTCTCTTTGCCAAAGCCTGAATCCACTGGGTCTCATTAGCTTTAAATCCAGGAACTGCAATGTGTTCTAGGTTTGGGGCTCAGTTAGTTCCCTACCACCTTTCTGCTTTTTTAAAATACAAACTCTTTTATTGTTTTAGTTAACAGTAACATTTAATGAGACCTAACTAGCTCTTCATTTACAATAATTACTTAGTGTTCTTTCATTTCCAGCCGCTGGAAGTGGGGATGTTGCTGTCAGCATGATTAGCCCGTGCTATCTATTTGATGCAATAATTGCACATCCAAACAGGATCAACCCCACACTCTCTGATAAATGAACATGCAGTAATCAAGATGTTCTGGTGTCAGCATGCAAACAAATCAAAATGTTCTAACATCAAAGAAGTATGTATGAAAAAACTTCCATACAGGACTTAAATATTCCTGGATGTTATTAAAAAAATGTGGGCTGTGATATCATGAAATGCCCGTGGTGGGGTTACAGGCGAGTAATCCATCTCCCTATTCCTAACCCATATTTAGTGACTGAACAATGGCAATCAGCCAGAAGAATCTCGTGGCCTGACCAGTTTGTTTTCAGACAAGTATCACTTTTATAGATGTGCATATAAATGTGTGCCTCTTAAACTGGATACAAGGGAAAAAGATGAGATGTGGTAAAGAAGAAAAGAGAGTTTGATGTGATGGGTCAGACCACTGAGATATTGTTTATGGCATTGGTCTGTCCTTGCATTTCAAAATGAGTTTCATTTAAGTAACATGTGCCATAGGAAGTGGCATGTGAAATTAGGTCTGTGGAGGGAAGGGTTTGAGTCTACCGAGTTCTTTCATTTGCTTCACAAAGTAAATATTATTTGCCCAGTCTCCACCCACAACCAATTAGTCAGAAACTACCAAAAGGAATTTTTAGTCACTTCTAGGAAGGACATTTTGGAATCCTGTTATTCTCAGAAACCATCCAGTGTCCCTGGGATGACCCATTTGGCCAAGAGGTTAGGCAGGTAAGAAACCGATTTATAGAAAGACATTTACAAAAATTAAAGATAACTTGAACTGCACATTAGAGGGATTTGAAGTCTGTGTCCACTTGTGAACCAGTTTTTCCAACATATGATTGTGGATATAATGTCATTCAAAAAGTATAATGCAATGAAAACCTTCCCTTCCTTGGGATCCCAAGTTCCTTGGTGCATTCTTGCAGCTCCTAACTTCTCTGAAAGTGCAGTGAGGGCTCTCGTCTGTGCAGGCTGCCCAGCGCAGGAGCCTGAGGCTTTGGGCAGTGTTCCACATTCCCAAGGTGCCACTGGCGTGGTTTGTGCTCATCAGACCCTGCTAACACAGGAAGGAGTTTGTCTGTCCTGCAGGCAGAAGGGCTGGGGAGAGCAGGACCAGGCCCTGCAGTGTGAGGGTGGCCAGGTGGGGACTGCCCTCTTCACTCACTGCTTTACGAAAAAAGCCATCCCCAAGTCCAGCTCCTCGTGGGCTCAGCATATTTCAGCATTGAGGTGGAATTGCAGGAGACAGTGAGCAGGGCCACAATCACCCAGACCCCGTTGGGATCTGGTGGTTTTCACAAATCATAGAATCATTTAGGTTGGAAAAGCTGTCTGAGATCATTGAATCCAATTGAATCCATTAACCCAGCACTGCCAAGCCCAGCACTAAAACCAGTCCCTGAGTCCCACATCTACACATTGACCACTTCATTCTTGTTTCCTATTTTTCTTCTTCTGTTTGCTTTGCACGTATTGAAGAAATCAGTCATTCATACACCTTTCTTTTGCAAATCCTCATGCTTAAGTCTGGCTTGAATGGGATAAATGTGTCATTACTTTGCTGAGACTGGCCCAATACTTAAATGGGTTGTGACTTAAAGGAGAAGCATCCTTCTGTGATTATCACCAATTACTAATGAAGTGTTAACTGTTCCAAGCAATTAACTGCTCTGCTTTGTATTTTTTACAGACATATTGCATTCTTTGCATAAGGAGTACAACATCCTGCATGTAATTAAAAAATAGCCTCTAATTGCCTAAATTATAAAGGCTTGCTGTCATCAAAACTCAAATACCTATATCAATACATCCTGGAATAATGTTCAAATTAAGGATGGAGCTTTGTTTTGAAGGATAGGGGCATTTGGCTTTGATACTTAGTGAACTATTTTTTACGTTTGGATTTGATCCTGATTTTCAGAAGTTCAGGAGGGACCAGGAAACCTATTTTGATTCAGGGCTATTTCTAATATAAATGTCATAAAACCTGGTGGTGTATAATAATTTATTCTGCTGCTAAAATATTGGTTTAACTGGTTAAACTGCCTCAGCACTTGGATTTTTTCTCCAGCGTGTTGCAGAAATACATGTGAAAGATGGATTGGATGCCATTCTGCAGCCTAATCCTAGGTAATTTATCCAGTTTTACCTGAGAGAAGGGTCCAAATATATATATTTTTTCTGGTTTTAATCAGTCCAACTACAATTGATTCAACTTTTGCCTGAATAAGTAGTGAGTAAAAACTGAGCAAGAGCCTCAAAATTTGGCTCGTATTCATTAACCTCAGGGCAGACTTCATTTTGTGTGATTTTTAAGCTATTAAAATGTTGGTTGGCTTCCATTTGAGCTCAAATTCCTAATATCACCAAATAATTATGTGTAGATGATGAAATGAAAAAACAGGCATGTAGTCTCCAAACACGTTTCAGTCTGGGTGGCTGAAATGGCTCATAACATTCATTGCATGAAAATGGGGTGGATTGAATAAATTAGCAGAATCACAAAAGGAAACCACTATAGGAAATAGTTTTACATGTGTAATCACTGAAATACTCTAGTGAATGTGTCAATCTGTACTAAATAAATATATTTGTTTATAGACATGTTCTGTATTAGCTTCCACTCTTTCACAGCACTTTGCCAAGCAAAATCCCACTAGAAGTAGGATGTTCGCACCCGAGTAGGAGTTTCTTGGATAAATATTTTTTCTATATTGAGACCAAAACCACTTCTACAAATTTCAGACTTTGATTGAAATAGTATATTTCTTTTACCTCTTTTTTTTTCTCTCCCCCCCACCCCCCCCTCCTTCCCATCTCCTTCACTGACAACCACTGATGCATTACCTTAATTCCTCTTACCTCCCACTGCTCCGGTGCACCAGCACCCCTCTGCAGACAGAGCACATCAGTCAGGGCTGAGCAGGGCAAGAAGTGGCCACACCCCAGTGCTGCCACCAGCAAAGGGCCTCAGAGCCTGAGAAAATTCCTCTCTTCCCAGACCTGAGCTGTTGGTTGGGCTCTCATTTCCCCACTGAAATGCTGTGTTGAATCAAAGAGAGAGCAGAGGTGCTGTGCCCTCTGCAGAGAGAGTTTGCAAGATGCTTTCAGGAGGTGGGGGAGAAGTGTGTTGCAAAATGTCATTAGATGCTGCTTTTTATTACAATTTCAACGGTCTTAAGGGAAAAATATAGGTGAACTCTGCTGGTTTGCTCAAATAATTTAATTTTAAAGTAGTACTCTCTCCTTCTATGCAATAACTGCCAATTTCAGCATCCTTTTCTATACATCTGGTATTTTAGCCATTACAATGGAAGATAAAATGCAATGAAAATAATAACTATGGAGTAGTATGCAATGTATTCAAAGTGTCATGTATTAGCTCTGTAATCAAGCAATCCTCAAAAAAAGATTTTTAGTGAGTGATAGTATTTCTGTTTCAAAGGCTGGGGAAATGGGAGCACAGAGGCACTAAGTGGTTTGTCTGAGGCCACACAGCAAGTAAGTGTCAGAGCTGGGAGCAGAGCCCAGCCCTGGCTCCTGCCCTTGTACTCAGAGACTGTACCACACCATATTGTTTCCAAATAAATTTGCTCTTTAGCTCCTATGCTGAGGTCATGAGCAGTGGTGACACAGAGGGGGAATTTAACCTCTTCCATCACTTCCTACAGAAAAACCCCTGAGCTTCTACAGCAGTAGAAATAAACCTTAAAAGGTCAAATAAAGTCACCCCTGGAGACAGGGAGCCATCCAGGTTGTTTGGTGCTGAATTGTTCTCAGGCTGAATGAGTTTTTATTGTTAGTGGTATATTTTCACATGGGAGTGCTGTGACTGTGCAGTACCCTGAGTCATAAACCAGAGGTTTCAGTGTCCAATCATACCTAAAGTCTCAAGACTTCCAGTTTTAATTTAATTCTCAGACATAATAAAGTTCCCTGTGTGCATTAGTGTTGCCATGCAGCTAAAGCAGTGAGTTGAGGCACATCAGGAGAAGAGAGTTTGACCCTTGAGCAACTCCAGGTGTTTTTACCAGTTTGATGTGAGGCAGTAAAAATATAAGTGAACTAATTGCACTGCTCATGAAGAGATCAGGGACACTCAGGAACCACTGCATTTCCAGTTGGTGAGGGGATTAAGCTCTCCTAATTATGCTGAATTCCAACAGGTCATATCCATCAAGATCTGGTGCCTGGTGGAGACCTGCTGAGTGCTTTGCCAGCAGCGTGTCCTGGGCAGACAGTTATGGGCCATGGCAAGGGGAACTTGCTGGATTTCAGCTTTCTCCACAGGAGAAGCAGCTGATGCTGTCCAGGGAAGAGTGGTGATGGAGCCCTGCTACAGGTTGTGCAGCCTGGGGGAAGGGATTCCTCTCCCTGACTGAGAGTGGAGAGCAGCGTGTGGTTGAAGTAGGGCTCAGAACGGGAATTTCTATCAGTGTGCAAAGCAGCATCGCCTTTCCTCTGACAATTAAAAAGGGTTTCTTGCTCTCAGACAAATAAAGCCCATTAAAGCTGGTGGCAGTGATGGGAAAGACTTTGTGAAAATATGTTTGTTTTGCAAGCTGGCTGCCAAGTATTGTTTTATAGTTCCGTTTTTGCTTCTTTCTCCACTGTTTACAGTACCCTCTGAGAGACTTGAAATGATCCCTCTCTCCCCACCAATTTTCTTTTCTTCTCTTGGCAGACATTGGTACCCCACTCCCACACCCCAGATCTTGCTGCAACAGAAGCCATGATCCTTTTGCCTTGTTTTTCTTTTTTACAATACCAGCCCAGCCCTGAGAGCAGCATTTTCTGGTTAACTGCAGCTTTGCAATTTTGGCCAAATACACTGGAGGACAGCAGTACAAGCTCTAAATTTTGTTCTCCAACCACTGGTGGTACTGCACAGGGTGTCTGAGAGATTCATTTGGTCCTTGTTTTCCAGTGAGCCTACATTTCCATCAGCCTTGGGAATGTCATTTATCCCCAAAGCAGAAAACAACAATAAAAAGTTGGATAGTTGAGATCTAGACTATGTTCTTTAACAGACTTGGGTGATTCATCCTGGATATGTCCCATTCCTATACACAAAAGCCCAGAGTTACAAAATTATTTTAAAAGTTTATGCCACTGGCAGATAAAAGGTGAACCAAAGCCCAGAGCTGACTTTGCTGGGAAGCATTTTGTTGATGGGTGGTTTATTGGAGTAGTTCTTTTATCAATGCATGATGCTTGTGGGTGCCTACAAGAAGTGCTCTTGTGATCTCCGGCCCCTTCCTGAGGGCAGGAACTCTTGGCATGGACACTGCTGCTGTCCCTGGTGTATCACCAGGCTGAGGGCTCAGGGAACAGACCTGAGGAATGCAGCTGTTGGTGTTTCTGACACCTGCTACAGTGAAAGCCGAGGGAGAGAGAAACTCGAGGCAAGAACAGAAGTGAAGTTCTGTCTGCTTGGAGTGGAAAATTTTGTTTGAACGTAGTGACCTATAAACACTGGTAAACTGGTGTAATAAACTGGCTTTGCTTTGCTGGCATAAGTGGAGTCCTTGTCAGTCAATCCTCACAAATGATTTCCTGGGATCTAGTGTAAGCACCAACGTGGTTGTGCTTCCAGAGGGACTGTTACAGTATGGAAAAATGGATGCTGTAGCTCTCAGCACATTGGTCTGGCCTCATCATAAATGAAATCCATGAGATTTCATGGTGACAGCAGGGCAGATCAGCCAGAGCATCATACAAGTCTGTAGGTGCTAAACCTGGGTGTCCATAGGTATAGAGGGGGTGTGTTATTCATTACTGACCATGTACAAGACATTACTTATATAAAGTGCTCCCTCATCCTTTGAGTAATATCAGACATCTGTGCTTTGGCTACTTATTAAAAATGAGTTTGTGGAATTAGAGCCTTCAGTGCTATTGTTTTAAATTGGAGGGAGAATTATCCGTCATATTTCTTTTGTAACATGGATGCACTTTTGATAGAGTTTATACCCACACAAATGTATTTAAACTTAAACAGAAGCAACTCATTCTAAACAACACATGGATTTTCTTTTTAAACAATGTTGCTTATACTTTGCCTCTTAAACTAATTATTATTTTAATCTCTAAATAAGCTGACACTTCTTTGCATGTGGTTTGTCTGTTCAGGCTGGGATAAATTAGAGGAGTAACCTTTTAATCACAGGGGTTTTAATCTAAATGTTTTTATGTACAAAGTGTTATGAATTTATCCAGGGTGACCTGTTTGATATTATGGCAAGCTAATGAAATTTCAAAGTTAACATTTCCCAAATAAAATTGAAAGAAGAGACAGGGAGAAAAGGAGCAGATTCAAAATTAGAGAATATTGGTGGTTTATGGGTTCCAGGTTATTTGGAATGGAATGAAAGTTAATGCTACATCCTTTTTTCCATCCTGCCAGCCAGTGTCTGATCCAAGAATGTCTCTTATTTAAAGAGCAGGGCTCCCTCCACTGTTCTTAAATAAAGGCTCTCACTGTCTGAGGTCCAACCCTCCCTGATTTTCACAGTAACATTGTAAGGCTGCATGAAGAGAATTATTTAATGGAAAGAAGTTTTGCATATGATTCCCCTATCACAAACCTGCTCAGGTCATATGGTTTGATTTACATTTATGCAAATGTCAGAGTAAAATTACCCAAGGCAGAAAGGACCGTGGCATGTCACAAACAAGATGTGCCTATTTGCATTTATGTTTGCTAATGAAGTTCAGCCAGGGCTTGCTCTTTGATTTGGATGTCTCTGTCTGCCATTCCACTTTATGCACTGTAATTAAACCAGTTGGCCACACACATACAAGAGGACACCAAGAAAAGGAGACTTCAAGTTTTTTAAATGCTGTTCTGTAACTCACTTACACAGGGCTTATAATTCAGGATTTAACATCTCTAAGTGATACAACAGGCCTGCAGTGTGACATTGTGCTTAACTTTAATGCAAGGAGAACTGCAGATTTAAACCAATGTAGGATTTGGCCCAATAAACTTTGGTGTCTCGGGTGCCTGCTGGAGGTGCGTTACCCCAGACTTTCCAAATTTTATCCCAAATAAAAATTAAGCCTCGGTCCACTCAAAAATCACAGCTGTTTCTTTCTCCTGCCAAAATTATTCTTTCTCATCATGCTATGGCTGTGAAATCATGCACTAGTGTAAATTGTTAACTGGAAACCATTTCTAGCTGAGGTGCCTGTTCAGAAGTCTTGGTGTTCTCATCTACTCTGTTCTCTCATTGAGGACTACTCACACATCTTCATGTTTGGCTGGGACTTGTTTGTGTAAATCACAGAATCACAGAATGATGAGGGTTGGAAGGGACCTCAAACATCATCCAGTTCCCCCCCCCTGCCATGGGCAGGGACACCTTCCACTGTCCCAGGTTGCTCCAAGCCCCATCCAGCCTGGCCTTGGACACTTCCAGGGATGGGGCAGCCACAGCTTCTCTGGGCAGCCTGTGCCAGGGCCTCACCACCCTCACAGGGAGCAGTGCCTTCCTAATATCCAATCTAAACTTACTCTCTTTCAGTTTAAAGCCATTTTCCTAGTCCTAAATTGCTAATAAACACAATTATCTGTCCCTTAATTGTTCTATGAACTCTTCAGTAAGTTGTCCCATTTCATGGGAAGACAGGAATTTTGCTACCCTTTTCTTGGAGTGGTTCTTTTTGGTCCTTCATAATGACACTGCAGGGCTACCACTACAGGAGAGAAATGGGACCAAAAGCAAAGAGAGCAGAAAATGGATGATTTTTCACGAAATTTGAGGATTTGCTTGGCCAAGTTCCCTTGTTCCATGCTGGCTTTTTAAGCTGTTTGTTTTTCCTTCTTTCACCAAACTAAGGGCAAAGCAAGATGTTGCTTTCAGGCAACTGACAGCAGTGAACACTTTTCTATCATCTTTTGTGCTTCATTGTGCCTCCTTTCAGATTGTTGGAAAAAACCTTCATTGATTAAATCATTATAATGTTGCCAGAGAGGATCCTGTGTCAGAATCCAAGGGGCTTTGACAACTTGCAGGAGCAACATTTCCAAGAGAGCATTCCTTTGTAGAGGACGCCTGAGAAAGTTCTTCACAAGATGCCTTTGTGGGGTAGAATAATAGGATGGTTGGGGTTAGAAGAGGTGTCAAGGATCTGGTTCCAACCCCACTGCCATGGGCAGGGATGGCCCCACTAGGTCAGGGTAGGACTGGGAAGTGAGGACTAAGAAGCAAAACCATCACAACTCTCCCTTAAATGGGAGCAGGTGGTAAGAGTGGCCTGGAAAGATGAAGGTCATGTTTCTGCTTTCACATTGACACAGCCTGTGCAGCCTCTGGCTCTGGTTGGCAGCAATCTGTCCTTCTACCTTCAAGGAGGTCAGAGAAAAGGAAGAAAAATCTTGTCTTGTGATATGAAGGAGCAGGAAGAGTTTCTCTGAGAGCTAGATTAACCAAATGAGGTTAGATCAACTTTTCAGGGCATGGAAGCCAGTCTGGGAAGGCAAACTGTCTAATTTGTGCCAGGTTAGGTGATTCCCCATGTCTGAAAGTTGGTCTCCTGACCACTCCTGCACATACTGGGTACTGCAAGAATCTGACAGAATTTCAACCATAGCAGAGACTCAGCCCACAGCAGGAAAAGTCAAAGCACAGCCTGGTAGTAAATTTTAAGAGAGAACACACAGAAATTTTGGATGCAGTAGACACTTTTCCAAAAAGGGCTCCAGCAGGAACCATGGGCTTATGTTGTCTCTTTATGGCAAGACATATCCAGCAAAATGGATACAGCTATTTTAATCCCACATCAAGAGCCTACATCATCCTCTATCTGTAATTCTGAGCCAAATAATCATATTTTTAAAAAAATTAAAATGCGGATGCTGCCAAAGTGGCATAAAGCACCCAGAAGTGTCATCCAAACCCTCTAAATTATCTCCAACCACATTAAATGTCTGCCACATACATCTAAACTCTTGAAAGGGCACATACACATGTGAGTTTTATGAAAAACATCTTGCTGTTCCTCTTCATGACTCCTGGCATGTAAAGATCTGTCTTTCAGTATCAGAAATTCAGCTGTATAGATCTCAAAGATATCTGGTATAACTTAGAAGGATGGGATGTCTGTAAAATATTTTTGCTCTGCATAAAAGCATTTTGGAGGTTAACCTTTATTATCTAGTAATGTATCAAAATGAGAAAGAAGTGTTATCTTGTTATGGAATGGGATGAATCAAACTCCCTCCTCTGAAATACTGATTTTCCCAACAGTTACCTTTATGCTGAGGTTGAAGGTAGGGATGGTTTCTGGGTAAAATGGTTCTATTTATGCTAAATTCCATAATGAAATATACATATATCAGAATCACTTTGTCTGGCTCGGGAAGGAAAAAATGTGTTGTTTTCATTATTGCTGAACTTCATAATGGCTTCAGGAATTTTTTTGGTCCTTTCCAAAGAAAGTGAACTTCAGGCAGAGATTAAAGCAGAGGAAATTTCAGCCCAAGGGCAAATGTTTCAGAAAGTTTAAAGTATGTGAAGGGGGGAGTGAAGTAGGAAATAGTTTTCAATCCTAACTACAGCCACACTTGTTATAATATATCACTAAATATAGACCAGTGGGTGTGCCCAACTCTCCAAAGGTGTTATCCTGCTGCCATGAAACTGCCTTCTGAAATGACCTTTGCAGGGATATAACTGACTGTACAGCCCTGCCCATGTTGGAAAATGTTAAACTTCATTATTTCCCAGGTGAGCCCAGCCAAGCCCAACTTTGCTTCACAACCAAAATTCCTTTCGCAAAATTCAGCATTTTATCTTTCATGTAGATCCAGCTTTGTACTTGGGATTATTTGTCTCCAAGCAAACTGCACAGTAGTCCTGAATATTTTGTTTATGTGTTAAAGGTTGTCACTTGATTTATAAAGCCCTGTGAAACTATTGGGGTCAAGCAGCTAAAAACATTACTTTTGCATCGACTTCCAAATGCCAGCCATAATGGTTTGGGCAGGCTGAACATCCAAACTGCCTTGGACTTTCTGCTTGTGGTTGTGGGAATATATTGGATCCTTTCAAAATTATTGGCTAGTCTGTCTTGGGCATTTCATGTTTGGGTATAGAGTCTTTGGATTTATTTTGTGTTTTGTTTGTGGTAATACTGTCATGTCTTGGCTGTATATCCCAGAGCTGATGTTCTGCTCTTTGACTCCAGTGCCATATGCTGCTAGATCTCCAGGCTGAAGTGTGGTGTTAATGTAAAGGATGCTGTAATGAACATCTTGTACATATTTCCTTTTGCATATTCGCTGTCTGTAAAATGTCTCTCTGAATACATCCTTGCTGGTTTTGAAATGATTTCTTTACAGTTCACTATAAATGCTATTTATATCCAAAGTTGTTTGAGGTTATCCTTTACTCCTAATGTTACTCTAATTCTAGTTTAAGAGAGGAGAAATTGATCTGGCTGAAATTAATTAGGAAATTGGTAGAGCCACTAAAAATGGTGGTTATATATGGCACTTCCTAAGTACTTTGAGTGAAGAGGTACAAAATAAATCTGACGAAGCACTAGCTGTAATGAAATAGATGACTACATTTTCATTTTTAAAACAGGATGGCTGCTGAAGGTGAACCAAATAAAGCAAAACTATTTAAATTCCTTTGCTTTTTTAAAGATGCTGTTAAAAGAAAAAAAAGGTATTTTTTAAACTGAGAAGATCTCCTTACATTATAGGGTTTTTAGTGGCATTAAAAGGTATAGTTTCCTATATTGATTTGGAAAGAGCTGTTAAAAATGCATGAAAGGTATTTTAGGGAGACAGTGTCACAGGATCTTTTAAAATTATTTTCTCGAGTGCCATTTAACTCCTGTGCTTCTTTACCATTGGAAACACATCATCCTAGGTTACAATATATGGGATATCAAATTATTTCCTACTGACCAGAGAGTCTTTAAGATTAATTTGGTTTGGAGTAGTGGGGATTATACCAGTGTCTGTTTATATAACTTTAGACTCCGACCATAAATAAATTTGGAAAACTGCAATTATTCAATAATTTATAGAGTATTCAAGCAGTTTAGAAATGTTTCTTGAACATGGTGAATAGTGAATATGTGCTTATAAAGGACAAACAGATTCAGCATCATGGTGTATTTTTGGCCTCATCTATTTTGCAGGCAATTAACAAAGAAGGATGTTACATTTTTGCCTATCTCTTGCTCTCCTGAAATAGTCACTAACCACTTGTTAACCACTCTGATTTTTTAATAGACAAAGTGGTTGCTTACAGCTTCCCCACCAGAAATGTTCAGATTAAGCACACTATTAGATTGCAGCCAGAATAGCCTACAAAACAGGAAGAAAGCCTTGCCTTTCTCTCTGCCTCCTTCCCTTGTTTAAGCTGATGTGATAATTCACTACAGATTTTCTCTCTCCCTGACAGAGTGCCTACCGCAGGAACGGGATGACTTTTCTCGCCTGCTGATGTGGATGTGGCTGCAGCAACAGGAAAGACAGTATTATATTAAGGTGATTTTCTTTTCCCCTCCATGGAAGGAAAAAAAATACAAGCTCCAATGTCTCCATGTACCAGTGAGTGGGCTGGTTTGTTGTGACTATCTGCTGGCTGTCTGTCTCTTTTTCCAGCCCCCTCAATCGTTATTCTTGTTTACTAGCTGGAACATTTAGCTAATTAATGGCAGGATGTTTGGGATAGAGTGTAGGTGGACAAGAATGCAGCTCGGACAATGCAGGGGACTTTCTGACTGCCATGTCATTTTTATTTAAGTGTCTGGAAGTCTGTATGTTCTCCAAAAGATGTTTTTTTGTAAAGCAGGATAGGGCAGGAAGAGGCCAGAGATAGACTGGGTTGTGTTGGTTTATTTGGTTGTACAAAGGTAATGTAGTTTTCTTTGCAATTTTTACAAAATGAAAAACTATTTCCCTCTATTTTGTACTAATTCCCTTTTTTTTTCTCAATTAATATAAGTGTTCACAGAGTATAACCAGTTTAATCCAGTGAGGGGATTTTGATAACAGCCATACCAAGTTTGGACACAAAGATATTCAGGAAAAGTTCAAGTAAACTAAACTTTACCAGTTAGAGACTTGGCTTTTTGCAGGCCCAAAGATGAGCTAAGTGCTTACACCCAAATTTTCAATATTGGCATCTCCTAAGGTTTGAGCCATCATTGTCCAAAATCAAAGAAAGCCTTTGCAGTGACTTGGCACTGGATTGGACCCCTATTTGGAAAAATACATTCTGCAGTGTTTCAATAACTGTGTCTGTCTTAGTGTTTGTAGACAAGGGTTTAACGTTGTGTACTTGCTCAGCGTTTGCTGCAGGAAGCAGATGTTGTCCCTGTTGTTGACAAAGGCAGCATTACTGTTGGATTTGGTTAAAGAAGAAACCAGCTCTTTTTGCCTTTTTTTTCTAATATATTTTAGCTAACGTTGTTTGTTTTCAAGATTTTTTTTTTTTTAAATCTCAGTCCCTGCCTCTATGCTTGTTCCCGTCCCTTTGCTCCTCCAGCCTTTGCTGGCCTCACAAACACATCCATTTCTTCCCATAAAAACTCTACAAATATAGAGCTAACCACGATGATGCTTGAGCAGAGAAAAGGGCTCCTGCTGCAGCCTGTCCCCAGGATCTGCTGGCACATCCTGCTGGTGTCCCTGTGGTACCCACAGGCCAGGGCTCTTCTTCAGCTGCCCAGAGCTCAGGCTTGGAATCCAGCTTAAGCCTCAAGTTAATACAGAACACTCAAGGGATCAAGAGCAAAGTATTTAATATAGTGCAGCCATCCTTTGTGCTTTATATGTGAATTCTTAACTTTCACTCCTGCTCTGTGCTCTTGTGGTCGTTTTGTTGGTGGTTTTGTTGTCCTGCTCTACTGGACCTGCTTGCAAAAACTTTAAATATATGTATATTTTTTAAATAAATGGAAAAATGTCTCTTTGCCACCAGAATATTGTAAAAGTGAACATTGTACGTCCAATATTGCTGCCGTCCATAAATTGCTTTTCTCTTTTATCTGCTTACGCTTCTGTTTTCTGGAAATTTTCTGTGTGTAAAGGACTAAAAGTAATGTGTAAAATGTATTAAACGAGGGAAGGGGGAGGTTTTCTGATGTTCCATTTGTGCTTCTTGAAAGATATGATTAAACTTTTCTTTTTATCATCACTCTTTATTTTTGTTGGCATCCTTAATCATGGAAGATTATATGCTTGCTGTAAACATCCAGACTTTTTTTAAAGGACACCAGCATTTATTGTATTTAGTTTCGATCTGAAGGGATACAGACAGAAGAAACCATTTCAGGCACTGGGTACTGGAATCAAAATTCCTTCTGTTGCTGTCTCTCTCCCAAATTTTACATTTTAAAATATGCATAAGCAGGAAAAATACTGGCACTTATTTTTACTGGTCTCCTTAAAGTCCCAGAGAATGAAGACTCAACATACATTTCTCTCAGAAATATGACAGATCATGTTTTTGTTGGTCTGCTGTGTGTTTGTCTATCTTGAACAGCCTGACAGGCAATTATTTATAAAATCTGGGTTTGCCCAGTAAACCCATATAAAAATCTTTCACTTCTCTGCACAAGTCAGGGAGCTGAATTTAGAGTCAAACAAGGTATGTTATGTCTCCCTATCTTGGTCTAACCCAGTTTATTCTTATTTTGGGAAGTAATCACTTTTTTCTCATCTTCAGAGTTTTCTTTAACTCTGTTTAAAACAAAAATGCAAGCAGTAATACTTGTGATGCACTTGGAGTGTTTCTCAGCACCACTTCTCAAGCTGCAGAACAGAGATGTATGTTTAGGCTGGTACTACACATTTTTATCATATATATAAAATTCAGCTTGGGATTCAGTTAATGGCTGCATATGAATAGCTTTACACTTCTGTAATTTCAACTTGCAGATAATTTCTATTCTTAGCCAGGATTTATAGGTACTGAACCAGGTTGTGTTGATTATTTCACATTAGTTATCTGAAGAAGGGAAACTTCAGTTTCAGTAGGAATATGACTGTATATCATATAAGGGAGTGTGACTTCTGCTCTCAGCTCAGTGCTTGCCTTGCTCTGTGGTTATACTACCTGGTTTTTCAGTTTTTTTTCCAGCCAGCCACAAAACAGAGATAATAATTCAGCGTAAAACTCGTCAGAGGTGAGGGAGCCACAACACAAATTTCTAGTTGAGCTTCATCTCATTTCCAGGTCCATCCTCTGTCCGTCTTTCCTCTGAGTAAATCAAACCCTTTATATCAAATTCTTCTGTCTTTGTCTGGAAATTGGGAGAGGCTGACAGTGCTCCAGATATTTCTCCAGAGACACTCAGGACCTCCCAAAATGTGCCCTCCCTGGGTTTGCAGGGCACACTTCTCTTTATCAAGTGTCCATCTCAGTGAGGAGGAAAATACAAAAATTTGTTTTGGCATTTCTTGGGTGTGGATGAACCTTTGTGTTGCATTAAAGTTCTCCCATCAGCCCTGTGTAGATCTCATAAAATGGTTTATAGTTTCCCATCCAGCTCATAGAGAATGTTTCATGGTACATAAACACTTCTAATCATAAATTCAGAATAAATAGATAATGACATTAGTCACAAGTCCAACTCTAGCTGAAACTTAAACAGTTACAGAGTTGGGGGTGTTTTTGCCTGAATGAATCATCTTGTCCAAAGTTGGGCTTTTTATACCTCTACTTTTTATACCTCTGCTATATATCTACCCTGGGCAGCAGTGCAGCCAGGGAAATGCAGTGGTGGCATGCATTAAATCCAGGTTTATTCAGAGGGCATGGAGCCAGCACAAAGCAGCAAAGCCATCCCTGGAGGAATTGAATGTAAATTTGATAGTTTAAATAAGGCCAGATGCCTTAAAAATTATTTTGAAAGCTGTATCTTTAATGTAGCTCAACTTTTTTTCTTTTTTTGCTTGAGATAATGATATTGCCTTTACAAAATAATAAGAAAAAATAGTTCTCATCTCTTGTGGGGAGACAAAAATCAGATACTTTGGCTTCTATAAATCACTGAAATCTTGGCAACTACTGAAACAAAGTTTTAGAAGGCAGATGGCTGCAAATTTGAAGGCAACCTTCATATTTTACTGTTAAAAGCTTTTCAACTGTCTAGAGAGTGCTCTGAGACACTACATTAATAGCTATTCTCAGTAATCAAGCTCCACTATACTTATATACTATTTTTCTTAAACAAGATAGATTAGTAGTGAGAGATGGAAAGATTAAGGAAAATAAAGAACAAAAATTATAATAATACAGTTTCATTTTACATTTTATAGCTCTCTTCAATATTTGTGATTGATAATTCATCTTAATTCCTATTGGACAGAAATATTGGCACAAGAATCTTATATCAATATCTGTGTATTTCTGGACTTGTCTTCATCCAGATGCTTCACAAATTTTTCTTACTGGTTTGGTGAAGATGTGATCTGTCAATCTTTGGTCCTTGTATGACTTTGATTACTGCACTATCTGAGTGCCTCCCAGGTTTTCATGTGTTTATGTCTACATCACAACTTTAAAATCATGTGTTGTTAGCTCTATTTCTTCTGGGGAAAGGCTGAGTGGTGGGCCACATGTTGGGAAACCTGGAATGGTTCAGAAACCTGGATTTCTTAAATCCATAATGATTCTTTCAGCTCTGAAATATCTCCCCTCTGCAGCAAAAGCAGTAGGTGTGTCAGAGAGCACATAACCTGCAGGTTGGGGGAGAAAGGGTCAAAGGCAGCATCCAACTGGATCCACGAGAGGAGCTGGACATGGAAGAATGCAACCACTCAATCTGGATCCAGTCCAGGGCTCAAGACTTTGAAAACTTCTGGCTGAAATGTGCCATGGGCATTTGGTGACCCCCTGCAGAAACACAAAACATGTTTCCACCAAAACAAGTTTTTGCCATAGCATGGACTGTAGGACACCTTCCTTCCTCCAAACTATGCTGGACTTCTGAAATCACCATGAGGGACGTACTCATTACAAAAATCCTGCTTTGGCAGTGCCAGAACATTCTCACCTTCATCTCCTCCCAACCTGCCTTTGCAGAGTGCATCAGAGCACAAAGAAATGAGAGGAGAAATGCAATTAAGAAACATAAATGCCCTCTTTTAAGTGGGGCAGCAGCTGTGATGGGTGTTGACAAAGATAAAGTAAAATGTTAATTTTAGTAGATGAACTGGGTCTGAACCCAATAAAATGCCACTGAAGTGTGGTGACTGATCCTCATCCTGTAACTAGACCTGGAAGAAGAGAAGGTGTAAGATATCAGAAGCTGTAGTGAGATTCAGGTAGTCAGCAGTCAATAACTGGCTCAAACCAGTTCTGTTTACCTCTCATTTCCATAAGTATTTAATTAATCTGCAAAACAAAAAAAACTCCAAAGAAACTATTGCCTTTCTTGTACTGACACGATTTCTTCAGATCTGCAAATGAAATGGCAGCAACTGCATGTCAAGCTGAGGTGAAAACAAATCTGAAACATCACTGCAGGAGGAGAAGGAAGGTGTTTAGAGGAGAGAGGCTCCAGCTGAGCTTCCCCCTGAGCTCCCTTGCTCAGATCGTTGTGTATCTGCTGATCAGCAGGGCCTAAATATGCTGCTGGTGCACAAATTTTGTTGCAGCTTCAACTGAATGATTTTAGCAAACCAGACGTGTTCTGTCTAGTGTTCTCCATGTCAGCTTGCCCTTACCTTAATATTAGAAGAATTTACTCTCTTCTGTTTTGGAATGGTATCAGCATAGTCCTAAATTTTCAGTGCTCAGCAGATTTTCATGTAGACACAACACAAATAAATGGAAATAATTATTAAGGAATGCTTTGAGCACCTGGGAAAGGGTCTTTGACAGTCAGCTTCTCCATGGAAGGTGCTGCTTTTATTCATCTTCTCTGGGGTGGTGGCAAAACTGATACATGGCCCCTGTAGGGCTTGAACTTGTACAACAAACAGTTGAGGTCAACCTTGAGGTCTCTCTCAAACTCATGAGCATCCCACTTGTCTCCTCACTGCGTAAATCAGGCACAAGCACAAGGGGAAAAACATGACAGATTCTTCCATTGGAAGATCAAGAACCACAACACTGAATATTCCAAGGTGAGGCAGGATAAAATAACCTTGGTCTGACTGGGCTCAGCTGCAAGTCACTTACGAAAAATCTCTTTTGTTTTTTCCTGTTTGACAATTACATCATGATTATTTCCACACTTTGGTGATCAGAATTTTGGCAGTGAAATGGTTGAGAATAGTTAATTCTCATGTGTGGTCAGCTTTCAGAGCTGATACAGTGGTAAACAGCTCTCTGGCCTTCTGCAGCTGTTGTTTTTGACTAGTGGGTTAAAAACCTCACATTTTAAGGGCACATGTATTTTGGGGCAGAGTCTGAATTGATTGTTTTTATTCACAGTACCCAAATAAATAAGTGTAGCCATCCAAGCTAGTCCACCTTACTCCATTGGCCACCCTTGCAGTTGAGTCTTACCAGAGTTATGGTAGTGAAGATAAAATTTGGTATAAGCAGCCAAACTTTTGAATTTTTGGGCAACATCCAAACCTTCCCAGTTTTTACCATGACTGGTTTTTATAGGTGCTTTTTTAACAGTGTTGAAGTTGGGCTTGTAGATGATGCTGGATTAATTTTTATTTTGTTGAGGCTTGTTTTATTTGCACTTAGGTATGTACTTGTGGTGCATGCTCTGAAGGGATTTTGCATCTTAGTTGGTTTCTTTGGTGGTCTTGAAGGAAGGGCAAAATTAATGCAGCACTTAAAGAGCCTGTTATTAAAACTTTATTCATAGGTGAGCAGGAGGAGCATAGAAAATGTTCTAATTTATATGCATATATATTAAATAAATATGAATGTATATGTAGTCATATTTTTCATGAGGACTGAATTCCAAAAATTGTCTCTGCTTTTTAAATCCAAAAGCAAAATAACCCTGTTTTGATACCTCCCTCTCTCTGCAATGAAAGTGGTTTATCCTTATAAAGATAAAAGATTTTTACTTTGTGGAAGTAATTTTTGTAACCTTTGGTTTCTTTGCTGTCTGTCATTTTTCTCTTGCCCAAAGTTTAATTTCATACTGGGAATCTTTTAAGAAATTGTGAAACCTCCTGAAGTTTTAGAAAAAAACACCTTTGACCTATATGAAAAAGGCAATTTTGATTCTGCAAATTGTTGGGTTTTTTTCCCCTTTGGTAATGGTTTGTTGGGGGTTTTTTAAAGTCCAGCAGAATATGGTTTGAGAGGGAGAGATCTCAAAGAGCTGGGACAGAGTTGTCAGAGCCAGACACTGCAGAGATACCTCTTGTTCTCTTAAATTGCTCTGAAATGTCCTTATATTTTACAGCACATGAGTTGTGCTCTTGGCTGCCATTTCCTTCCTGCAGCCTCCCAAAGGTAAGTGGATTGTGCCCTCTGGGGGCTCTCCACTGCTTTAACTCAGATTTAAGTGTGGTGTGTTTTTTTTTCTTTTTTTTGTCTCATTGTTTCTTTTCCTCTTTCTTTCTTTAGCTTTAAATGTCACATTGATTTTCCCCCCCTATATGTGTCTTATGAGAGAAGAAATTTATGGCCTTTTTACATCAGGAAGTCTAGCTTTTCCTGACGTTTTATTGCTTTGAATATTTGAAACATTTCAATCCCAGACAATAAATATTACATGATTATTGTTTTCATATGGATAGGCTATTTCTCCCTGTTTTTCCTGTCCAACGTTTTACTAGCAAGTGACACCCAAAAATTTATGGATACTAAAACCATTGCTATTCAACTTCTCTTGGAAGGTCAGAGATAGTCTCTCAATTTGCATGTAGTATATATATATTTTTAAAAGAAAAAGTTTAAATCATTTCATATGTTTTGAATCCTATAATGATAGAAACTTACATCAGAAATTAAGGTATGATTTTTTCCTTAAAAAAGGACTCACGGGTCAAACCTTGTTTTCACTGAATTGAATGACAGCTCTTGAAGCTTAGGTGGGAAAAGCAGTGAGCCCCAAGGGAGCATTTCCCAGGTCAGCAACTGGCAGCCTGCAGGTGCAGAGCTTGGGAGTTTTTGGAAGTTGGTGGGATGGTTTATTCCATGCTGTAACTCAGAGTGTAGGTTTTCTGCTCACCCAGGTCAGTAAATTGTTGTTCTTGTGGTAGAAGGGATTCCTTGCCAAGGGGGACCCACAAAACCCAGTCTGAGGTTACATTTTTGATGCTCTATTTGGAGAAGGCAGCTGGCTCCTCACTGTGTGTGAGCTGCACCAGTTCTGCAGCACCAGCTGTGGCAACCAAGTCCATTTTTCAGCCCCAGGTTTGATCTGACAGCCAGCAGATAAAGCAGTGTAGGAAATCTCTGGTCGAGTAACTAAGACAGAGTTCTGGAAAGAGGCACAGGTTCTGCTCAGAAGCTCTAGATTGGCTATTTTTAATTTTTTTTTTTTTTAATACTGACTGTTTTTCATGGATACCATGCAGGACCCTGCTGCTTGTGTTCTGGTAGCCATCAGAGAACCACAGAATGGTTTGGGTTGGAAGGGACCTCAAAGGTCACTCAGTTCTGACCCTCTGCCATGGCAGGGACACCTTCCTCTAGACCAGGTTGCTCCAAGCCCTGTCCAGCCTGGCCTTGGACACTTCCAGGGATGGGGCAGCCACAGCTTCTCTGTGAAACCTGTGCCAGGGCCTCACTACCCTCATGAGGAAAAACTTCTTCCTAATACCTGATCTAACCCTACCCTCTTTCAGTTTAAAGGCATTCCCCATTGTCCCATCACTCCATGCACTTGTAAAAAGTCCCTCTCCAACTCTCTTGGAGCCCCTCTAGTTACTAGAAAGGGTTCAAAGTTCTCCCAGGAGCCTTCTCTTCTCCAGACTAAACAACCTAAATTCCTTCAGCCTGTCAAGAGAATTATTTTAATATTTCAATTATTTTCTATTGATCTTGATTGCAGAACTGTGTCCTAGATAACCAATAAATCTCCTTCTTTCTGTCAGTTCCTGATCAATTGTTACATCCAAATTCAGTGACTGTATAACTGTGAGGAGAGAAATCCTACTGTGTGTACAGAGGAGGAAAACTGTCAGGTTGTGGGGACAGCAAACCTAAATACATCTCTTTGGGACACAAGCAAGATCAGGCCCCTCTCAGGCTGGGTAAAGGTTTGCAACAGGGATAAGGAAAAATACAAAACCTGCCAAAAATTTTCCACTGCAACAACATCCATGATCTGGTGGCTCTTTCTCTCCTTGCCTTGTGCAGACAAAGGGAGACAGAGTCTAAATGCATTCAGATAGAAACACTAGTAAGTACTTGTTTAAAGTCTTTTTTAAGTGTTGTTGTGTCTTTACCCTCTCTCCTGTCTCATCCTCTTTTGGGAATGTTGAAAATAACATTCAGCTCTGTGCTGCCTTTGTCTGTCCTTTTCCATGTGGTGAGCATGGACTTTTCCCTCCCTGTTCCTTACAGACTTTCAGCCAACTCAGCTTTTCCTGTTTACCTCCTTGTCAAAGTTGTCATTGATATCACTCCAAGTCTAGAAATGAGGGGGTCTGCTGCTTTTCCTGACTAGCTGCTGCTCCCTTTGGTATTACATTGATTTTGCATCATATGAGATTTGGCACATTTACCAATTCATTTATTTTTTAAGGAAAGCAGATGCTTCTCTCACCCTCCCTTACCAACACATGCTGAAGGTGAAGGCACTGAAATGGTTTTCTGGAGACCTGGGCTCCCATCCAGACCTGCCAGTGCCTCAGTTCATTATTGCTGTATCAATGAATTTGTAGACCCAGTCTTTTAAAAATAGTACTGATAATAAAGGTAAGAGGAAGACTGTAGGTCCCAAAATTCAAATTAAAAGATGGTGGTAGGGAAGATGCAATAGCTCTGTGGCTGAAAAACTGACCACCTCAGCTTTGCAAAACCAGTTTTGTTCTTGCACACACAGAGATTAATCCAGCACAGCAGCTGCTTTATCAAGTGCTGTGTTTGTTTCTTCTGATTTGGAAACCCCAAACATTTTAGTGCCTCAGGAAGACACTGACTTCTGATAAAGGCAGCAGCTGGCTTAGAGTTCCCACTGTGGTTTGGACACAATTCTTCTATTCCACACAATAGAAAACAAAAAAATAAAGTGTGATGCCATGTAAACCCTTGGTAATTATCAAAACAGGTTCAATCTCTCCAGGTCTGTTATCTTTTGCTGAACAGTAAAGGCACCACACATAAGGTAATACTTGATCTTCCTTGACTGATCATATTTGCAAATGTACAACAACCTCCTCCTGGAAGCAGCAGCTTCATGGCTGAAATCAGAAATTCAGGCTTTCATTTAAGAAAAGAAGGTGCTGCTTTCAGAGCACCACTTAAACCTGTACATAACTAATTCTCTGAGGTCTGCCTTACACCATTGTCATCTTGGAGGAACACCTCTGAGGGAAGAAAGTGATCCATTTTTCCACCTACTTCTCCATGAAGCCTACTCAGAAGAACCCTTACATTGCTAAGTATGTAGAGTCATAGAATCATGGAATGGTTTGGGTTGGAAGGGACCTTAAAGATCATCCAGTTCCAACCCCCTGCCATGGGCAGGGACACCTTCCACTATCCCAGGTTGCTCCAAGCCTTGTCCAGCCTGGCCTTGAACACTTCCAGGGATGGGGCATTTGTCACCATTGCTGCATTTTCAAGGACCAGCAGCAGCATCTGCCACCCATCTGACCTGAAACTGTCTTGATATTTGGTGTAATTAGAGCACGCTCTTAAAGGAAGACTGGAAATAACAATGTTCTCCTGAATTGAAATCTGTGTAATCAGAAAAAGGAAAAGAAAATAAAAGCCTGTGGACATCTAGGAAGGAAAATAAGTCTGAGGTCTGCTGTGTGGTGCAGAAGGTGCAGCTGCACTGTTGGGAGGGTGATCTGCAGCCGCCAGCGCGTCGTGCCCTCAGCTAATACCTGTACCCTGGGGTCCCTCACCATTTAACTGCTGCTCTGGAACAGGATGTGCAACTGCTCTGCATTAATACCTTATTACAGGTTGACCAGTGTAAACTCCAGGTGTTGAGAACATGATTTATTTCATTAGTATAAAAAGGTGTTTTCTATGGTCGTATTAAAAATTATACTAACTGTTGGGCTTGCCACTGCGCTGTGTGTGGCACATGCCAATTTAAACCTGTCATTTCCTCTAATTTAAGGATATGTCCTCAGAAGATCATTAACTGGGGGTGGAGTTGGGGATCACACTACAGCTGTGGCCTGTTAACCCCCATGTGCCTGTTAATCCCTGCAAAGCACCTTCCTCAAAGATGTCAGCTGCTACCATGTGGTCACTGAAGCAGAGACCAAAGAAATTACATTTTTGTGTCTGTTTTATATTTAAATCTACTTTACACTACGACTTTAATTTAGGGTAAATTATGCCTGCAGTGATGTGTGAACCCAGTGGCTTTATTTGTAGTGAGTTCACTGTTAAGTGGACTAAACAACTCCAAAGAGCTGTAGCAGATCCCACAATGTTTCCTCAGTGTCCCTTGCTGGTCCCAAAGCAACACCAGCTCTGAGCACCGCTGGGATGAGCAGTCACAGGCTCATGTCCCTCCTCACTGGGCTCGCCTCTGCCAGTGGAAGACTCAAGGGTCACTCACTGGACTGAGCAGATGGAGATTCAGTCTCAGGCTTCAATGTTTTGTATGTGTGTGAAGGCAGTGCAGTGGTTTCAGTCCCATATGGTTGCTGAAACTCCAAATTTACCCATCTGAAAACCCCCAAACCATGAGGGTGGTGAGGCCCTGGCACAGGGTGCCCAGAGAAGCTGTGGCTGCTCCACCCCTGGAGGTGTCCAAGGCCAGGCTGGATGGGGCTTGGAGCACCCTGGGATAGGAGAAGGTGTCCCTGCCCATGGCAGGGGGTGGAATTAGATGGTCTTTGAGGTCCCTTCCAACACAAACCACTACATGATCCTCTGATTCTATGATTTTCGTGCTGTCTGCCCTCTGAGTGTTTCTTGGGGGGATTTTTCCATTTTTCTTTTCCACTCTCCAATGCTGCTAGATTAGCTGAGCATTACACTCAGTCCCAGTAAGCCAAAGACCCAACTTAAATTCCTAATACAGCCCAGCAAAGGTCAAAATCATTCTTTTGCAGAAATCCACATCAGCTCACCTGCCAAAAGATGAGAGCTTAGGGGCTGGGTCATGAATGTGACATCAGATACAGGATGGGTTGCAATATTTGCCTTTTTATGTGGTTTTGCAGTCCCTCATGCCTTGTGTCCACACAGCTTAGATCCAAGTTCTTGTTCCAGAGCAGGTTTGAGATGACCCTGGGGAAATCCCAGAGAAAAGGCTCAGATCTGCTCATGACCCAGGCTTGTGTCCTTGTCTAAACTGCAGCTTTTTTCCTGGCTGCCATTTCAGCAGCATCACACAACCACAGTATCTCCTAGAAAAGCCCCAGTCTTGCCTGATATAAAATGAGCTCCTATTTTTTAGGCAACTTGAGGGTGGATTATCTCTGTGTGCTGCACTGAGCTATCAGCAGCCTTTACCCAAGGGATGCTGATGCACAAAGCCTGGCCAGAAGCACATCCAGCCTCAGGGCATTATTCAAATGCACACAGAAAGCCTTTAGCAGCCCTGCCTATCTTAAGCAGAGTCCCTTAAACCTGTTTTTCCTGGCAAGGGTTTATCTAGCCTGTGTTTAAAGACCCCCAAGGATGGAGATTTCACAGTCTTGAGTCTACTAATGTTATAGATCCTCATAAATTTTTTTTCCTATCTGGTTTGAATTTTTTTCCTTTTTTTGCAGCAATGTAAAGGCTTTCCTTATCCTAACAGTGAGGACAGATTGTACCAGTGTGCTCTGGAACAGCCTTTTCTGTGCTCAAAGGCACTTATATCCCACCAAGGCTCTCTTCTGACTAATAAATGTAACTTGATCAATCTCTCCTCCCAGGCTGTGCTTTCTGGCTTTCCAGCACAGCTTTCTGTTTTGACAATGAGCCATTGATAACTGCTCTCTGGGTGCACATATCTGCAGCCTTGTCCCCACTCTCAGGCAACTTTATCTAGACCCATGTTTCCCTCACCTGATTAGGAAAGTGAATATGAGACAGTGTCAGAAGTCTGCAAGTGCCACTGATGAATCTATTGCCTTTTCCTTCACCCTAAGGCTTGTTACCTGCCACAGATGTCCCACAACAAGGGTTCAAATGGCCACCAAAAGTCACACTTTGTGTAGAGTCAAAGAGCAGACAAAGGATTAGTTAAAAGGAGGATTATTCAGCCTGTGGTGAGTTGGGTAACAGAAGCATTGAGGTGCTGGAGTCATGGAGAGGGGCACCCTGCCCTGCAAAAGGTGGACCATGCCTTTCCAGTATCCCATTTTCCCATTTTCACACCTGTGACAGGTCAGTGAATGCTGACAGGCAGCACTTGCAGCATCTGACTTCTGGTTCACACTAAGAATGACCTGTTTTCCTCATGCTGATAACCAGGTATTTCCCCTGACTTTGCCCAGCAGAACTGGAAAGAATATCACTGACAGTGAAGTTAAATTAATTTCTAGTGATTATCTAATAACTTTTTTTCATTTTATCTCAGGTTTTCAGCTTTGAGTGTGTTGTTACTACATGCATGGAGAGAGCCAGAGTGCTCTCATCTTGTGATCCTCCTCCTGATCCAGATAAAAGAGCATCATCAGTTTAATTTTCAGGTTTTAGTTTCTTGCATCCTACTTATCAGAAGGCCAGGGACTAAAAGGAGTTCCATCCCTCTCTGCATGCATGGGAATGGGATTCATGGCTCCTGGGCTTCTTTTCCAGCTCTCTCTCCAACTTCATCAGTGTTACCATCACCTCTGCTCACCTCAGTGACCTCAGTTACTGCCTTGCTTGGTTCCTCCCTCGCTCTCAAGGCAGCTTTCAAAAGGTGAGGAAATCATCATCCCAATGTGAGAGATGGAGAAACTGAGCCCCAGCAAAGGGAAATGACTGCCATTCTTGTCTCCATGCTCAGGGACTTGTCCACCAGACCAGACAAGTGCTGGGGTGGAAATAAATATTCCTCCTGATGACTGTGGTCTCTGTGGTCAGGGCTGAGGGTCGAAATGTTCACACAAGGCCTGCACACAGAAACCACAGAATCCCCCACAGCTCCACTGCACTTTATTAAAAGTCACTGCTTCTGTGAAAAATGGGGTTTATAAGAGTTAGGTGCCTTAATTATAAAGTCATGTGTGTTTGAATGACTTCTTCCCTGCTAACCATTTGTGACAGCCTACAAATGTGAAAAGTATTACCAAGCCTATTTTTAACGTGGCTATGGAGAGGCTGTAGCAGGGGAAAACCAAATCCTATAGGATCCTAGTGAGAAAGACAAGTGATTCCTTAAATACAGTTATGGTTCTCTGAGTTTAGCACTAGTGCTGACACTGTCCAAAAAACAGGAGATGCAGGAGTCCTGTGGAAGCAACTGGGTGTAAAATAAGTGATAGGAGCAAGGGATAAATTTTCCCTTTGGAAGTGGCTGAATGGTCAGTATATTAATATAAAAAATCCATTCAGAGGGGTGCTGGCCCATGTCACAGTGTGCAGGTTCTACATGTGCTTCCTACAGAGCTGTCACCTGCCAAGGATTTATTCCATCCTGTTCTTTGTCACATAATTTGCCCTCTAATGGGGGACACAAATTGCTCAGTGCTTTGTAGACCTGAGTCCTTATGTTGCTTCTCCAAGGGTTGTGGCAAACTTGAGACCTGAAGCATCATCTTTGTCACCAACCTTTAGCCACGGGCTCTTCAGGGCAAGAGGGAAACACACGAGATCCTTCTGGCAGACTCATTCCTGCATCCACTAACAGGGGTTTCACCTTCTCATAGCAGGGAGAGCAGGGAGAAGGAGAGCAGGCCAAAAGCAACATTAATGTTGGAGCAGAAAGTGTCACACTTGGTTTGAAAGAAAATTAAAGTGATGGAAAGGAAATATTCCAAATAGGAGGAGACAATGATGCTCTTTGTTGGTTAAAAGGTAAAGAGTAAGGTGTGGAAGATGGATAGAAAGATGACATACCTGTGGATAAATGTTTTATTGTGGGTTAGGTTTAAGGTTGAGGAGACACCATTGTGGGAATTTCCTCTGATCAAATATATACTCAGTTTTAACTCTAGGCCTATGATTCTTCCTCCTTCCATAATTTTGTATGGGATTATACAGACCTTAATCTTGGTATAAGGTCTGCAGAAAATACTCCTTCATGCTTGGATAAATCATCTAAGTGTTAAGCAGCAGTACAAAATTTACACTTTCCCTAAACTGTGTTTCATCCCCCTTTCTCCACCACTGTAATTTTGTAAGTTTTGTGTGATAAACGATTTATTCCCCCTTACCACAATATCAGAGTATTCTATGCATATAGCCTGTAATTTACTTGCTTCTTTACCATTTTTTAAATAAATAAAAGACTCTATTTCCTAGGCCAAAGCAGATTTTACAGACTTAAATGTCACATTATTTAAAATACTTTAAAGATAAGGATTGAATCTGATGGTCATGAGATACTTCACACCACAGAACGAGGAGCAGAAATAGAAAACAATACATGGCTTGTTTTGTTCAAGAGTTTTCAATTTCTTTAGTTGGGTACCATGAATGTGCATCTGAAAAAATCTTTTCCTCTTTGTAATGCAGACTGAGGCTGAAGCACATCTCATTCCTAGAAATAGCCATTGTTACCAAGCTCTCATGGCTCTACCTGCAGCCAGACAGAGCAGAATTAAAATGTTAGAGCTTCATGTTACATTTCTCCAGGTGGGGTTTCACCAGAGCTCAGTAGGTATAATGTAATTTCCACCTAAACATTGTTTTTGACAAAAACGAGGGACAATTTTCTCATAGTTGTATTAAAATGTACTTATTTTGTGATTAAACAAGTTCAGAATCATGAGGCTCTGACATGTTAAGACTCAATACTGAAGTCTGGAGTAATTTTTCCTGTTTTCTTTCATGACAAATGTTGAACCCAGATCTTCACTGTAATCACACTTGTCTGAATCAGTCTGAGTCAGCAGTTTGACATCTCTGTCATGGCAAAATCAACAATGCATCTGAGGCTCAGGGAGACTGCATGCTGAAAGAGATGTAATGGAAATAATAGGGAAATTTGGAAAAGGAGATGGGAAATCATGAGGTTTTTTTTCTGATACATTGCTTCCCTGGTTATGTATCTCTGTAGATTTTTTATTTTTGTTTCTTTGGTTTTTTTTTTAACCTAATAGAAATTATTTTCCAGTCTAAACTGTGGCTGAGACAGGAAAAAACCTTCTCTGTGTAGGTGAACCACTGGCCATAAATGATGTTGTCTATGGAGGAGTTGAATCCAAATTGGTTGTGGCTCTTCACTGGGGATGTCACTCTCTAGAGTGACTTTTACATTTGAGAGATTAACCTGGAAATCTTAAATCTCACTCCCTCCTCCCTGTGAAGCTGCAACAAAGAGACACCACTGCCTTTCCCTGCATTCAGACACATCAGGAAGGTACTTGTGGTTCAGACAAAATTATGTAAAAAATAATTTGGCCAAATTATTTTTGCAGAGAATGTGTTTGGTTGCAGAAACCAGCAAGGATTTGGCAGCTGCAGTACAGTTACTTACTCTTCCTTACCAGTTTACCTGCCACAATCTGCAGCTCCTGTGGGAGTAAGAATGAAAGGACTTCTGCATGTCCCCAGGGTATCTTTTGACCACCTAAGACAATAGTGAGGTGCTTTGGATTTTTGTCAGAGGAGGACAGACTCCTCCAGTCTGTGAATCCAGACTCCTTCCAACAGTGAATCCATGTTGGTCCTCAGTCCCTTGCTTTTTTATGAGAGGTGCTGTCACAGGGTCAGCTCTAGATAAACACGAGAGAGGAGCTCACAGCCCTGCACAGGAAGGCAAAGGAACAGGAGACATTGGCTGGATCCAGGCAGGCAGAGCAGGGGCACCAGGCTGAGACGGGCTCGGAGTCACGTTCCTGATTTGTCACAGTCTGTGCCATCCCCAATGATGTAACACTTCCTGTGGCTCTTTCCAAAAATATTTTCATAAGCTTTGGGTGATGTGCACTCTGCTAAGGAATTGCCTAATACTATGATCCCATGAGGGTTTGGAGCTTTAATGTTTTAAATGGCTTCTAGCTGGATTAATTTCCTCAGATTCATATCATACAGAATCAGCTATTATTGGTTTCAGCCTCATCACAGCTTCTATAACTGCACATTCTTACCTGGCTAAAAAATACCAGAGGAGTTTGTTTTATTAGCTTTAGCTAATGGTTGTGTACTGATCCCCAAGTAAGATGGTATTACTGCAAAAGTGGAGGGGCTTGTACTGAGCTGGTTCACATGCACCTGTGTTTTCCCAAGAAATCTTGGAAAGTGGTTGTTCCACACTGCTCAGGTTTGATCACATCATAAGCTTTCTAATTTTTAGCTACTTCTGGTTCCTTATTCCAACCAACATGAGGGAATAGATGAACTTTTAGGGGAGGGTTCATCCCACCCAACATTCACACCTCAGCTCCTTGTCAGAGTCCCCTTCCAGCAAGTGTAAATCAGATGCTTTCAGGGAGTGATCAATCTGACCTATTTTAATTGTCTGCTCTAATATTGGATGAATTACACCCTAAAGACAGCTGTTTCTTTGTACTGAGTACAAAAGGAGAGTAAGTGTAGTAGTCAATGTTGCAGCTGTCTGCACTTGATCAGATGAATGCTGCCTGCCCTGCAAGCCATGTTTAAACTTATTTATGATGGGATGCATCTGACAGGTGATGCATGTCTAGGTGTAACCTGGATGTGTAGAATCTCTTCATAGTCAGAGCAAATAAATAGACTTTTAGCATGGAATCTATCACAGTGTTAAATATCTGAAGCAGCTTAGTTGCACTGTTACTGGCTACAGGAGGGAGCCCAGGATGACTGGAATTTAATTTTGTGGTTGATAGGTACACCTATAAAGACACATGAGACTAAATCCAGCCCAAAAAAAGGATACCTGACCTTTTTTTATAGTGCAGAGCTTCCCAAAACTCTGTCTGCATGTTGGATAAACGTGTTACTCTTTTGCATGTGTAAAGATTGAATCAGGATTCTACCCGGGCACTCGCACCAGGAAATCTGGGCTTTCAATCATGCTTTTATCATCTGTTCTTGTTTGCAGTGCTATTGGTATTAATGTCAAAATCTAGGAAAAAAGAAAAAAAGTCTGAAAAAATGTAAGTCTCCATCCTCCTACTCATAAGATTTGTTTATCAGAGTTTTGACTCATGGAGAAGGTTGTGATGTCAGTGTGTTTCCGAACAGAAGTAGAAATACAAATAGAAATACATCTGCATACATGTTATGATTTGCAAGATTTTTCATCCCAGGGCATTATCAACACAGTCATAAAAAGAATAAAGAATGGGGAACTGAAGAGGGGGGGGAAGAGAAAACCTTTGGCATTAACCAAGGATCATCACCAGATTGAATCCTCCATTCATTACATCCAGGATTGTGCACAAGAAACTGGGGGAAATTCTACTGTATAATATGGAGATGATCCCAAATTGCAGCTGCATCCAACCAAGTGTCTGGGACAAATCTGCTGTACCTTTCTCTCTAGAAGACTGTGCCAGACTTAGTTAAAGCCAAGGAAATGAACATGCTGTTTCCAGTTATTCTCCTTGTGATGATTCCATTAGGATCTGGTTTGGGTCTGCTGTGATGAAAAAAGTGATATATTTTTTAAACAGCTGTAGGCCAAAATTGGAGTGCAGCTGGGCCAGTTTATGCCTGCAGGTGAGCACTGTGCAAAACCTGGAACCAGGCAGAACACATTGGCTTTGGCTATGCTGAGAGTTACAGTGTTTGCAGTAAATCAAAAATCATCAGGGAATAAGCCCACACCACCCAAAGCAAAAGCAGTGATTTGCATGATGGGTGAGTTACCCCACACCTCAGCTCCCCTCAGCTCAGGCATTCCCAGCCCTGGGGTGGCTCTCTGGGTGTGCTATCAAATGTTCCCCACTTGGAGGTTTCACTGACTTGGACAAAAGAATACAACCAGCTTCTCCAGAGGTGAAGGATCCTTTTGAGTCTCATTCTGCTCTGTGTCTCTGTTTCTCCTCACTTCTGCTGCTCTGATCTTTGTAGCACTTTACACCTTGACTCTGCTGTGACACATGGACAGAAGCTGTAGAAGTGCTCCTGCATTCTCTCAGCATTGCTGGTGCCTGCACATGGCAAAGGCATTTGTGCCTAAACTTTCACACAAGCCTTCTTTAAGGAGCTCAGAAAAGAAGTGCCCCATCCCTGGAGGTGTTCAAGGCCAGGCTGGATGTGGCTTTGAAACCCTGATCTACTGAAGGTGTCCCTGCCCATGGTGGGGGGTTGGAATGAGATGATCTTTAAAGGTCCCTTCCACCCCAAACCATTCTATGATTCTTTGAAAACTGCTGTAGACTGATGCTATGTTTAGTTCTTATATTCCACAAGATAAGAAATCACAGTTCTTCTAACAGTGATGAGCCTCACTCAGCATAGTGCTATTCCTTGTATTTCTCGTTTTTCCCACAGAGGTATTAATTAATAACTTTTAAAATATTTTTCATTATTCAATTTCACTGTAAGATTTGTTTTTGTTTGCAGCATCTCTGGAGCAAACATTAGCTAAGATATCCATTTGTCATATAATCATAATCATTAAAAGTAATGTTTAATTGTTGTTTCAGCCACAGCAAATTAAAAGATACAATATGGAAAGGAGAATTTTCTTATGCATGCTACATAAAAATCAGGATGGAATTATGATGACTACAGCTAATGGAATAATTCGCCACAAATAATTTATTCAAATGTAGCCTTTTTTCCTGCTGAGGGAATAGCTCTGAGCTAAGTACACTTCCTTACGCTGTACTTGCTTGGACAAATATCATTATTAAATTTTTTGCCCTCTGGCTTATTCATAAATAACAAAATTTGAGATGTGTTGGTCAAGCCAGTCACATAGTGCTTTTCATGCCTATATCATTGAAATATTGCTGCAGTGTCTTCCAGTACAAATATCCAGGTGCACAAATTTAAAGTTCTGTTCCTCTCTATGCTCTTCCAGTCAACCCTGAAATGTCCTATCCTTGCATGTTTAGGCCTCTGAAATTCACTCAAAGGAATGTCCAGATGAAAGCTGAACCCAGTTCCTTAGAAAAAAAACATAAGAAATATTCACTTAATAAAAAACATAATCCAAAACTCTGCAACTTATATATGTGGGAGCTGCCACACCTCATACTTGTCATTGAACCAAAGTATGTGATGTCAAGTCAATCACCAGTGCCCAAATTTTACTCCTTACTTTAACTGGAAAGTTGAAGTCCATCCTTAATTCATTTTGTTGTGATGGACATAGTCTGATGTTGTACACACAGACCAGATGGGCTTTAACACTGACCTTTGCCAGGGAGGAGTTAATGGTGCTGCAGCTGCTTAACTGTGAAATTTCCAGTCTGATACCATCCATCACCGGTGTGTTAGCTGCAGAGGGCCTGGCTCCCTGTTGTTGAGGTTTTCTGACACTTCCCATTACCAGACCCTGTCTTCAGCTGCTTAGAGCTTTGCCAAGCTTTAACCATTTGGATTTAAATTCTTCATGCTGAGTGTGCGCCTCAGGCTGAATTCATTTTAGAAAATGTCAGCCAAAATCAGAAAATATATGCATAAAAAAATCTGACAACCTGTATGTGAAGGGTTCTTTTTCCCCCCGTACTTTGCGGGAAGGGCTTGACATCTGGCAGACTGACCTTTGTGTCAGGGTGAACAAGCACTGGAAGTCTGTAGGAAAACTCACAGAAGCCCAAATTTGCTAAAGTCTCCAGCCTTTGGCCAAGCTGCAAGGTGCAAGGCCCAAGTGAGCCTTTGGTGTCACCCACATTGGATGTGCTTTTGCCTGGGAGGCTTCTGCTGCCATGGACTCCAAGAATGTTCTTCATCATCACCACTGAAAACAAAAGAAAAATCCTAATAATCTTCAGTCATTCTCTGCTCTGTCTGTGCCTCATACTTTCTTTATTTCATTTATCCAGAGTTTAAGAAGTGCTTGGAAAGTTCTCAAGCACATGTTGGGATTTTTGGAGTTGTCCTACGCAGGGCCAGGAGTTGGATGGCAATGATCCTTGTGGGTCCCTTCTAGTTCAGGATATTCTATGACTACAATTCTATAATTTTTCTCTTCATCCATGTGGCTAAAGAGAAACACTTTTGTTATCTGCAGTATTAATCATTTGAGATGACCCACATCTCACTTCCACCTCTCACTTTATATCTGCATTTCTGGATTATTAATCTACAGCTGCTGGCACTCCATTCTGCTCTGTTATAGCTTCTAACTCCTAATAGTCAAGGCTGATGATCTAAATTCACTCCTGGCAGTGCAATTCAGTTTTCAGTCCTGACAGTGAAATTCAGTGGAGTAGAATCCACTAATGGGACCCCTGTATTATGAGTTAGCATAGGACTTCCTGAAATGCTTAATTTGTATTAATTGTCCTGAAGGCACTTGAGGTAAATGGGATAAAGAACTAGAAATTGTAGTGGTAACCAGCTTAAGTGACCTTCTTGTGAGTGATATTTTGGCTGAAGGAAAGGATTTCATTTTTTGCCATGTCCAAAATTGTTGTACTCCAGAGATACCCTTTGATATTCCAGATCATGCATTTCCTTGTGAAGTTCAATATTTAGTTCAACCTTTTCATATAAATCTCTGAGCTGGACAAATTGCAAGTGAAGGAGGTAAAAGACTCCCAGGAATCTGTTGTGAAAGGCTGATGATTACAGCTGAGATTCCTCCTGGATGAGAAAACCATCCCTTGGCTGACAGCGTGGCTGCGTCTTGGAACATCAAGCGAGGTCTTTATGTAAATCTGAGTGTTCTTCTGCTTCTTCTGCTGCAAAAGCCATTCTCACTGGGACACAGAAGGAAATCCAGTGAGACAAGGTAATAGAGATGGAAGGATGCTAATGGAAAGATTAGGTCTCTGGGCTGTCAGACTTGTCTCTCCTAAGCACATGTTTATGCTTTAAGTTAAATAATACAGCATGTTTATGTATGTGAGCATATATATGCTGCATATGTATCTGAATGTATGAATGGTAAGATGCTGTTCTATGCAAGAAAGTCATGGCAGAGACTAGTTCCACATTTATATATATTAAATTACATTTCATTACATCTGTAACACAATGTAAAAGGTTTCTCCCTTTCCCTGGAGAATGCCATCTTAACATTCATGTACTCGAGTACAGCAAGCCTGTACACATACAGGATCTTGGAGGGCAAGCTGGTTTGGATGTTACTAGAATTTTCTTACCCTGCAGATGGTTTCTGTGATTCCTAGCTGTGGATAAAATGTGTCCTTTTACTTGGAATGGGTGCTGCAATGCTGAACTCAAGTCCTGCTGAGGGAATCAGTGGGTCAGGGTTCCCAGTACTCCAAGTGTCCTTGTCCTTTTGTTCCATAAAAACATTTTTGTATGTTCCAGTCTTTGAACTTCAAAAAACATTAAAAAAACCCAAACAAATCCATTGCCTATTCTACTTTACCAAGTCTTTTTTTCCCTGCCCTTTGCTGACCTTGAGATTACTTCCAGCAAGCTGCACTTGGTGCAACATAAGTGCACTTAGAGACAGGTCTCTCCATCTGTCTCTCTTCGTGGAGTAAGAGTTTATTTCCTTTTTTGTGTCTGATAACTCTGGCTCTGCAACACTTCTGTGTGTTTATTTTCCATGACAGTCTTCATAGAGCTCTTTGGAGATTCCTTATAATCTTTGAACATAATTGAAAGGGATTTTGCTTCATCTTCTTCCTCATTGTCCTCCCACTTCTTTTATTCCACCTTGAGGGAAAGAGAGGATGCTAATGGGAGAGTTCATGCCTTCCACTGAAGCTTTTACCTGAAATGTGCCATATCTGGTGGGTATTTGTGGCAGCAAAGCACATCAGCAGTTTGCAAGAGGAAATGGCTGAATTTAGATGTCCTGATTTTATTGTCTATTTTGGATAAGATGATAAACACTGACATAAGGAGCCAGAAAGTTGATTTATTGATTTCAATTCTGCTTGTTGCTCTGTTCAGCCTTTCATATGTATTTTTGGATGATCAAGCAGAGTTGGAGACAAAAGAGAAATTCCTCCTCTGCTTTTGGCAGAATGGAACTAGCTAAAAACCTGCTTGAAAAATATGCAGGAAATGTCCAACTCAATATGTGCTGGTTTTAGATTTAGGGGTCCCTGTGGTGGTTGCTGCCAGCTGGGGGCAAAAATTGTCTGTTTTGCTGCTTCCTCCAGCAGTGAAATGCACTTCTCACTCCAGCACTGCCCATCCTGTCTCCCTTGCAGCAAACCTTAAACTAAACTCCATCAGAATAATGATAGGAACTGATAGGTAAAGGGACAATGTTCCTTGACATTTGTATTGACTATAAGTGCATTAATCACAGTCAACACTGTCCAACAGTGTCAAAGGCTTAAAAAAGAGACTACAAACTTCATCAGAAAACAGTTTATGTCTGAGTAATTACTGCTTTAATACTACTGTCATTACTTGTGGTATTACAGGGAGCAGTATTTTGACTTTCAGAGGTTGCTGGCTGCCTGAGGCACATGGGGATTCAATGTGAGCAGGATAACCCAATTGGGGATCCATCAATCAGAGCACAGCAAAGCCCAGGAGCTCTAAAAAACATCCAGATTGGCTTGCTCAATGCCCAGCAGTGTTTTTACAAAGGAAGGTGAAGTTGGGGAGTTTAGAAGAGCCCAGTTTGCCTTTGTATTTGACAAGAAAAATAACTGGGATTGTGCTTGGAAGTGGTGAAAGAAAGCTCCACAGGGATTGTGGGTTCATTCTTGCTGGAAATAAAGTTTTTTTAGAAAAGTGAGGGATGCAATCAAAGTCAGAGGTTGGGTTTGTTCCACTAAAATTTGGGTTGCAATCCCTGCTTGCTTGAGGAACTTTATTGATGTGAGTAGTCCCATTGAGAGTATGAGTATTTATGTAGCTGAGAGAAGCTAATGAAATGAACTCAAGTGAAAAAGGGATTGTTCACATGCCCAAGAATTGTATGACAAGGGCCCTAATCCAACCATTGTGGTTTAGGGATTTGCAAAATTACTTATTTTTGCTATGAATCTGTGTCAGTTTTGCTAACTCTTCACACATTCCAGGCTCTCTCCTGAAATCTACCTTGTTTGCTCTGAATTTCTCATTCCAGGACAGACATAGCAACGTACTGACCTAATTCTTCAGGTTGTGCAGCTGTGTACTCACTATTTTAAGAGATAAATGAATAACAGTCTCTCCATTTTCCAGTGTAAATTGACCAAAGCCTCCTCATGTCAATGAAGCCACATGAAGTTGTGAAAACTGAGTGCCTGGGGCTGAATGTTAGCTGGAGAAAGAAAAGGTAGCCACTGCATCCTACTTCTGAAAATTATCATGATCATACAACATTTTCAGGTAAAAATGGTGATCTAGTTAAAAAAAACCAACAACAACAGCCACAAAAAAACCTCTATCTGTGATGAAAGGATTTTGTTAGTGTTCACTGGGGTATTACAATACATATCTTATGGTGCCCAAGGTCATCACATTGTTCAAACTGATTTTTCTCAGAAGGGATGTTTTCTGCCTTTTCAGCTATTCTTTTTTTTTTTTTTNGTTATATTTTTGAAGGTGTCTGCACTCTTGGCTGCTGGACAGCTGTATCACAAGGATTTCCCTCTGGTATAAAACACAGAGCTCTTCTGTGTCAGTGTGGAATGCAGTAGCAAATCACTGTACAGTGGCCCATAAGGATACCAGCTACCCTTATAAACTTTTTATAACTTAGGAAAATAAACATGTGGTTTCAGGGCTCTGCATAGTCAGTACTAGCTGACTTGGAGCTTGCTTTACAAAACTAAGAAAGAAAATATTGGTAGAGCTAATAAATTTCTGAGGGAATCAGCAAATAGTATTCTGAAAGGCCTGAAACATTTGATGGTTTATGGATAACTTTGTATTTTATCTCTCAAAACATCATCCAAGTTGAGCACTAAAGTGTAGTGTTCTCCATAATGAGTGCTGTGATCTGGGAGCTCCTGTGGGACTCCAGCCTCACGTCAAGTTATCCATGGAAAGACCTGCTAATCCAGGGGATCTGATGTGCTCTCTGCAGGGCCAGCAGATGTGTCTCTCTCACTTAGGGAAAAAATAACTGCTTGTAGCAGCAGCAAGAAAGCAACCAGCTCTGTGCAGCTACCTGGTCACTCCTTTTATTTTAAATAACCTAATTTCTTTTTAAAAATTGAGGATGATCAGAATTGAGAGATACAGCTTATGAGAATGGATATCTTTCCATCAGGCTGTGTTCATTGTTATTTTCCAGCAGCCCAACCTCTCTTTAGATGCTGTGTGAGCCAGTTCCTCCTACAGGAAAAGGGTGCTCAGGAGGGATCTTTGGAACACAGAGAGCAGAAACTAGGAGTGTAAGAACTGAGGCCCAGGTTCTGTGCCACCAACTCCCCAGATTCTAAGAGTAAAACAAGCAGAGGAAAAATTTAACAGTGTTGAGCTGAATGAAGATAAGGGAGGCTCCAGTTCATCCCCTTTCCATGGGCTATGGACAGACAGACACTTGCAGTGTTGGGTGCCAGGTGGGTTTCCAACATTGTCTCCACACATGGCAGAAATTGCATTTGACAAACCTTTTATGTCTTCTCTGTTCTGAGCTGCAGGACAAACCCTGCTCTGGCTGTTGGGAGCCTTTCCTGGTGATGTCTCCACTCTTTATCTCAGATAAAGGTTGCAGTGTGTCCTGCTGTGACCAGCCCTGTGAATTGGTGGTGAACTTCATGCAGAAGGAAGAATTTTGCTTTAGGGTGCATAACTGTTCACTGTGTTCATGTGAACTGCTGGCTCTGGTGCTCATTTGAGCAGCCTGGCCTTGAACACTGCCAGGGATGGGTATCTTTCTTGTCCCAGAGACAAGAACGGCAAGGAACTAAAAAATAAAATATTTGTACTTATTCCATCAGATGGGAAACTGAGGCAGAGAAGGATTAAGTGACTTGCATACAGGCAGATTCTGGCAGAGCATGGAATAAATCACAGATGTCTGAGTCCCAGTTTAGTGCGTTATCCACAAAATCACACCTTCCTTACATCAGAGCATCCTTTGTCACCACAAGCTGAGGGTCACAAGTGGTGGGGACAGAAGAGCTGGAGGTCACAGGAGTGAGGAGATACATTTAGGTAAATTCACTTCCTGATAAGACTATTCAAGACATCAGTGTTTTCACCTGCATATGAAAGGTTCTGCATTCTCACTGTCAGTCCCTTGGGTCTCTGTATAATTCCTTTGAAAAGCCAAAGCAGGAGAGTTACAAGAAAAATAACATTCATTAAAAAAGCAATAATAATAGAGCTACAGTACAAGAAGGAGGTGAAATTAAGTCTGGATTTGTAGCCTGCAAATGGCTGTGTGAATGCTAAAACATTAACTCTGTTGTTTAGCTCAGATAAAATTGTTTTGGTGCCAGTAGAAAATACCTTTCTTTGGGAAAGTCTTCTGGGCTCTAATTTGGAAATTCCAAAAGGCTCATATGTATCCAGTTGTGCACTTGTAAAGAGGTGAGAGACCTGCCAATAAGTGATTTACAGTATGTTTTCCCATGTTTTACATTTTGGTAATTTCATGTTGCAACTCAATACCTAATAATGTAAAATCCAGCTCCTCCAAGTAAGCCAGGAATGAACTCATGGAGGAGTGTCCCGTAGGGAAGGGCACATCCTACATTTCGTGTCCGTGTGCCAGCACCGGAGATGCAAAAACAGCTCCGTGGAGATTTGTCCTGCAAGGCCAACATCCAGAACTGGAAGGGTTGGCTGAATTCACCTCCTGCTACTGCCTGGCTGCAATTCCCAAGACTCAGCCATCAGCACAGAGCCTGCTGAGGTCGGGACGCCGAACCTCGGGCTCAGATGTGCTTTTAGATGAAACTACCCGTGAACCACAAGTCAGGAGAAACCTGATGGAAATTTGGAGAAATGCACAATTCCTATGTCAGCATGGCCTGGAGAGCACAGATCCATGTCTGAATCATGAGGTGGGATGTGAATTGACATCCTGGGCTGAATATACCCGAGATGATGGATCTGCCCAGTGACTTGTGCCATGCTGTGAGACAGGAGATCCTGTTTTAGGCACATCTTTTATATTAAGGTGCACAAATGGCAAAAAAAAAAAAAAAAAAAAAAAAAAAAAAAAAAAAAAAAAAAAAAAAAAAAAAAAAGAGCCAGAGAAAATGTGCTGCAGTGGAAAACTTAAAGAAGCTTGGTCTTTTAAGTTTTGGTGAAAAGCAATGTTGTGCGGTGGTTTGGTTATGCCAGAAACATCTTCATAAACTGCAGTAGTAGAGACCTCCTGGTCAACTACACAGAGATGTAACAAAGGTTGGTAGGAAAAGCAGAACCTGAGCTCAAATCCTGACAAGAAACCAGGGCCACATTTTAACTATGGAGGTGAATAATAATTAACAACTGTGGAGACAAGTGGGGGATTTTTCATCTCTGATCTTTTTAAGCAGGCTGTGTATCATCCTGAAAAAAAATTGCTTGCTTGAGCACGAGGCATTGAAGTCACAGCAAGAGGAGGGGAGGGTCATCTTTGAAGGTCTGTGTTAGGTAAATAGTTTGTTCTGGGCTTAGACTATGTGGACTTACTCCTCTTTCTGAAGTCCGAGAGACATAAACCAGAAATTTCTTATCAAAATCTGTATGTGAAGGATGTGATTTCTCTACCTTTCTTGCTCTCTGAAATTCTCCAAAACTCTCTGCCTCTTCTGCTGTCCAATTTTCCTGACTTTATCCAAAATACTGAGGCCACTGAAGCTGATGACATTTTTTGTGACATATAGTTTTTTGTGACATATATTGGGAATTATATTGCTAGCAGGACAGAACCAAAATGAGAACAGCTAGATTTTTGGCTGTTTTAAAATTTTAAAAATTTTTGAAACGCAGCAAAACTCTTGTTTTCGGTAAAAAAATTTTGGCTGCTAGGATAAGACCTGCATGGGCAGACTGCAATGTTTCAGCAAGGAGAGAAAACAAGTCAGATACAGAATACGAGTCTCAGTCTGCCACAACCTTATTGCAACATCATCTGTTTGACCAATCCAACCTGAATTGAGACAAATTCCTCAAAGCACAGGATTTTGCACTAGTTCCAGGGTTTCCAGCTAGCCTGGGTTAAGGCTGTAAGGAAAGAAAGAAAATAAGGAAAGACCTGGAGCTCTGATTAAATTTATCATTCAAGGGGCAGAGAAGAAAAATCACTGTTTGTTTTCAATGACTGCTAAATATTTTCCTTTATCTGGGGAAATTTCAAATCAACCTCTGGCCCTTCCAGATCCTGACATGGCTTGTGCTGTTGCCATAGTTCTGTCATGCTGGAGGCTGCCAGCATATGAATGTAAAATTTGGCTGGCTTTCCCAAGCTGTGGAGTGCCGTAGCCCCCCTGTGTGACAGTGCTGTGCCAAGAAGCTGCCCTGGCAATCTGCATGACAAGAGCATTACAGGCAGCACTTGTTCATCAGGTTCTGTTTACATCTCTCAGAGAACATTTTAAGCAGGTTCATATCATTTATCCCTGTTTTGCAGGGGACCAATCCAAATTGCAGTGACTTGTCCAAGGCTGTATTCAAATCAAAGAGGAGAGACTGAGACTAAGCAGTTCCTATATCCAGCAGTTTTGGCTTAGCCATACCACACAGTCACACAGCTTAATGTAAACTCCTTAAACTACTGCTTGGTACTTCTGCTTCATCCCTACAGTGATGTTGCTGTTCCCCTTCCCTGTGACCCAGAGAATTCCCATCCCATCAGACAACAATCTGACATTGCCAAAGAGCTCCAGCACACGTGACAGTGGAGCACAGGTAATTTTGGGATGCATTTATCATACAAGGTGGGTGCTCAGTCTCCAGATCCCTCTATCTCCAGGTCCCTGATTTGGAGCTACAATGCAGATGAAACCTCTGCTCTGCTGAAGGCTCTGTCTATGCAGTAAAATAAAACAGGTTGGGTTGAATATGCTTTGCATCCTTACGTCCATCTTCTTCCTGCTGGAGTGTTCAATGGTGTGGCAATGGCAAAATTTTACTCACAGAGCCTTGCTCATGGCCACAGATTGTGTTACATCCTAAACAATGCAGGTGATCTTGGCAGGATTTGGAGCTCAGTGTTTATTGACAGTGAAGTGTTTTGTTGTTGGGATACACCTTGCCTGTGTGACTCTGCAAAATAAGGACTGCAGCACTGCCTCTTTCCCATTTTTCCTGTATTTTCAACTGCCTTGTCAAGGCCTCTGGAGGGAGGGTCTCCCACCATCAGGTTTACATACAACACTCAGCTGAGATTTCATCTGCATCCTGTGGCAGGTGCTGTCTGAGGATGTTTCTATCCCAGCAGCAGAACACCAGAAGGGGAATTAACCAATTCCACCTTGGACTCCAGGAGCTCTCAGTGGAGTTCAGTATCTGGGCAGAGCTTACTCAGCAAGGGAGTTTAAAATTGCTTTTTGGCTAAGAAAGCAAATCCTTCAGCGTCAATTGGAAAATTGTATTTTTGATTTATTTTGTTTAGATAAGGGTTAAGACGGCCAATTCAGAGTCCCTTTATGCTGTGATGTGGGGGGAAGTTTGTTCAGCCACTGAGATAGACCAGTTGGTCCCTTCCCTTCCCCTCACCACTTCACCCCCACAACTTGCCCTCACTGTGTTTTTCTGTAACATATGGGCCTAATTCAGGCTGAAGACTAAAAAAAGTTTGCACAGCGCTGGTTAAAAATTATGGCTTCTTATAATGAAATCTTTGTCAATGGAAACTTGAAATAGCAGCTTGGCTTGTGACTTATGGGGAGTCTGATGATGGAAATCAATTAATCATCCCATTTCCCAAAATCTGAACAGGAGGGCACACTTGAATCAGAAAGGGGCTCCAGTTTATGAGCTGTTTGGACAGCTTCAAGACTTGCATTGAAAACCCCAGGAGCGTGAGTGGGAACAAATATGTTCAGACTGAATGTTTTTCTTAGGGAGGAAGGACAGCAATAGAGATCCTCTGTTGAGGAACATTTGGTTTTGTTTGGTGGGGCTTTTGTTGCTCAAGAGAAAGCACTTTGCAATCTTGAGCAAAAGGGTTTTCATTTTTAATAGAGGCCCACTGGGTAATTTTATGAGATTTGCTAATTTTTACCAGGGGATTGTCAGCAGGGAGTTCTGCACTGGCTTCACCTGAGCTGGGCCAGGTTGGTGGTGGTGCACCAAACACCAAAAGGAGAGGTAAAAACCATGGGATCCTTCAGGAGATGTCACATTCTGGGACCTTGGCAGGGCACAGAGCAAATTTATGTGAGGTCCAGCTCCAGGCTGGAGTCCACCATTTCAGTAGCCTGGGGCCATGATTATACTGCTCCATATGTGCCAATTAAAAGAAACCAGACCATAATTAGAACACTGCATGTAATGGATTCTCTGGTTCAAAGGGTGAACAGGAGTGTTGGGGGTACAATGGCACTGGGTTGGAAAGGACCAGATTTGGAAGGAGGAGGATCTGTCTGGGTCATCTTAAAATGTTTTGTTTGACCTGAAATGACATGTTTTGCCTTTTCTGGAATTGTTTAACCCCTCCTTCTCCACCCTTTCTTTATGTATAGGAACATGGAAAACTTAGTTTAAATAATTTAAAAATTAGACCATCCACACATCCTAAAACAGCAAAACAAGAAACCATGCAGTAGATACTCCCAAAGCTATTTTATTAACATCCCATTCATTTTTCATACTCTATCTTGCCATAGGAAGGGATACTCACCCATATGATTATGCTGTGAAGGTCCATACTAATTTGAAGCAAACACATTAATCTTTTTCAGAATATCTGAATATTTTGAGCTGCTGCAGAGGAGTTCAATCCACCCAGCTTTGCTTTTAAATGAAACAGCTTGCCCCAAGTGCCCCACTTATTTGACAGAAACAAGGCAGGTGACTGGGGCAGTCAAGGGAAGGAAAGTACAAGGAACTAGAGGAGCACTGGAGCAAAGGACCCTGAGGAAACCTCACCATTTGGCACAAGGATGATTTCCTTTGTCATCCTGCTTGCTTCCTGCCAGTGTGTTTGCTTTAATGAATAATGGGAGATAACAATTTTGGTTTCTGCCTGGAGTGGAAACAACTGACAAAGCGTTTAATGGAAGCTGACAGTAAAGTACCCAGCCACAGCAGTAAAGTGTCAGACAAAGCATATGAAAATAAACAGCCCAAATGAAAGCTATTTCTGAGCAGATTGCTGGCACACTTTCCCAACCCCAGGCAGGTTATCTGAGATGGTAATTGCTGCCAAAAAATTCCTCCTTGTCCTTTTTTTTTTCCTTTTTAAATACCTTATGAGACTTAGCTCAAGGGACCAGAGAGCATATTTATGGATATGCTTAACTTCAAAATAAGCAAAATCAATACCAGAAAAAGCAGAGCTGTTTTACAGACCTTATACTAAGCTTGTTTGCATGTTTAAAAAAGTTAGTTGCCTCATAGCAGCTCAAATATAGTATTTGCTTATATATATATATTTATAAATGTATTTATGTATTTAAGAGGTAGAGACTGGGGTTAGCTAGAAACCTGAAGGAAGCTACAGTGCCCAGTTGTCAGTGCCTTTCTGTAAGGGCCTTGGCCAAAATGTGCTAGGGACATGATGAACTCCTCCAGAAGAGTCAGCATGAGCTGCACAGCCAAGGTTCCCACCCAGTATTTCTGCACTAAAACTTTGCCATCATGAGCTGTGCTTTTGATGTCTTTTTTGCCCACTGTGCATGTTAGTTCTGCTTGTGTTGCTTTCAATCTTGCAGAACAGTTAATCAAAGCTGATGCAGGCTGTTGGATGTTGCCTCATGTTTAAAAGTAGGTTCATTGGCTTTGTGGCCAGCAGGGACTTGTCTGTTTGTCTCCTCTGACCCCCTGTGTATCACACAAGCATGGGATAAGTACAATTATACCAGGGTTAATGTACACAGTGCCTTCATTTATTCGCTTTCTACCTTATTTATTTGTTTATTTGTGAAAGCAGGTGACTGAGAGTCAGCATTCCTGTCCCATTCTTGGCCAAAATGGGCTGTAAAATGGTTATAATAATATTTCTCTATCTGTGATGCTTAACTGATTCCTGCACTGAAAAGGCAACAAGCTTGTGGTGACTTAACAGTTACTGAAAAGGATAATCCTGTTACAGCAAAAATAATAATCTAAATACCATAACCATCCCCTCCCCAAATCCAGGCTTAAACAAAGATTAAAAAAAATACTTGAAATTCTGAAACGTTGGCTGCATTAAACCTTTAAAACTGCTGGATTAGGCATTTTCCATTTCCAAGCTTGGCTCTGACACTACATCCTTGTGTTCCATTGCTGTGATTCATCTGCAGATACCAGAACTGCATAATTCATCACAGATCTTTACTGTAGATATAATTACACTAAATCCTTTGGCCTGGGCAGTGTGAAGCCCTCTCTAAGATAAGCATAAAGGGTGGTGCTGCTCTGGTGGGGTTTGAAGGGTGGTGGGTACATGTTTTGAGGTGACATTTGCAATGGGAAAACCCAACTGCTCTGGAATAGATGAAAAGACAGAGAAGAAGCAAATTGTGGCATCACAGTCTTGAGGGAAGCTGCTTGTGTTGGTTCCTGGGCTGAAAGCAAGAGGTAGGATTTGGTTTCCCAGCCATATATAAGCTGTCTCTAATTTTTCCATTTGCATTGGAAATTAACTCACAACATGAAATTGCAGTTCTCTGGGTCACTGTAAAAATGTTGGGAACAAGTGGCTCCAGAGCTCTGGGCACTAGAGAAATATGAACTCCTCTATTAATTATAGAATATTAACTCCTCTATTACTAATAATTATAATTATTATTAATTATAAACTATGCTTTTATCTCTGTAAACTGATTTTCCAGTGTGATGTTCTGGCACTTTATTGTATTTACTTTATGATAGGCTGGTCTTTGAAAGCTTCACTTTTAGCTATTTTTGTGGGGAGTTTCCTAAAGGAGGTCTTAATAAACCCAGTCCTGTCCATACCTGATCACCCTCTATTCATTGTGCAGATCCACTGCATACAAAATATTTCTGCAGGAGTTAAAGCTAGTAAAAATAAAAGTCTGAAAGGACAACAAGATAATTTAACCAGAGTTTTGGAATATATGAAGCCCTTGAATTACATCCACATCTCCTGAAGTGAGCACAGTATATTGTGCTGCAGGAGGACACCCTCTTCTGCTTTGAAGACATTAAGAGATGGAGAATCCACCACTTCCCTTCTCTAGTTTGTTCCAGCAGTTAACCACAATCCCCATTAGAAATGTCTACCTCATTTCTAATTAGAATTTTCCTGGCTTTCAGGTCTTGTTGTGTTTTCCCATTTTCAACTACAAAGCCTTGTAGTATCTGGTATTTCTTCACTCACAGGTATTAATGTGCTGCAGTGACACCCTCTCTTTCAGTCTCCTTGTCACCGAGCTCAGCAGCCCGGGCTCCTGGCGTGGAATTCGCTCCGAGTGCATTCTCTCTTTGGTGTCTAATGCTGAAGGCATCTCTGGGTTTGTCTTGGAGTTTCTTCAAAGCTCCAGCCACCCATGTGCTCAGGAGTGCCTGTTCTGGCCCGTGGCACCACACCAGGCTTCAGCAGTGGGAATTCTGGAGAAGGCCAGCACAATCAAAGATGGGATCGGTGCCCACCTTTGGCACAGCAGCTTCAAGGGTCAAAGCACACACCATGAAAATGGAAAGCCTGGATGCTGGTCCTGAGGGGGTGAAACCTCATCTCTGTGTCATGGAGATGCATTGGGCTCTGGAGGTGTTGAAGAATAAATGTTCCTCTTTTGAATGGATAACAAGAGGAGCATGGTTTGGCAGAGAGCAAGCAGAGCAGACTGTGCTAAGCACATTCTGACACTTCCTCAGGTTGCTCTTCCAAAATCCAACAATTTATGGCTCAGGAGATTGCTCTCTTTTTCTTTTTAGTAATGCAGATGGGATTCCTTATCCATGAATTTGTCCAGTCTCTCCTTGATGTGAATTTTCAGCATCCTCAGCATCCTCTTGGCAATTCCTACATGTTGTGGCTCTGAAAAAAAAAAAAAAAAAAATCTTTCTTTTGGACTTGCCAACTGCTAACTTTGATATTCCATAATTTTTGCATCAGAATAGATGGGAACAATGAATCCTACTATTGTCTCCACATCATGCATTTTATACAGCTGTAGAAATCTCACTTCTTGCTTTTCTTTGCAGACAAGCTTTTCTGTTCCAAAATACTGTGTCATCAGCAAATGTGAACGCTTCACTATTAATTTCAAGATCATTTACAAATGTGTTGCCATCACATGTCTCCATGGCATTCCCTGGTTACCCTCCTCCCAGTGGAAATTCCTAAAATTTCATTGTATCCATTATCCATTCCTCCTGCCATTGTCCGTACAAAGACCTTTGACTGATTATTTTCTTTAAAGCCATGGGCTGAAAAGGGCCTCAGGTTCTCACTCTCTGCTGTTCCTTGTCCAGAGCAGAACTGAGCAGTTGAGCCTTACATTTCCCCTGGGGATCTGTGCCGAAAGGGGAAACACTTGGCACTTCAGCAGAGCCAAATGCTTTAATTCCTGATGTCACTGGCAGACCAAGGCAGAAAAAGCTCAGACTGGATGATTTTCCAGGTGCTCAGTGGTGACATGTAGCTCTTTCCATCCCAACCCCATGTGAAGTTGAGGTCATGATGACATTCACCATCACTCTGCCCAGGAGCAAAACACCTGCAGCTCCTGCAGGCAGGAGCATCCTGTCCTAATGAAACCTTTGCCTGGGACAGGAGACAACCCCCATCTGAAAACATGGTCTTTGTTCTTTGTCCCTGAACCTTTGCATTACCATTCAGCTCATTTTGAGCATTCTCCCTGAAAGTGACCTGATTTATTGAGTTGTTGGTCATACTCCTGTTTTCTCTCAGTTACCCTGCACAGATCCTCGAACACGTTTTCTTAGCAGTGATGCAAAATTTATTTCCAAAGCTCACGGACAGAAATACTGAATGTACCAAACCTTGGAGCCCTCCCTTAGAGCTTCAGTGTGTCCCCCAACAGAGTGAGGGGTCCCCATTAATGAGCCCTTTCACCCAGTCCCAAACTCACTCCCCTTACACTCCACTGATATTGCAGTGTGCTAATCTTAAATCAGGATTTCAGTCCTGTGCCCTCAGGAGCACACATATGCTAGCTCTGCTTTGGCACTGATTTATTTCTGCCTAATTCCAGTTGTCCTCTCTGCCTCTGCTGCATGAAACTCTGGCAGATCTTACCCAAAGTCAGTATTCTCCTATCCTTCCCCACAGTGGTGACATACACATTGGTGAAGCTGGATCTTATTTACACTCACATCCTTGTAAAATGTGCAAGATTTGACTCTGATGCCTGCAGTAGGGATAGTTCATACTACTGAAAAAGGGGAAAAAAAAAAAAGCTGTAGTGTAAATGCACATCAGGTCTGAGAGCTTTTCTGCTTCATGTTTTATTACAGCCAAGTGAGTCAGAGACATGGGAACTACTAACTTTTTTCACTGGGGAGCATTGTTAGTGACCTGCACAAGAAGCCAGAAAACTGTTATTACTTGAAATGTAGAATTAAAGAAAAAAAAATTGTTCTCTTTCTCATTTCCCTGAACTGGACCACATGCTTCCCTGGAGGAAAATCAGTGTTGGAAAAAAGGTTAACTGCAAAATTTTCTGTTAATCTGAATATTCCTCTCTTGCTCTGAGCTGCAGGATGCAGGCACAGACCTGTCCCATCTGCTCTGGAGTGATCTGTGCCAGCTGCAAGGAGGACCCTGCTGGAGATGATGGATGGCCCAGCACAGGTCCCTTCCTGCTGTAGGATTGCACTGGTGGGACAGGGTTTTCCAGAGCACAAACTGTGTCCAGGATCAGCCTGGTGCTGCCAGAGGGGTCACGCTGACTGGGGCCCTGTGGTGGCACCAGTTCCACTGGTGGGGAGTGACCACAGCTCTGACAGCTGCTCCTGGACTTTGGGAGCTCTCCTTGATGTTGGGTGTGTTGTGGCCTGACAAGCCCTCTCATTCCCAGATTCACACCAGATTTCTTCTTCGAGTGCAGAGTGCCAAGGACGATCTCACAAGTGTGAATTCTGCTCCTGGCACTCATCCTGAAGAGATTAAAGCACCCCTGGGAGAGCATCCCTTCCATTTTTGCTCAATCCTTATTACATACAGAGCTCTGATATATTCTCCCTCTCCTACTCTCTCTCTCTCACCATATGTTAAAGATTTTTGGGAATGTACCTTTTTTGCAGCATCTTTCTCTTCTAGATTTTACCACAGTCCTGATGCATTTACCATAAATCTCTGGAAATACAGCACAAAACATGTTGCAAGCAGGGCCTCATTGGAAGCAAGTTTTACATATGTGTACCATCTTCCTTGTCTGGGTGCAAAAGCTGCATGATTAACTGGATTAAGAGAAAATTTTTCTACACCCGATGTCAGCAAAATTCTTGACTGAAGATATTTTTACTGTAACAAGCCCTCAGTGTCTACTGTATTCAGTGTAAAGGAGGATCACGGCAAGGAGCAGACTGGAAGAAATATGCTAATTTGAAAAATCTGCAGATTTTTATCTATAGGGGAAAAAGGTTTCTATGGCGGTGATAGGAAAAATTGAGAACAATTTTGTGAAGATTTTTGTTTCTATAAAAGACTTTATCTGCTTTGCACTACTTCCATCACCTGGCAAATATTTTTCCGCAGCTTTCCCCCATTCGCAGTTTTCTTTTAAATCTCACATTTCCCTTTTACAAAGCTCTACCCTCTGGCTCTGAAATCCACATTTTGTCACCTTTTTCTGTTGTGTCCTGTGGAGTAATTGGTTCATGTTGTGGCCCCAGCACAAGAGAAATCCTTACACAAGTTGCATGGCACAGGAATGTGTCCTGCAAAAGTTACTGGTAACAAAAGGTGTGGGGCAGGAGGACATCAGAGTTAACATTCTAATAACTCCTCTTTTTTCTGGCTTTGGTCCAGAACAGTGTCCAGGGAGCCTCACTGTCCTGTTAATCCAGAGCACAAGAGAGACAGAACTGGGCAGTGAGGCAGAGCATTCGTTTCAGCTCTTTCTCTACACAATTTCCAATTCTTTGCACTCTTCCAAGGAGGTCTGCCTGGCAGGCATGCTTAGTCAGGACAGACAGGAATACACAGATTTCTACCATGAGATAATGAGGTTTTCTGGTTTGTTCTCAGCTCTCTTTCTAATAATCTATTGTGCTTTATCAGCCTCTTTGATGGTTGTTGAGCACTGGGTTAATGTTTTCAGAGTATTACCCACAAACCCCATTTTCCCTGTGAACACTCATAGCTAATTAAAAATCTTGTGACATACCTATAATTAGGGTTATTTTTAGCTCACAGTCATTATTTTGCATCTATCAACACTGAATTTCTTTCAGTGCCATGATATCTCATCAACAACAAGTATCACTCAGTGTCATGAGATCCTAATGAGATCCTATAATCTCCAGCCTCTGTTATTTCATGAGTCACTGTTTCCCAGATTTTATGAATATGTTGAACAACACTCATCTGTGTGGAACTTCATGTGACCTCTCTCTATTACATAAACTGACTCTTAGTTCTGTTTTTATTCAGTTATTAAGATGAGATCTCTGTTTCTTTTTTAAGCCTTTTGTAATTTAAGTACACTGAGTTAACCAATCTCAATATCACACTGTTTCCTTCAAAATGCTCACCAAGATACATGTAATATGACTTTTTTATGAATATTTGGGTTCAGCCTCATGGCTGGAAAATTATGAGAAGATCAAAATTATAAGAAGGAAGTCCTACATTTCTCAATATATCCCTCTTACCCCTGGCTTTGGGGTCAGTGCTATCACCTCCTTACCAAGTAGACTTGGGCATCACAGCTTAAACCTGTTAAAATTTGAGATGTGACAGTGTAAAGTTAAAAAGTAAAAACACTATATTAAAAATTAGAAAAGTGGAAAATTCCTTTTAAAATGAAGACTGGTATTAAAAATAGGCAGTGCTTCTATACACCGATTTTTCAGAAGGGAAAATTTCTGGGCAGATAATGCACAAATAAAACAAAAGGCTGGTCTTGGGTGTTGTTTCAGAAAGTGGATGTCAGGCTGTATCCTGGCTGGACTTTCCTGTTAAAAAGCAGCCTCTTGTTAGCACAGCACTAACAGTGATTGCACAGCCAAAGCTGAGGCACAGACCAGCCCTTCGTAAATTATTTCTTTTAATATGTCACTGGAATTCCTAGAGGGAAACAGCTCCCTTTAAAAATTATTGTATTTAATTCTGTTTCTCATTTATTTCTAGAAGCTCTGGTTATGCAACAGAGCGGTGCAGAGTGGACAGGGACTCCCTTACCCTCAGCCCAGACTAATCCAAGTGCTGAGCTCTTCCTCTTTCCAGAAACACTGGGGAAGTTTCTGTTCTCTTTTGTGCAGTCAGGGAATTCTCCGTGGGGACCTCCATCTATCTGGCAGGTCACATTACAGCTCTGCTCTGTAACTGATCTGCCCACTGCTTTCCACAGAAGAAGTGTTGTTGATGAATGACTGCACATGGCGCTGAGAATTATGTTGGAGAGTTGTTACTTTTCAACCAGGGAGCTTTCCTGGGAACTTTCCACGATGTGCTGGACAGCTAAAGAGCTTTGGACAATATGTAGGATACAGCTGCCATAACTCATTGTGACCAATGAACAGAGAGAGCAAAATGGAAAGAGAAGCTGAGGATCAAAGGTGCCGGCAGGACAGGCATATCTGGGGTTGGTGATGAATTTTGCTGCATTAGGGAAAGCTGGCTGACTTTAAAAGATGCTAAACCTGCTGGCAAGGCAGAGCAATAACCCCCCAGAGTCAGCGTGCTACGACAACTGCAGTTTCCCTCGGCGTGAGACAGCACGGAGTGCGATGCCAAATGTCAGCTAAACAGATTTATTTTCTCTGAGACCACTTTTTCTTGCCCTTGAAGCCTTCCCTGTGCTCTCCTCTGAGGTGCAGTTATAAGCAGAGTTGGTAGCACTACCCTAGAGTTGGTCTATATTACAGCTGTGCAGAAAAGACTTTTGCTGTTTTGTTACAATATTGGACACTGCAATACAGCACCCTAACAAAGACACAGACACCCAGGATTTTAATAAAAAACCCTAAACGTTGAGAAAATAAAACTCATATTTTCATAGAAACTTGGAAAGAACCTTAAAGATCATTCAGTTCCAGCTGAACTGTCCCATGGGCAGGGACACCTTCCACTATCCCAGGTAACTTCAAGCCCCATCCAACCTGGCCTTGGACACTTCCAGGGATGGGAGAGCCACAGCTTCTCTGGACAAAAATTTTAAAGATTGATTTGCACTGAATTAAATATTTGATGTCACTAATTATAAATTTTATTTTATTTTATTTTATTTTATTTTATTTTATTTTATTTTATTTTATTTTATTTTATTTTATTTTATGTTATTTTTGTTTAATATTATTTCATTTTATTTTTAGCAATTTTCAAATTTTTTTTCTCTACTTAGTCAAATTTCCTCAAAACAACCTCCTTAACTTTTCTTTAATGTCACAATAAGACACTTAAGCGATTTCTTTTTACAACATATGTTGAGTCAGGAGATTGACTGAAACCAATGTTTTCCTGTAGTGTTTTGGTTACTAAGAATTGTGTTTTTGCTGTGAAAAATGATTTAAAAGTTTCCAACCAACTCTATTATTTATGAAAAATGGCTCACAGCAATGTCCTGTGAATTCTTAAAGCAAAGATAGAATCAACAGCAGTTAAACGCTGCAGATAAGAGTTGGATGATGAAATGAAATGTCCAATATTGTCTTTATTTAATTTAATCACACAAAACTTTGTAAAAAAGAAGAATATTGGAAAATATGACCACTAACTTTTCAGTAGATTGTAGTAAGATGAGAACATCATCCATGGAGACACGGCTGGATCCAGTCATTGGATACTGCTTGTCTCCCATCCTCTGGAAAAATCCTGTGGAGGATGATGGGGAAAGAGCCCTTTTTACCAAAAGAAGAAGGGAGGAAGGTCTTCTGACCTTCGCCAGAGGAGTAACAGATCTTGGCTCTGGTTCCCAGCTTCCATAGACTGCAAGGATGAATATTAGATTTTGAGCTTGGATTCAGACAGTTTCAAGAGAAATTATCCATCCATGCTCTGTAACTCAGTTATGAACTGGTCTTCAAACTCTCCTCGCATTAAGGTCTGAGGTTTTATTTATTTGGATTTCAAAGTCCATTTCTACTGTTGCTGTCTTGCCTTTGCCTCACACTGCAAGCATCCAAGAAGCCTGGAGGTGCTGGGAAAAGGAGCTTGATCCAATATCTTTATTTAAGACGGGAAGCGTGCAAGCGGATGATCTATTAATACATCATTTATTAAAACCCTTCCACACACAGGAACCAAAAATCACAGGGCCTGCTTTGAAGCTGGGACTCTCTCACATGAATGGAAACGAGTTTCCAGCTAAGTGCAGGTGCCTGCCATATGAGCAGAACAAATCCTGGGACCACGAGGAGCAATTTGATGACTGCTGTGTGCTCCATGCCCACAGTAGATTCTTGTCAAGGTGACACTTCCCTGGCTCAGATCTCCCCTTGTCTCTTACCAAAGAGCTGTAGATATTTTACTCCTTTTCTTACTACTTTAGTGCCTGAAAAATGTTGTTCCTATACACTTTTGCAGGTGATTACTGTGGGGAATTAGTAAGCTTCTTATTCACACCTTTCTGTCCAGCCCCACTTGACTTGCATAATTCATTAATCCGGAGGAAACGAGGGATCTCACAAAGCCCTGGCCAGCTCCAGAGGGGCTTTTCAATGCTTTAATTTAATGATGGTTGTGGGAAATGCCTGTGTAGCTGTTAAGCATTTTGAGTCCCCTCCCATTCTTTCCCCTGTTAATAGGTGGTTGTTCCACTGAGACGTTCCCCAGGAGGACCCTTAATGTGAAGTATGAGTGTTGCTGCCTGTTGACATGCTGGCTAACAAGGATGACACATCAGACTTAAAACCCCAGGAGTGCCTAAATTTTTGTGGTTTTTCAAGTACTATTTTCAAGTACTATTTTGCTTTCTAGCACAGGTGAGGTTTGAACCCCTACCTGGAAACTCTCATCTCCCAGGTGTCCCCTTTTGGTATTGGGGCCACTGGTAAAGGAAAACACAGATGTGTAAAAAGCCCTGAAGCCTTCAGACCTGCCAAGCTCCAGCTGGTTTCCCATCATCTGCCCAAAGTGGATGTGTGGAGTCAAGATATGAATGAAGGAGTAAAGATTTCTGGCTAAATGACAATGGCCCAGTGATGCTGCTCCAAGGCGTGACATCAAATTCTTGGGCAACATCCACACTTTGCACGTTGCAAAGGAGCATTCCCAGGTGCTTTAATTTGCTTTTGGTCCTCAGACTGGTCCCTTGCTCACTTTTGGCCCCGGCTCTCTAACATCCGTCCAAAGTTTCCAGGCACCGTTCGGCGGCCGGCACAGCCAGGGACCATTCCCAGTTGGCAGCTTGGATACAGCTGCTCTGTTTTGGAAAGTGGGAGAGTTTAATGAATGGATGCAAGCATTTCTGTGCCAGTTGGCTTTGAGGCCGGAGAATGGTCCAGGCCGTGTTTAATTTTCTAAAAGAGACACAGCCTCAGGTCTCCTTATCTTTGCCATTAACTTCCTGGGTAGTGAGGGCTTGGCTGTTTACCTATAAAAACGACTTTGTGAAAATGGAGCGTGCATGAAAGAATGGTTTCAAAGACTATTTATTATGAATATGGTTCTTTTTAACCTAACAAGTCATTCACAAACTGATCTAGGCTTCCTTGGACAGAGTGCTCAGAGACATTCACTGATCATTTACAGCAAGAAACATTCACCCTCCGGTTTGTTTTCTTTGCTTCCTTTTTGCAGTGGGGACCGGCCAGCTGAGAGATCTGCTTTTGTTTTTCCTGTCCTTGATTTGATGATTGAAGCTTTTCAAACAGAGCTACAACACACGGCAAGCATCCATGATGAATTTCTAGATAAATAAACACTTGGGCTGAGGTTATTTTGAAGAACAGCGGCGTCAGTGCCTCCAAATGGCAAATAATAGAGTGAACTGAGCCCAGCCTTTTTTTTGTTTTTTTCTGGAGTTGGACAACTGCTATCCCTCCTGTTAACCTGTGCCTCTCTGTTTTATGGATTTTCTTGGTGCTTCTGAAGCTCTGGGAAAGACACACTTAGGGCTGGCTAAGGGTCAGCCCAGGTCCACCCTGTGGGAAAAAAGGCTCTTCCCATTGCCACATTGCCCAGAAGTGGGGAGAGGGTCACTCCAGGTCTGGCTACTCGTGGGGTGTGGGCTTGGGGAAGGTCAGTGCCTTGCAGGGGTGTCCATGCCAGGTGACTGCTCAGCCTTTCCCAGCTGGGAATGGCTCAGGACGTGCCGGAGGCAGGCGTGCGTTGCCTAAGCACAGCTCTTGGCTCCATTGCTTGCTCATCTGTGGCTTTGCCTTCCCTCACTTGTTTCCTTAGATGAGTTCCTCTGCCTGCTTATTTGTGTTAGGAAAATTATCATTCTTGTATTTCGGTCTGTGTCGCTTCCTCTGGGCCTGTTTTGTTATTGCACAGAGGGATGTCTCTAATGAAGCGGACGGAAGGAGGAGGACTCGGGACTTATTTTTATCCTATACATAGGAAGTTGGCCAGAACAGGGAAAAACAGAGCAGAAAGCCCTCAGAGCATTCCCACCCCTCGGGGCTGGAGACAGCAATCTCCAAAGACCTTGCTCAAATGTTCCACCGCTGCCCAGGGGAACTTTCTCCGCAGTTTTTCTTGTTTGTTTTTGAAAGGAAAAACGAGTGTTGCTTCCTGCCACAGGGCTGGGGCTTGCTGCTCTTTGCTGCTCTGCCATTAAAAGGGTCCAAACTTCTTTTATTAATGAATTAAACCTCAGACCACCAGACTGACTGAAAAACAAAAAAAAAAAAAAAAGGGAGATTGTAATTTGTGTGTTGGTAATATGAAGCACCTGGGGCCCTGATGGGGCTAGCACTGACAGCACACTTCGGTAAAGATGTGAGGGCTGGTCTGAGGAGCCTCAAACCCAAACCCAACAAACAGGATCAAGGCAGCAACACAGGGCAGAAATGCAGAAAACTGTAGTGGTTTTGCTGGTACCATGAAGAGAAGGCAATGGATTGACCCAGGCGTTGTGGGTTTTTTTTAGTTTCATAGGACAAGAGATGATGGCTTGAAGTTGAAGGACGGTGGTTTTAGGTTAGATATTAGGAAGAAACTCTTTACTGTGAGGATGGTGAGGCCCTGGCACAGAGAAGCTGTGGTTGCCCCATCCCTGGAAGTGCCCAAGGCCAGGTTGGATGGGTCTTGGAGCAACCTGGGATAGTGGAAGCTGTCCCTGCCCGTGGCAGGGGCGTTTGAACTAGATGATCTTTAAGGTCCATTCCAAACCAAACCTGTGATTCTGTGGTTCTATGATTCTACAGCCAGTGCCTCATTAGATCATGCCATTGTCCTTGAAATTTTGGGGAAGCTGAGTCACGTGTTTTAAGGCAAGGTATGTGCCTTGCATTCACGTTTTCTTTGTCCCATTTAATCCCCCTTCCAGAAGACAGTGGGCTGTCTTTTGTTTTTTGTTTGTTTTTTTTTCCAGTGGTGATATCCAAGGAGAGGACCAGCAGAGCAGACAGTTGGAACTCCCACACAACTTCCCTGGCTCAGAGCAGCATCACCACGGAGCATCTCCCTCCTCTGCTGCTGCTCCTGTCACACAGCTGGGCTTCAAAGGAGGGTGCTCCTCTCCCACGTGCTTCAAAGGGAAACCAGGAGCCACAGAACAATTTACTCCCACTCACAGGGCGAGGGGAAATCCTCTTCTAACAGGGGATCATCCTGTTACAACGAGGATGTCTGGTGATTTATGACATGCTGCTTTAAACTCTCCTTCCCCTCCAAAGGAGCACAGGAGACAGCAGAGCTGGAGGGAGATAGGAGAGAGCTGACATTGGCAATGCTTGAAACATAGAGTGAGAGCTGGGAAAACCCTTCCTTGCTGTCCTCATTTGCATGACTTAATTAATAGTTATAATCTTATCAAGCAGAGGTTGCCATGCAGGAGGGATGTGCAGGCTGGAAATCAAAGCTTTAATAAGTAGATATTTGAAGACTGAAAAGCACCACTGTAATTTTGTCTGGCTTCCTGTGTAATTGATGCCAAAAAAAGACCTTTTCAACTTAAAAAAAAGTGGATTTAATAGAAAGGTATTAGTATTGTGATATTTTTGGGTAATAATTTTAACAATAAAAATTTGAATGGTTTATTTTGCAATAATTCAACTTATCTGTGCTTGATTGGCTTTCATTTTCATTTTCTGCTCTAAATGCTCTGTAAATCCCAAAGATTATATGTTTTGTAGGGCTTATGCATCCATTTTCTTAATATTTTTTTCTGGCATTGAATCCAAATTTAAAAAGAATATTCTCAACCTGGGGCAAAGAAAACTTTCCTTTTTTGACACCAAAAAGCTCTTGCAACTTACCTGAAATACTACAAAAATTAATATCTGTGCCATCAGTTCTATTATTGTCTTTGACATTTTTATAGATCTCCTTTTCCATTTTCCTTGTGTTAGCCTTGGCTTGGGTCTTGGAAGTGGTAGCACCTCTTAGTCTCAGGAATATTTTGTTATCTTGAGGTCTGATGTGGCAATAAGGGAGGCTCTGCTCACAGGAATCAAGAATAAACAGGATAAACTGTCATCCATGGAAGCTGAAGGGTAGGACAGCTTGAGTCAGGACCCAAAAAAAGGAAAACAATGATCCATTTATTTCAGATGTGAAGTGGAGAAGAGAAATCCACCTGAGGACCCACAGAGAAGCAAAAGTCAAAGAAGATTCAGTCCATGGTGTGGGCAGTGCAGCGTGGGGCAGCCCAGAGGGAGAGTCAGAAGCAGGACAGATTTTCCAAATTTCAATCATACATGGAGCAACTCATAAAAATGTGAGCTTGTCCACATCCAGATTAGATTACCCCACACATTCATATTCTAGGTATTTCTAAGAAAGCACCACAGCCTGTGAGAGCTCACACTTATTCAAAATAGCTTTCAAATATAGAGAAAATCATGGTTTTATTCCAGACCGAGTCCATCATTCTCAAAAGATTTTACTCCAGCACCACTGAGATCTGAATCTGCACCAGAATGTGCAAATTAAGCACAGGCCATTAACAGGACAGATTTCTCAATGCTAAAGGGAGAGAGAGAGTAACTGTGAATTATAAAGCCACATCCTTACTAGTGGCTATAAATTTGGATGAACCTCCTCCCCACTGATCTGGATTCTCACATGCTGTCTCATCAGGCCCTTTCCCTCTCACTTGTGAAATATATTACAGTAGCCAAATTACCAAACAACCTCAATAAATTCAGTCATTCTGCTCTAAGAGAAGATACCATGCTGTGGAGAACAGAGTGAGAATGTTTTTTTTCTCTCCAGACTTGCAATTGTTCCCGTTGTGTGTCAATTTTATTGGCAGGTGATTTTTTTTTTTCTCCCTTGCTTGGCCCCAGTTTGAATTTTGCATCCAGCTTCCCCTGCAAATGCCTTTTCCAATCACTATATTTTAGCTCATATCAATGAAGTCTGTATGGGGGAAGAGAATAAAGCAGGACAGATCCTCATCTGGTTTATATCTGCCCTGCTCAACACATTCCAAGAACCTCTCTGCTGCTCTGCCCAGAGTGTTATGCTGTGAACACTGGCCATAATCCTACCTTATATTTTTGTAGACAGACTTGTTAAACTTTTTGTGCATGGAAGAAATTCCCCCCTAAGTTATTAGAAGAATGGCTGAATTTAAATTTGTTGTTGTTGTTTGTTTTGTTTTGTTTTGTTTTCTGTAAGAGAATCATAAAATCATAGAATGGTTTGCATTTGAAGGGACTTCAAAATAATCTAGTTCCAGCCCCCATGACATGGGCAGGGAAAACTTTCACTAGAGGTGCCCCATCTGAAAAAATGAAATATTTATTTCTGGAAAAAAGTTTTATACAGATTCAAAATCAGCCCCTCTTCACCTTAAATTCAGCAAACACTTTCCATTTTCCTGGTGTCTTGACTCAGTGTTCTAAGCAAAGAGCCTGGGGCAATGGCATCTGAGAGACTCTCAACAGCAGTAGGAGAAGTTTAAACCTCACTGGGCAAAATGTCCTTAAGTTCCCTGAGGGAAGTGTCAGAATGGCAGCAGGGGCAGAAAACAGATAGGAAAATCCCTACCTCAAGTCCCCAAGCTTGTGGGATTTTTAATGAAACTTTCTCAGTGTTAATGTAGCAAACAAAAAGAACTAAAGGTTTGTCTCAGCATCTGTCCAGACAGCTCCAACTTTTCTGAGGAAACAGATGCACGAACCCTGTGCTAGCTGAGAACAGAGGAGGTGCAATTTCCATGAAAGAAACAAAACAACAAACTGTTAATGAAAATGAAATTAATTCATTTTATAATCAGCTCCCAGGCAGCCAAAAAAACCCCCAAACCAAACCATCAACCATGAGTAGCATCTGTAAGAATCACTGGATTATGGAATCATAGGATGGTTTGTGTTGGAAGAGACCTTAAAGATTTTCCAGCTCCAACCATCGCTGCTGTGGTTCAGGGCCAGGTGAGTCACCCCATGCCTGGAACTTGCCTCACCCAGTTAACCAAGCTAAACATGAACATCTGGTCTCAGCTTTTTGGGGATTCTGCTCCTGAAGCAGCTGCAGCAAGACTGACATTTGTTGTTGGGGGATGCTCTCACACCATCCTCAAATGGTCCAAATGCCAAAAGGACACGATGAAGAACCACAGCCACAGGACCTGGAGAGGACCTCATCCCTGGGTGTCCCTGTGTGCAGGGAGGGCTCAGAGCAGGGCCAGGCTCTGCTCCAGGGCCCAGCACTGGCACCAGAGGATGGGCAGGGACTGAGCCCAGCAAGTTCCACCTGCACAGGAGGCAGAACTTCTTTCCTGTGCAGTGACCAGCACTGAACAGATTGTCCAGAGAGGCTGTGGAGTCTCCTCACTGGGGATATTCAAGAAATGTCTGAATGCAATCCTGCACTCTGGGATGACCCTGCTTGATCAGGGAGGTGGGACCAGATGATCAACCTTGGTCCCTTCCAATGTGACCCATTCTGTTAATCTGTGATGATTTAAAAAATACTCTGAGAAGGCGAAAGGCAAATTAGGAATACAGACTCTTGTGTTCTGCCTGTGCTGCTGTGACAAGGAAAGAAAAGGTCACTGATGTAAGATTCCTCTAAGAGTTGTTTCACCTTGAATTGTCACAGTTAAAAGAGAGTAGTGTTTTCCCTTTTTCTTCTCTTTTATGGCATCTAAAGTTTAGGAGAAAATGGGATGCAACAGTAATAACAATTTAAAGCATTGCCTAAAAGCCAAGTCCTTTCATAATGCCCTTAAAATCTCAGTGATTGCAAACTTTGCTGGAAAGGGTAATATCTACTCTTCACTGATTTCATCTGATAAAGTTGTGGGGAGAGAGAAAAAGTGCTTTGGGGCATGTGAGTCCTTCAAATCTCTGTAGATTATGAAATGTCATTGTTCCCTGATTTACCTCATGAAACATAAACTTTACTTAACATGGTACTTTAAGGACAAGGTGTGCACATGTGCCTTTGCAACCCCAAAACAGAGTTGCTTCTGTTCTAGGCAGAGCTACCTCTTTGGACCCAAGATGACAAATAATTCAAGTTTAAACATACCTAGTTGTTTGTAGGCCCCAAGACACTTCATGGCAAATTTGTTCCAGCTCCTTTCTCAATGTCCCCATACAAGCAGGACCCAAATGTCAATGCCAGGAACAAGAGAGGAGACAGTCATGTACACTCTGAGGATGAAGCCACAGTGACTTTTATATATATACAAAGACATATGTATATATGTATGTGTATATATATATATAAATTAGGAAACCTGAAATTTAAATCCATATACAGGCAAGCCTGCAAACAGACAGAAAGCTGAAGGCATTTTGGAAGAAAAAGATATTGCTGCCTGCCAGTGGGAGTGCAAACTGCATATAGGGTTAGTATCTGATGGGGGGTTTTCAGGTGGTTAGTTTTCATCTAAATAGAAGTCAGGTGTTTTTCAAAAGGCTTTTTTTTTTTCTTTCCTTTTAATGCATCAAAGTATTTTTCCAACAGAAAAAAGGACTGGCTTTCCAACCAGTGTGGAAATTTTTAATTCAATCTGAAATTTTGTTTATTTTAGGAAAAAAAAATAAGGTAAAAACCAACCATGGAAACATTCTTCCTAAAAGTTCTGGCTTTAGATCAAGACCTTTGTTGAGATTTTTTCAAATTAAATATTTCCCTTTAACACTTCAGTTTTTCAAAGAATCTGCTTATTTTCCTGAGAGTTTTTTTTGGGAAGGAAGAAAATACTAAAATGGAGTCAGTAGAATCAAGTTAGAAAATTTTTGAGAGGAAAACAAACAAAAAAAGGGCACATGTTAAAATTACGATATCTTCAATTAAAAAGAAATGCCATATTTTGATCAAGTATAATGTCTGGCCACATCTGACAGGGGTGGCAGGGCTGTGTTGGTGGCTCCAGGAGCTGCACCGTGCTTGGGAAAATTTGCACTGTCAATAAAACCAGCCATGGGTTGTTCCTTTCCTACCTTCCCATATGCTGGGCTCATTAATGGAACATCAAATCTACAAATGTGGACATAAAGTCAGCCTATACATGCCTAACTTCTGATATGAGCATCCGACCGCTGCTCGGGGGCTGCTTTTGAAAAGCAGGGCCATGTCCTGAGGGCTGTAAATCCATTCTTTCTTGACAGAAGACAAATCTCAGTGGGATTCCTTTTTTTTTTTTCTTTTCCACAAAAGAGTCTTGTGTTCTGCACCGCAAGCCCGAGTGGCAGCAGGGAGGGGGAAGCTGCAAATCCAGCTCGAGGCTTGAAAGATTTCCACTGTCATTGCTGGAGCTCCGCGCAGTCAGAGCCCCTCGGTGCCAAGAACAAACACATCATCACCGCCGCGTAATGCAAACACGATGCTCCTGCAGTCTGCTGCAGGACACTGCGAATCTGCCTCCTGGGAGGGCAGGCAGGCAGGGAAAGCCCTGGAAATCTTTTTTGGTGACTAAAACCGGGCTTTATGGCAAAGTGCGTAAAGGGCCGTCTCTCCTTTCCAGGCTGACTTCCCACCTGCAGCGCCTTGCTGATTTAATAAGGGCTGAAAGGGATTATCAAGTTGTGAAGTTGTTTGCATCCTACTGGGCTGTAATGAATGAAGGGTTTTGTTCAGCTCAGCCTGACTGAATGTTTCTTGGAGCGATCAGAGCTGGGGCAAGGCTGTAAGGCACCGGCGCTTTTCGTACATGGTTAATGTTAGAACATTACATGGCAAAACGGGGGATGCACAAACTCCTTGTTAGTTTTGTAACTTCTTTTCCTATCCCAACACTTGCCTTGTTGGGGTAAGTCCTTAAGTCCTTGCAATGTTGTTGGGTTTTTTTGTTTGTTTGTTTTTTAAGTCTGCTTTGGTAACTCAGCAATCAGTCAAAGAGAAACCTCGGTATCTTCAGCTCCCGTAATGCATGAGAAACTGGAAAGTTCCCTTGCAGGTCTCTGCATTCACCACACTCCTGTAACTCTGCCCAGGTTGCCTCATCCTTGGGGAGTTTGTATCAGTTGCAGTTCTGCTCACAAAACTAATGACAAGAAAGATGCTCATTCCCTGCCAATTCCCTGCAAGCCTCTTGCATTCCCTGCTGAGAAGCACAAAGAGTGCCACAGGCTGAAGTAAAAGCCTCTTAATGCATCTCATTTTCAACCCAATAAAAGAGCAGAGCACCTGCACCCAATTAGCAGACACCAAACCCTCCTGTCCCTTTGGAGGCAGAGCTGTCTGAGTGACAAGCATTTAAAATTCACTTCTTTCATCTTTCAGGTGTTTCTATGAATTTGGCACCTGCATCAGGAGCAGGACTTGGTCCTCTTTTAGATACCTTCTTTCCCTCTGGAGAGGTCAGGCCTGCCCTGTTAGGATCCTCTCCTCACAGTGTAGGTGGGTTTTGCTTCCTCTCTCTATCCCAGCAGACTGTAGTTTTTCCCAGTCCCTTCATGTTTCCTGTTCACCAGTGGACTTTGTGAGGAGATGTTGACCCAAAAGATGAGGCTTCCTTCTGGCCATTCTCAGTGACAGAGCTCATGCAGACACAGTGGTAAGAACATGAGCTTTACCAGGTCAGGAGAAGATGCAGGGCCCAAGATTTCCTCTTCATCTAAAGGAGCCTTGCAAGGGGAAGATGTCCAGCGTTCATGCTCTTGAAATTTCCTTCACAATGTGTAATCCACCATTCAAGAGTTTAGCTAATTCCAGATCAGCCAATAACAAAAGTTTGGTATTTTCCTAAACTTTCCCTGTGCTTCAAGCAAATAACAAATGTGGTCCATCTGCATCATATCTGTAGTTCTTATCTTTATACCCCCTTTTATTTTCTATTCATGTTTTTCCACTGCCTCCCTCTACCAGCTCTCCTAGTCAGATATTTTCACATTTCCTTTTCCCACTTCTGCCTGTGAGTCCTTTTTCATTCCTGCCGATAATTTTTGGGAAAGGAGCTCAGCAAATTGAATCAAGTAAGATGTCTTCCCTACCCAGATTTAGTCTCCTGAGTCAGCCAATAGGTCTTTCCACTCTGCTTCCTCAGCTAGCAGAAACTCCTCTGAGGGCTGACAGGTCATCCTTAAGCCATACTCCTTCTCTGAAGCCTTCAGAAGAACCTGGATCTGATCCTTGGGAGCCCAGGAATCATTGTTAAGTTGTCTGGCAAACAGATGGCCCTAAAAATGGTATGGCTGTATCACAAGGACTTTGCCTTCTCCTATTTCAGGTACTGCCTAAGGGCTCATTTCTCTTATGTTGTAAAAAATGTGTGTAACAGCTACAGGAAGACAAAGAAAAGTCAGGAGTTCATGGCAGTTTTGGGGCCCTCTAGTCAACAACAAAACAAAAGGGCTATCCAGGTCAGATTGTCAATAATAGAAGCATAAGTAATTGCAGTGGGAAGGGACCTCAGTAGATCTCCTCAGAGCAGGGTCAGCCATGAGGTAAGACAAGATCACACAAGGTTTTGTGTTAGAAAAGCTCAGTGTTTTAGGTGCTCCATTTGGAGGAAGATGAAGAAGAAGAAGAAGGAAGTGTATGCACTTCCCACTGCAATTCCCAGCTCCTATTTGTTGGAAATACAGAAAAATAGGCAGGTGGGGTGGGATGGGGTAGCTTTCCTGTAGGTGTGTGGTCCACAATGAAGTCCAGGTTTCTGTGGCTGGAGGAATCTGAGATACTCAGGTGAAGAGGTCCCATTCAGGGCGTTACTTGACAGCAGTCAGAGCTGGCCTGGTGGGTTTTCATCCCACTCCAGGACCAGCTGCTCTGAAAAGTCAGAGATAACATCAACTAACATAGACTGAGCTTTCCTTGACATTTATCTTAGAGTGAGCTGGTTTCCAAGCAGCCAGTTCTTCCCTCCCCCAGGAACAAATCCTGACTCATGTTTACCAGCTGGAGAAAACATGACCAAATAGTGAAAAAAAAAGAGATCTGCTTTGAGCATTAAACTTCATTGCTGAAAGACTAGAAACTACTGTTTGGCCTGCCAAGGCTTTAATTGTCAACTTATGTAAGAAAGGCTCTTTTTCAGTCTCTGTTTGCATTCACCAGGGGGTTCATAAAACAATTATAAGAATCTAGTGATAATCTTCTTTCAGGCTTTATACTGCAGGCAGCCCAAAATGTCAATCCAGTTGATGATTGCTCCTATGTGAGGTCACTAAGCCACTGACTGGCTCTCTGACTTTATTATTATTAATTGTTTTTATTAGTTACTGCTACTATATGGCATGTGGGTCACTCACCCTGTCCTCAGCCCTTAATAGCTCCATTGTATTGTCCTGATCAAAGCTGGTCCTTTCTGTGTCCCTTTCATGTGATCTTCAAAGTCATCTTTGGATGACTTCAGATGGACTGAAAAATAAAAATCTCAAAGGCATCTTTAGGCTGAAACAAAAACTGACAGCCCCAAGTTTTTGATAGTTCAAATATTAATATCTTATGGTGTAAGACTGTCATCTTGTGAACAATCTCAGACAGGCGTGAGACAACCACAGCCCCTGGCTGGAAGCAAATCAAGGGACTCTCCCCATCTCACTGAGGGGCTCAAAGCCAGTGAATGACAGATCCTACTGCTTCAGGTTGGCTTGAAATCATTACACACACTGGATATTAAATTATACACTTTAGTGATAACTGATTGCTGAAAACCCTGCCTTGTGTGTGAATGAAAAATAAGACTTCATGACTGTTTTATATTCTTTTCTTTCAGCCTTCATACTGCTTGAATGCATGTCATATTCCACACAATATCCCTGTCACTTTGGAGGCAAACTGCTGGAGATCAAATCTTTACATAAAATATTGGTTTAGACCTGAAACTGGAAAGGTACAGATCTTACAGGACAGTGCAATATTTCATGCTTTGATTTTGACAGCTGCACCAGCAGAGGAAAAAGGGACATCTCTATAATTCTATATTATTTACTAAAGAATTAAAGCACATTAAAGCCTTGAAGGCCAGATTGATCTAGAAATCCTGAGGTCTCAACTGAAGCATGTGCTTAAATATTTTATAAATGTGATGGTCTGCCTGGCCTTCAAGTTGATGTTGGTATGAAATTCATGCCACAGAGACAAAGCAGTCAGAATTCTTCCTCACAGTCTTGTACACCTGACCTGTAGGCAGCACTGTATCAAAATGGGTTGAGGCTGAATTTCTACACCACTCTCCTTTAAATCCAGTGTCATAACAAGATTAGAACAGAGGGATTCCAACAAAAGAGACCAAATAACAGGAAAAGTTAGATAACATTTCATTTTTATCCTCTGGAATGTCCTTTCAGTATAAATCTGGATATAAATACGAGTATCACATGGGATTTAATTATGTCATAACAAATAAAATAACCTTAATTAAAAATATGAGTCAGGTTCAAACATTTTCAGAGGAAAAAGTCTGGAATTTAGGGCTTTTTGTCTGAAGAAAAAAATTAGCCTGGGAAATAAAAGATTATATTTCATATGAAGAAACTGGCAGAACATTCAATCACTCATGGCTTCCAAGATCAAAAAATTTTCCTCAGCTGTGGGAGAGGAGTAGTTTGTGCTTTTTATGTAGAGGTGAGAGAATATGGCTTAATACAGTGGTAATAAGATAAGCTGCTCAAAGCTTTTTTCATAGGAACCATCAACCTGGAATGGGGTTTCTCCCACTGCTTGTGAGATTGGGCCCATATTTTAAGGGTATCTTTGCCAGAGGCCTGCATACATTGTAAGTTGAACAGAACTAATGTTTTTGGCTTCTAACTTTTCTCTCAAGCTTAATACTGGTCAATTTGTGAAGTGTCCTGGCAATAACAAGAAAATAACACCCAACAGCTTAAGATACGATTTTGTCATGTTTTCATATAAGGCACAATAAAGTACAAGGAGGGAGATAGCACAGGGATGTGGAAGGACACTCTAAAAGTTATGCAGAACTTTTACATAAGAGCACAGGATGCTGAGCTCTCTTCTACACTCCAGATTTCCCCTTCAGGTGCCTAAACTCCAGCTGAGTTCAGTAAGAGTTGAGCCACTTAAATCCCTCTATGAGCTGAGCATCAAGTTATCACCTTATGGCTTAGATGAATTAGGAATTTCAGTGTTCCTGAGAAGGGCTCCAAATTGTTGGGTTTTTTTTTTTTTTGCTGATCTCACAGGAGGTCCAGGAATGGCTGAGCCCAGAGACAGGAGCAACTGGCAGCTGTAACTTGGAGACTGGGTTTTCACAAGGCTGGAACAAAGGTGCTGTAGAGCATCATCTTCTGGTTAGGTTTTGGCAGATTTAAGGACTGTGGGAAGAGGTGTTCTCAATAACTGAGCAGAATTGCTAACATAGGCTTTACACATTGCAGCTCAAGGATCAATTTGGCTTTGGCCTTTGCCAAAGCTACTTCTTAACAACTGACTTGAAAACTGCAAAGATGAACTGTCTTTTTTCCTCCCTATGGGGCAACCACATTTTGACATTGTGGTTCCTAAATGACCGGCAAATAATTTTATATGCTGGAAATGAAGAAAGGGAAGGAAAGAAAATAAAAACTTCAATCTTTTCTTTTCCTCCCCTCAAGTTAATGAATTTTTTATAAATGTGTAAGCATGTCACTATTCCAAGCCACATCAAATCACTTTTAAAATCTGTATTTTTAAAAACAGGAATGTGTATAATATGAATGGCTTAAGGAATAAAATGCAAAAAGATGTTGATGATGCTGGATTAGCAGCCAGCTGGAGAATTAAAAAAGATGAAGAGAAGAACAAAAAAGCCCGTGTTTCACTAGCCAAGTCAACAGCCGTGTTTTTTCAATCGCCCCTCGTTATGGAAAAAGTGTACTCAGGTTGTCCTAGAATCAGAGTTCACTGTTTTTAAGGAGTCACATCAGGAAAAAAAACTCTTGATGCAGTGCAGAGTGTATGACAGGGAACATCTGGACACCAAACTACTGGACCTGCCATGTTTGCAGAGGAATGGCTCCGAGGATGAATTGGAATGAGCTGTAACAAATATGGGATTTTACTGGCAGCTTTATTATATTTAAATGTATCCCTGACTTTTGAGATATTTCTTTGTTTTGGATAATATTTAAACATGTCAAAAATCCTCTCTGCTTCCTGCCCTTCATTACACATGACAGGGAGTGGATTGCTCTGACCATCTGTGGAGTGGGGATGAATGGAGCTACATCTGGATGGGCTGGGGATCACATGAACGTTCACAGCAAGCCCCAGTCAGTTAACTTGAAACCTGTCTTTCCCTGAGTGAGCCGAGACAGTATCACAGTTTTTGCCAGGATTGTGTGAAGCAGAGTTGGAGCCTTGCAGCTAAACATGTCCAGAGCCTATTTGGGGGCCCTCCCTAAAGTTAAGCACCTCTGCCAATCCTGAATGTGCCTAGGAGTTGTGTTGGATAAAAACATTTGGCATTTATTGTGCGACATCTTGTGCTTATGAAGCCATTTCCGAGGCTTCCCTGCAGCCTGCTGTGGAAAGCTTCAAGGGAGAATACAAAAGCACATGTGGCAAAGTTTGGAAAAGGGGAGAGCTGATAAAGGACTGAACAACCCATAGGTCCAGACACACACACAGCTTGTGCCAAAGCTGTGCCAGGCTGGCAAGCCCTGAAACTCAGCCTGGGGAGAAGCAAAGGCTGGGATTCTGAAGGTGCTGCCATTGAGGACTGAGCCAAGCCCTGTCCTCAGGGGCTGGTGGGAGGATGGTGTGTGCATCCTGGGGACATGATTTAGTGGTGAATGTGATGGTGCTGGGTTAATGGCTGGGCTCAATGCTCTTAGAGAATTTTTACAACCATAATGGGTCTATTTTTCTATGATTCAGTGATGACTGGGAAGCCACCCCCATCCCCTGCCTGTGAGCTGCTGCTGGAGGTCTGCAAGGAGAGCACCCTTGGCTGTCTTGTTCAGGTATGTGTTCCACAACTGTCAGCCATATCTCCTCTCCTCTCCTCTCCTCTCCTCTCCTCTCCTCTCCT
>VWZP01009168.1:877545-986981 GCA_013396995.1 Dicaeum eximium
TCTCCTCGAGTCTCCTCTCCTCTCCTCGAGTCTCCTCTCCTCGAGTCTCCTCTCCTCCTTATCCCTTTTTCTTCTGTTGTCCCTGGTGGCCCTTAGGCTGTAGGATTTATGGTGTGTGATTCTGATAGTAAAGCCTGACCAGACGAGACCCATCGGCCTGAGCTGGTGTGACTCGTGGACATCGTCCCCCTCTCCACACCTGAACACACAGACTGTGACCCATCAGGTGAGCCTGTTTAGGGAGGTGCCAGTTGGTCACAAATGTTGGATTTCATTTTGTGGATTTTCTTTCTCCTGCAGTGAGCCCCAGCTGGCTCAGCTTGCAGCATTTATGGACAGTCTCACTGTGTGTCAAGGACAGCAGTGCCCCTCATCGCAGCAGGGCTGGCTGCGCGCTGAGGACGGGGCTGGAACGCCCTCGCTGGTGCTCTGACTCATGGCTGACACATCCCTGACCTTGTCCTGAGCTGATTTTCACCAAGAGACGGGAAACTCATTGCTCAGCATAGGTCAGGCTTGACTTCCAAACAGCACCATGATGGTGAGAAGAGCGGGTGGGTGCCATGGCCAATGTTCTCATGAGCACAGGGTGACCATGAGAACACGTGTCACCACAGCGAGCGAGACACTGATGGGTCAAGTCAGCCAGCACTGACTGCTGTGGGGAAAGGTCAGCACCTCCAAAAGGGTTTTGATCACTGCTAAAACTGCCCAGTGCCGAGTCACGACTGTGCTGGAAATGCTTGGAGTTCTGAACATCCCCGCCCAGGAGCTGCTGCTTTTGGGGGCCTTGCCAGGGGCTTACCCATCACAGCTGGGCAGGCAGATTTATGTGCCACAGCTCTCTGGCTCCTCACTGCTCTTATCTGCACCCTGTCTAGCATCCACAGCTATTCCTGAGTCAGGAAACTTTCTGAATGCAAAGATTACACAGAAAGGGTTTCATTAAAGAAATATTTAAAAAAAAATCTGAGCTCTCACTTTGCTGAGGCCAAGCTGTTGTCAGCTTCAAGAAAATGTTTTCTCATTGTGTTTGGACAGTTTTGCAGATTTATTTTCCTTCCTCTTCTTGGATGAAGGTTGCAGGGATTTCCACAAAATATGTTTGGAGGAGCCAAGCCTTCAACACCAGCAGTTTTCAGTCAGAGTGTTGGAATGATCAATAAATCGGCACCAACTGATCTCAGAGTCTGAGGATGTCTATGAGGCACAAGCAGCTCTTTTAGGTAAGCTGGAGCAACTGAGTAAATCCAGTAGCTCTGGAGCCAAACCCAAAAGTGGATGCAAAATCTTATGGGGAGCCAGTGCTGTGATTTTCAGTACAAGGGTGACGTAATGACTGAGTACAGTTCAAGTAAGTAATCTACTCATCTGTTCACAATTTTGAGTTATGGCTGATGCAGTCTCTGCCTGTGAGCCAGCAAAAAGAGAGTGAGAATTACACTTACTGAGTCAGGCCAAAGGCAGGGATGGCATCAGCGTGGGGATGGGGTGGGAGTGGGGTTGCACAATTTGAAATGCGACTTGGGGTCGAGGCTGAGCCTGAAATTGTGGAGGCAGTTGGGATCTGAACAAACAGTGGTGGAGGGATGGTGCACTGAGAGGTCGAGACACTGACCACAGCTGGTCACTGTCCCAAAGAGGAGGAGAGGCACCAACCCTGAGCACAAGCACCAAATCTGAATCCATACCACCCAAGACAACTGCTGTGAACACATGCTCATCTGTGGTGCTTGAATTCCACTTAACAAAATTTAGAGCCATCCAGGGCCTGACCTTTAGCAAACCACAAAGGCAACCCATAAACCACAGGTCTGGAATCAGCTCGAGAGGACAAGTGACTCCAACATATTAGCACAGGTTTTCAATGCAGCTGGTGACCAGGGATGTTACAAATGGGAGACACACCAGCAGCATTTCTGTGAGATCTGAGAGTGTGAAGCTGGATTTGGTCAGGGCTCCACTGAGATCATCACCCAAAAAGGGGAATAACACAGCACGACATTTAATAATAGTGAGTGGCTGACTTCACCGCCAGACGGAAGCAAAATATTTATAAGTGTCAGAAATCATAAAAACATTACATGATTCATCCTAAAGCAAACAGTTGTTCATGTGAATCTAAGAGTAGAGGATACATGGAAAGTCCCAAGACGAGACCATCTCAAGAGTGATGGGTTTTGGGCAAAAATCACTTACTGCAAGCTAAGCAATGTAGAGCCTGGACAGCTGAAGACCTATTGGCACTGGGATACTAAAGAATGCACTGGTAATTGCTGAAATAAATCCCTCCCCTCAAAATCAATGCCAGAGCAGGTGTTTTTGACAAGATGAATGCCATCCCCATACAATGTACAAGTGAGGGATTTTCCACTAATAATGGAAAATCTTTGGGCATTGAGCAAAACTGCAACAAATAATCCATTGCACTAGTCATTTCTATCAAACCTTCTCCACTGAAAGTTATATTTTCCTCTGTCTGAGTTCTAAGCTGACTGCAAAGAATAAGAAGATAAACACATATCTCTTGAAATTTCTGTACAGAAACATGTGCTTCAAAATATCTCGTCTGTTTGCCAGATAGAGTCATGCACAACTCAGCCCTGCCTGAGGTGGTTTCCTTTCTTCCATGGGAGAAATGAGGCATCACACCTCTGAATGCATGTCTGGTGACTCTTATTCATGCCAGGGAAGAAGTTATTTCTCAAAGCTGCAATGTGTTTCTAATGGTCTTTAGTGTTTGCAGTGGCTACTTTATCTGGCTCATCAGAAAATTATCTGTGTCTTCATCTCACAGTTATTCAGTGAAATTATTATTCTAAATATTGTGATTATAGAGTCATATTTGTATATTTTAAGGGTGTTTGAGTCAATTCATATAAGACCAGCTGAGGTATTTACCCATAACTGAGTTCAACAGAAATAATATTCCTGAAAATCATCTTGATTGTTTTGCAGATGTTATTCCTCTCTGCCATGGGTTTTTTGTATTTCTGAAAACCTTCTAGTAAAAATAATTATCATCTATCTGTCCAATTATTTGCATTAAGCCTAGACACCCACAGCAGTGCCCTGGTTGCTCCTGCTTTCCGTGGGGTTTGTATCTCACATTCTTTGGCTTTTAAAAATGGCACTGAGGGTGCAGGTAAACTAACCCTGTGTTAGACATCAGAGAATCCACATTACAACAAATCAGTGATGTGGGATGCAGGTTGGCTGATGTCTTCTACATCAGGAATGCTGGCTGAAGCCTCTACACATTTGGCATTTCTGCACCTACCATCCCCTACATGGAGTCTCATGTACCTCATAAAAACTGGGCTCACAGTGAATTCTTTTTTTCTCTGGAAGAATTAAGAGGCCTTTCCTTCTCCACTTAGCCACCAATTTTTATTTTTTAAAACTGCAAGAATGTAATACATCTAAGACCTCTAATTTGTTATAAAGTTTGATTGAAATGGTTAAAACCCCTCAATGTGAAGACTGTCAGTAGGGAAACACAGACAATGACTCAGTGTGTCTGAGTGAGCCTCTTCCCCCATGGGAGGATTGTTTTTGTCTGAGGAAAACTCTCATGGCATAAGTTATGACATTTTGCAGCCTGCTGAGCCCAAGTCTGGAAGGTTTCTATGGAAATTGCAGGTACCTGTATCCAGGCCCCAGTTTTGAGCTACAGACTCACACAGAGTCCTGCCTTGCACGTTCAGATTTTTGGTATCTGAAATGTGGCAGCCCTTGCCCCTTTTTTGCCAACTAAATGAATTCTGACCCCTCTAAAATATTTGTTTTTTCCTAATCCCCATTATGAAAACTCTGGATATTCTGTTTATCATGCTAACACTCTTTGTCTCACTGCAATTGGCTCCTCATCCAGAGCCTAAGCAAAACAAGCTTAAAAGAGCCGCCAAATCTCTCAGGGGTTGAATCTTCTCTGCTCTGACATAAGCCAGGAGCAACTCTGTTCACTGTCAAAGAGTTCTTGGTAAGAACATGCAATCTAAAAATACTAGGGTTGGAGATAAGTCTGGACAGCTTTTAATTGGGATCAGGATGGAGTGGCTGCAGTCTCTCTGGTAGTGCAGAGGAGGAGGAGGTTTAAGACTCCAGCTTGTCCACTTGATGTGATTGGAACATTACTACACCACCTGGGATCAAATACATCCCTGATATTTTCATCTGTCCTCTCTAGGCATTTATACTCTGTTCATTTCCATGATCTGAGTCTTAACAGTGTAGCTCCTGTGGGTTCTGTTTCCTTCAGGAGCAAATCTGGGCTGCTTGTCTTTTCCTGGAGACAAAGGGGTTGAAGTTCACTATTTCATGTTAATACTCAGCTGCCAAATAACACCTTGATGAAACAATACTTATATCATAAGTATTTTCACTTACAGTCTACTTAAACAGAGGATAATTTCTGAAAGAGTAACACTGGTAGAACACTGTTGCTCTACCAGGTTGTGCAGTCCAGCTCCTCCAAGCACTTTCTCTGAATGTCAGCTGGGATCTGGGTAGTGAGCTTGAATTATGCCTTGGAAAAAGGGATCATTCCATGTTACTTTACAGGCATTGTTTACTTTGGTCTCTCTCAGTGTTTAAATCTTGGTCTTGTCATATTTGAGGGACTTTTTCAGGAGCTTTTTGGCTCAAGGGACTCAGCTGTACTGACAATTCTCTCTCCATTCCCCTCCAGACGCCCCATTGAAAGAAAACCCTAATTTCTCCACAGCAAACCTCACTGTCATCATGTTATGCATTGTTCTGCTTCAGGGTGACCAAAAACCAAGTCAGAGGCAAATCTGACTAATCTCCCCTGAAACTGTGAAACCAGTGAAAAAAAATTTCACTTGGGTACAATGCCAGCATTGTACCCAAGGGCCAGCCACAGATTTCAGAAGTGCCTTCAGAGCTACCCAAAGATTGTGTTGCACTCATTAACATCACTGATATTATTCCCTCAAATAGTTGCTTTATGCTGCAGTGGATAAAGAATTCCTTCTTATCCCATTGTTTTCAGAGCTTCTGTGTTTGGGACGTTCCAGGGCTGCTGTAAATTGGTTCAATTCAACTCACTAAATGTTCAGGGAGCGTTTCTCTAATCCTGTCCAGATGAGCTGTGGATTCCAAGAGGTTTCTATTTTGGGATGCAGGCTTCTGCCTATCTGCTACTGTTGGGCTCAAGTTCATTCAGAGGAATCCTATTAGTGGCTATGCAGATTTAATTCTTTGCTTCTGCAGAATGTGAGCTGGAATGGTTTGGTTTTGCTGATTGCTTTTCCTGAGGGGGGGTGGGAGAGAGGGGGGGAATCAATATCCTTCCTTTGCATTTTTCACAAATTGGAGTTCCATTCAGATGAATCAGGGCTTGGTTTCCATTTGTTTTCCATAGGGGTTGCTTCCTCCTACCAACTTAATTTAGTGGGACTTTTTTTATCCCCAGTTCTTTAACAGCACCTTATTGGGACCCCAGAAGGGATTGAAAAGTCTGTGTTCACAGGGAAACACAATGGGTTCATGATCAATCATGATCCCCTTCTGGATCATTAAATGCAAACTGAATCAAACTTAAATGGAAATATCAGATACTGAAGTTTATTTGATCAACATGCTCTAACACAATACCTGCCCTCAGCTGTGTATATAGCATCACTGGTTTCTTTTCATAAGCAGAGTTCTTTTGCAAAATTTTAGCTAAATTTATTCTTAATGTCAGAGAAAAAAAAAATTTAGGCTGTCTTGGAAAAAAAAAAAGCAAATGGAAGGCATGAGATTCTCTGAAGTCAGAGTTTGGATTTGGCAGTTCTAGTGAAAATCCATCCAGATCTGGCAAAAGTCTCTGAAAATCTCATCTAAGGGCTGTTTATTAGGATTGAGGCAGTTGATTTTCCCAGAGGGCCTCTGCATTAACCATGATCCAGCTCAGAATTAGAGTGGAAGACCCTGATTTTCTCACCTCCCATGTGGATCCATTTCAGTGACATGTGGAGTAGCTCAAAGATTGTAATTATGATGCTTTAATTACTCACCATCCCAGTATCATACAGAGCACAGGAGGAAGCAGCCTCTCAGTAATTCTCCTCAATCTGATGGTGAGGATCCTGCCAACATGATGGAGGAAGAGACTGGAAGGAGAACTTGCAGGGTGTGGGGAAAATTTTTGTGGTGTACAGTGAGATGGAGCTTCAGGCTTTGAAACAGGAGTGGCAACCAGAAAAGCTGAGGGTGACTGGGGTGACAAGTCTGATGGCATCCATGGAAGGCTGTGCTTGGTGTCATAGGGGAGAAAAAGGTCTGTAGTAGATAAAACTGTCCCTGAATTATTCAGGGTGCTTTGGCTGCTCCCACTGATCTGTTTCCTCTGATGTTTAAGATCAGGCTCTATTTATTTCAGGATCAGGGAGTGAATACTTCACACTCCTGTAGAACCTTCCATGATATCCACCACACTGGTACCCAAATATTTATTTAACATTAAAGTATTTTATGGCACTTTACACTGTTACTGTGAAGAGAGTGAAGGTAAAACCTGCCTCAAATTTGACCGTCATTTCAGATGCTCAGCTTCTGATACCTGTAGCCTGGTTTAGCAGGGATTACAGGATGTCAATTTAAGTTTAAATTCATTAAATTGAATCAATAAAATAATTTCAGCAGCTTCAGAAAATCTATTGAAGTTTTGAGTAGTTAGTAATAGTTTTGGGTACTTTTAAAGTTACTCAAATCCTATTTTACGTCCTTTTAGTACATAAAAAAATTACAAAATATGTTTATGCAATACTAGTCCAAATCAAGGATTTGAACAAATTACAGTGCATTTTGTTCATCAGTTTGGAGTCTGAGGAGTAAGAATGAGAATCCCAACATATTCTTGTTCATACTGGATGTTTCACCTAAATCATCAGGCAAAAGTGTACAGAAAGGGAGAGTGAGGAAGGATGACCCAGATTCTTTCTCATTTCCCTCATGACTCTGATGAAATCCCAAGGTGTTCCAGGAAAGGGAGGAAAAAAAAGGATTTTTTCATTACAGCAATAGTTTTAAGACCAAATGAATCTTTCATGCACTGCTCTCTGTTCTGGCTGAGTAAACCTCAAGAGCCAATGTCAAGGAATAAGGCTGTGAATTAGGAAGAAATCTGGAAGGAAATTAGAAGGCAGGGGACAGTGAGGTAGAGAGTCTGGCCCAGGAATGAGAATCTGACATCGAGTTCTGTTATGAGGTCTCCCAGCCCCTTGCCTATCACTTTCCTTCCTTCAATCACCAGGTCTGATGGAGCCCACAAACTATAGAATAAGAATGTAAATAGTGTCTGGGAATAACAAAAAAAAAAAACCCAAACCTTGAAAAACAGTTCAAACCTGGGTGAAACTTCATTATCAGAACCTTTTTTTGAGACCAGGAAGTCATATTCAGGTAGATGATCATGTCTTCATTGCATTAACTATATCAGAAACAAGGCTTTTTATTTTACTGTAACAGATAGCCTCAGGAACTCTTTTATCTGTTAACACAGAGATCTCAGAGATGTCTTCTTGCTCATCATCAATTTAGATGCTGAAGTCAGCTCCCCACTGCATAAATCAACATTTTAAGTGAATGAGGTAGAAAAAATTACTGATTTTTTTTTTTCTTTAATTCAAAGTGAATTTGTAAAAGCAGCAAAGGTTCATTCAAACTCTGAGGCACTAAATATTTGTGAAGAATAAGAATTGCAGTATGTTCCAAACAGCTTTAAAATAGAAAAAGCAGGTTGGAGGAAGGGTGGGAATTGAACAAATAACATGTGGCAGTGATGCCTTTCTGGAGGAATCGTAGTCCTCAGCGTGAGACAAGTTTGTTCTTCTCCATCAGCAGTTTCACTTCCCCTTTGCTTAGTTTAGAAAATGAGTCTCCAATGTTTTGTTTTCTTGATGTCCAGAAATCAGACAATGAAATCATAAGCACATGGTCCATGAAAAGAGTTGCTGACATGCAAGTACAGACGAATGGGCTGCAGCTCCATCCTTGGAACAGCCTTACAAAGTGCTCCAGTGGGACCTACTCAGATATTTTGACTGTGGCCTGATGTGCTACTTCTGTATTAAGGCCTGGTCCTAAGGCTTGACTGGTTATACTGCTAAATTATTAGAAGAGTCCCAGCAGGGCTTAGGCCAAATATTACTCACCCAGACAGTTCCTAGGACACAGTTCAAGACTTGACAAAGGCTGAGATGCTCTCCCAGTCAGCCTCTCTGTGTCCAGCCGCAGCTGCTTTCAGACTGTTCAACATCTGGGGTGGGACCCTCTTGGCACACACAGGAGCAGCACAGTGATCACATCTCCAAGGCTTTTAGAACCCACCTTCCCTGGGTCCTCAGATCAGAGGTGAGGTCACACCCAGACCCCAGACTTCCTCTGAGATAATTGCTACCCCTCACACAACTCTCATGCTGCTTCCTTGGCTGGAAGTTGGCACTTCCCTCATGTCACTGACTGTAGTCATGAGGTGAGAGGAATTTGTTTAAATTCACAAGGATGCAGATCTTCCTGTCACTTAGTGTAGATGGAGGTACTTCCAGAAAGCAGGTGCTGAAACTTGGAGCTTCATCCTTGGAAGCAGGTGTTTGTCCTCTCTTGGATGACAGGGACCTTTTATGAAGGAAAACCACCCAGAACAGACAGTGACAGCAGCCCTTTTTTACTGTTTCCAAAAAGTGGGTTTGGGAAGAGTGGAGCTCAGTGCACCTCCTGGTGAGTGGTCTGTAGTAGATATGGCACTACCCATGGTTGGTGCACCCCAACAGGACTAGAAATCCCTGGAAGTGTCCATGGCCAGGCTGGATGGGGCCTGAGCAACCTTATCTGCGCTTGACCCTGGGAAGGTGGAACCAAATGCTCTTTAAAGTTCCTTCCAACCCAAGCCTTTCTATGTTTCTATATAAACAATTAATGGCAATGAGCTTCTTCCAGGATGGAGGGCTGGACTACATGTTAGATGAATGGTAGTTCAAACCTATTTTTCCAGTGAAGACTTGAATGTCTGCCAGTTCATACCATTTGAGAATTTGGCCTGTTCCCCCTTACTTTGTACCTTAACTTTACTTAACTGGTAAATTTTCCATGCTTAATAATTATAAATACATAAGCAGGAGTGTTTGTTTATGCTTGTTTAAGCAGGGAAGGAAGCATTTCAAAGAAAAAATATTTTAAGAGGGGCCTAGCTTCACTTCCATGTGAAGTCAGTTTGGTGTGAGCTGGTGGAGCACACAGGAGCTGAGTATTCAAGAGCAGTCAGGCAGCATCTGCAGCTTGTGCATTGGTGGGAGATGAAGCCAGGTCTCTCCATATTGTACCTACACCCTTTTACTCATGCCACAACTGGCTCTGGCTGACCAGAAGTGAATCGAGGCAGGAACAAGCCACAGAGAAAATGTTGAGACCCAGAAATAAGTCGTTCCCCTCCCTGAGCCAATGCCTATGTGTGGGCTGTGTGTTGCATGTGTATTTTCTGTGGCAGACTTGGATTCCTTTGAGCTTGGCACATTCTGGTTAAGATGAACTCAGCATCCAAATGTTGACACAAAAGCTGACTGCACCATAGACCATGGCCTCATGCCACCTCTGGCTGGCCCAGAGCCGGGCTGGCGTTGGCTTTGGTTGCTTGAATTAAGGCAGCTATAGGAGAGGGAAGGGCAGAGAGTGCCTGAGGTGGGTTTACCTGGCATCCCAGCTGGAGGAAATAGCCTGAGTTCTTCTGCAGGATGAGGGGAGAGGGAGGAGCAGAGGGAAATAAAATAAATAAATCAGGCCAATGGTGTCATTAAAAAGAGGATGTATCACGTTTACCATGAGAGCATGTGACTCAGACACCAGACATGAACATTCCTGCAAAGCCCTGAATGCACACATGGAGCTGAATTTTTTTGGCTTCCCAGAATGGTTTAATTTTATGATTCTGTGACTCAGAAAAAGCAAAGTCCATAGACATGCTGCATCATGGCCCAGTAAACACCAGTTACTGCTGGGGACACACAGGGACAAAGGAGCAAGTGAGGCATGGATGGAGGGGAGACCAAAGGAACGAGATGTTCAGCTTCTTGCTCCCCCTTTACTCTTCTAGTGGTTTTGTAAACATGTTTCCCTCTCTTACCTTTTTTTTTTTAAATTTTTTTTTTCAAGATTGGAGTGGAGGGGTTAACAGAGGTCATGTTAGTTTAAAAAATTATGGTTAACCTTACAAGCTGGGTTGCCTTAGGTCATGGTGATACAATTCCCCTCCCTTCTCCTGTGCAGTGGTGGTTCAGAGGCATTCCTCCAACGTGGGGAATGACAGCGCCTGCCAAGGCTATGAGCAATGCAGAACAGACTTACCTGTTTTTATGCACTGCTTAACTAATTATTTTAAAAAGAAACAGCCAAGTTGGAACAACCACCTTTTTCTTTGAGGAGGAACATTTTCCCCCTTTCCTTTTTCCCCACATCCCCCTTCTTCCCTCCTCCCTCCCCTTGTTTTTTTTTTTCCCCTCCGTTGCTTGACTTGGCATTTGAAACAGGTTCTGGATATCTGACACCTCTTGAAAGTGTAGTTTGGCAAACAGGAATCGAGCTGGGCTCCAAAAGGGCCCTGCACAGGGCTCACTGTGAAAACACCTGGGTGTCTCTTATGCCTCTAAGAACCAGTCCTGCTTCTGTAGAAATAACAGCCGCCCTCTCTCTTCCCCCAGCCCCTGCCCTCCCTTCAAAAATTAAAAAAGAAATTGAAGTACTGGCACTGTTTTTGTAAAAAAACAGGTGGTTGGAAGGCTCTGCGGAAGGGGGTGAAGGACGTCTCCACACCGAGGCACAAAGATCCTGTGCAGAGAGGGCTTTGATTGCAGCACATACATCTGCAATTCGTTTTCCCAAGCTCAGGACAAATTAAGAATCTTCCAGCAATTAGGGGAGAAAAGCTTCAAAGTGCAATCAGCAGTTCTTAAAAGAATTTGTGCTGGGCTTTGAGGGAGGCTAATCCGGCTGCCCGCGCTGGGCTCCTCTCTGCAGTGTGCATTTTCCAAGGCCAAAATTTTGGCCTGCTTTTCAGTCACACCATATAAAATAACAAACACGCAGTCTAAGGAAAACAATTTTTAAGACACAGTGGAACCCACTTTAATGAAGAAAACTGTTAAATGCATAAAACCCCCATGTGCCAATGGATAAATGTGCTGGAAGTGTGAACTGTTAAACCAACAAAATTGTTAACACATCATACTGCTGGGCAAAAAAATAAAATAAAAAAAAAGTATAAAAAGGGAGTGAAACAGTTTTCTAACATGCAACCCACTTTGCCTTTATTGTTCACATTCCTGCTGACATAAAGTTTCCTGATTTGCCCCCTGGGCCCAGAAATATGGCAAAAGTGGGAGCATTAATTGTATTTGCCCCCTTCAAACTGCCCTCCCTGCTTTGCAGCTCACAGTGGCCAAGAATAGCTTCATGGAATGGGGAGAGTTTGCCCTTTTTTATTCAAGGTGATGAGTGAACAAGTTCACATGGATTTTGTTGGAGGTTTTTTTGTTCTTGTTGTCTTTTTGGGTTTTTTTAACTGGTAAAAAACTTTAAACTATGCCTGAACGTCTTTTTCCTATATCCACAGGGAAAATCAGGACTGGTTCTCCATTTGCCATTGCTTCAAACTCCGAAGTCCCTCCATTCCCCTGGTTTTCCTTGGGGTCAATGCCGAAATGAGGCTGTTCCTGTGCCCTTCCTGCTCTCTTCAAAGACATGGATCTCTCACTGAGTAAAACCTGATCTCGTGAGAGCCCCAGAGGCCACTGCTTTGATAAGAGTCCAACCGCGCGGCCGCGCTGGCGTGGAGGGGCCTGGATCCCTGCCTCGCCCCGAAACATGAGAAACTAAAAATCAGTCCATTGAATTTATCTTCATCCCACTCCTAAATTACACACTGTTCGCAGATTTCAATTCCACAGGTGGTCAAAATTTTCCACCAAAACCTGATTTTGACAAAAAAGCGGGCTTCTGTCACAAATGAAGATTTTTTCCCCCTGGAAAAAAGAGATTTTAAAGAATGCACTGACTTTATTTACCAAGCACTGAAAGCTTTTTATCAAAAAACTTTTCCAAAAGCAGAAAAATGGTCTGCAGAATGGAGTAGGTTGGTGTTCACTGTTTTGATATTTCCTTACTTGAGAAAACAAGAAAATTTGGATGAAAATTAAAAGGTCGTTGAAAATACTTTCATTATTGAAAAAAGAGTTTAAAATAATTTCTATCTCATAACATTGTTCTTAAAAATCATGAAATCTGAATGGAATAGCTGTTCAGCCAAGATCTGTTCTGCTGTTTGGCTTTCCCGGGGGCCTTTTAGGTGCTAGTCTGTGCATAGAGGTATGGAAGTACATGTTGACTAAATTCCAACCCTGAATGGTGACAATGAAGAGTTTATTCCTACAGGTCAGAATGTTCTCATTTCTTGTCACTTTTCTGTGTCCCTTGCAAAAGAACATGAGGTTGTGCTTGGCTTGAGAATGCTCCTCTTTTTGTTGGCACTTGCTGATTTTGCTTCTTAGACTGATGTTTACAAAGAAATTCCAGTCCCCTGAGGGCCACTAAATATGTATTGCTCTGCAGAGTGTCCATAGGACAGGTTTGCACCTTCAGTGTGATTGGATCTCTTGCTCCTAAGAATGCTCAGTGGCCATGTCACCACTTCACACACTAGATAAACTTAAACCAGAGTCAAGTTTTGTTGTAGTTAAGCAAAAGTGTTACGTTCTTTGTTGGAAAAAAAAATTTAAAAACTCCAAAAAACAAAAACCACACACACACACACAAAAAAAAAAAAAACCAACCAAACAACAACCCAAAAAAACCACAAAAAAACCCCCAACCAAACAAAAAAAAAACCCAACCAAAAAACCCCCCCAACAAACAAACAAACACAAACAAGCAAAAGAAACCCCCACAAACCTTGCAACAGAATAATATCATCCCTAAAATCCAACACTTAAAAAAAAAATTTGCTTTTTTACTATTAGACATTTGGGGAATCTCTGGGGCCTTTTCACAGCAGCTCTGAGGTCAGTGCAGCTGCTCCTCACCTGGAAGGTGCAGTTTTCTGGAGCACACTGAGATCTGCTCCTTTTATTCCAGTTGCAGTCGGAGATCATCAGGGTGTCACTGAAACAAAACCATCACAGCAATGCACAGGCTGCTGTCAGTATCTCCATTCTGCCATTGCCAAGGTGCATTTTTTAAACTCCTCTGCTTACTAATTTCTGTGACAGCAGTTTTGGCCTCTCCTGATGTTTATGAGAATGCAAGTAAAGTGTTGTGTCAGAGTCACTGTAGCCTGACTTTGAAATGAGCCCCTGGAGATAACCGGGAGCTCTCTTTCTGCAAAGAAACCACGGGACTATCCCGCTCTCCCTTCCCAGGCTGGTTTTGATGCCTCTTATCTATCTTCAGCAACCAAAAAGTCAAGTGTCCAGTCTAGTTACTTGGTCCAGCACCCCTTTGTCAGAAGAGAGAGATGGGGGGCTGTCTATCCCCATCCCGAAGGATAAATCCTACTTTTGCCATTGGCAAAAGCCTTCTTTGAGGTTCCCTCACATCTGGTTTCCTACCATTGGAAATGTTATCTTTTTATAATTGCCCAATCTGAGGTATTCTGGTGTATTTCCACAGAGACCACCCACAACTGCTGGGCACAGTGTTAGGGTGGGGAGAGCTTAAATTCTTTTCTTTTACCATTTATGATATCTTGGGCTGCCATGGGGGCTTCAAAGTAGCATCTGTGTTATCCACAGAGGTCACCTTATTGCTGCATAAGTTAACGTCCTGTCTATACAAAATGGGGGAAATCATAGAAATTCTGGGCTGGAAAGAGCATCAAAATATTCCACTGCTTTGTGGCAGGGTCAGGAAATCTGGTTGATTCCCGACAGATGTCTGTATAATCTGTTCTTAAAGCCCTCCAAAGCCTTCCATAGTAAATCACTTCAAGATCTAAAGGTGAAAAATGCTATGTAAGACCTGAATATTGTTATTATTATTAACAGTGTTGTTGTTCAGAGGACAGCTTAGCAGCAAGGTCCCAGCTGGCACTTTAAAAAAGAGCCCAGAAGGAATGAGTTAGAGCAAGTTGCACCAGTCCTGGTGGAAGTGCTGAGCCAGCATTGCTGGTACTCCTGCCTGCTGCTGGATCAGTCTGAAATTAAACTCCACAGCCTTTGCCTGTGTCCAAGTACTGCCAAAGGTTACCATATTACAGGGCTGGATTGCTCTGCTAAAGCCAGCAGTGCCATTCCTGAGTGATCCTCATTGTGAGGAGAATCACAGAATCACAGAATCACAGAATCAATCACAGAATCACAGAATCAATCACAGAATCACAGAATCACAGAATATGCTGAGCTGGAAAGAACCAAGGATCATTGAGTCCCGCTCATGGCCCTGCTCAGCACCATCCCCAAGAATCCTGCCCTGTGCCTGAGAGCCCTTTGAGGTCTGTCAGGCTTGGTGACCATTCCCTGGGGAGCCTGTTCCAGTGCCCACCCACCCTCTGAATGAAGAACCTTTTTCTAATATCCAACCTAAACCTCGCCTGACGTTGCTTTCAAACCATTGATTCAGGTCCTGTCACTGTCACCACAGAGAAAAGATCAATGCCTGCACCTCCTCCTCCCCTCATGAAGTTGTAATTGCCATGAGGTGTCCCCTCAGTCTCCTCTTCTCCAGGCTGAACAGACCAAAGGCCCTCAGCTGCTCCTCACACAGCTTCCCCTCAAGGCCCGGGGCAGGGAATGAACTATTGACCCTTCTTTGTCCTCTTCCCACAAAATTCCCTGTTTAACCTCATGGTTTCCCTCTTCCCCCATTGCTGCTGGTGCTGCCCCAACCAAATCCATCTCTGTTTAGACAAGTAAACTAAGTAATTCTCATATACTGACATTGGCCAGCATGTGGACCAAGCTTAAGGATTTTGAGCAGAAGACATTAAATTTAAATATAGTCTCAGAGAATTTTCCTTTCTAGCTGGTAAATCTAACACTGCCCGAAAAGAGGTTTGGGCATTGAGACCCAGGTGCAGTCCCTGGCACATGTAGTGGATACTTAATACCTCCTGAAGTTTTCACAAGCCACAGACTGTTCCTGATGCATAGTTTGGACCAGCTCAGCTCCCCTGTTTGCTATGGGGCTGTCAGTGTTCTTGCACAAGTTGTGCAGTAACTGGTTCAGAAGATGCACATATATATAAAAAATCATGCACATGGCAGAATCCTCTGAAACAATGACCTAGTGTCTGTTGCCTTCACATTTCTATAGGTCAAATAACAGGTTTTTTGGAGCCGGTGGAACTACTCCCCAGGCATCCGGGCTGTGCCCTCCATTCTTTAGCTGGAGAGTGTTGTACCTCAGTTACCAACCTTCGAAAAGGAAAAAAATTGGAGCTTAATTCCTCCCTGCCTTAAACCTTTGTATTTTTTCGGCTGTAGATTTCTGTTCCAAGAACTTGGATTTACATAAAGACGTATCCATTTGCACATAATTTGCAAGAGTTCCTTTTAGCCTATAATTGTGCTAAATACAGTTGTGGAGGCCACAGCATACCTAAAGTATTGCCGAATGGATTTTTAAAAGCAATTTTTTTCAAAAGTGTGCTAAAATGGAAAGATTGGGGAGGGGCAGGGAAAGAGAGAGAAAGAGAGAGAGACGAAAGATGGCCTTGTGGTTAAAATCCTGGCCTGCAATTCAAGAAATCTGGGTTCAATTTCCAGCTCTGCCACTTACTTCCTGCGTGACCTTGGGCAAGTTGGATAATCTGAGTGTGCCTCAGTTCATGGGCACGGTAATAATATTGCCTTTGTCTCTTGGTGCCTGGAGCATGAATGCCCCCCGTGTTTGTTTGCACAGCACTGACACTGCTGGGACCTGGGCTTGGCACAGCCCTCTTGCTCCACTGTAATGGCAACAATCACAGCAACCATGTTTTCTCTCGGGGTTGTGTGTTGAAAGGATGGAGCGGGTGTGTAAGGGGGTTTCTTTTAGGGTCTTCAGTGGATGCAATCAAAAGGAAGGAGCTTCATTTCTTCTGCTGTGGGACCCTGTTGGTGACAATGTCAGGCACACATCTGATGAAACGTGAGAACCCAACAGAGGCTGTTGCATGCCAGTCTATTTTAACACCTCGTCGAAGGGTGCAATAGGTTTTAAGAGACAAATGTAGTCTACAAAATCCTACAAAATACTGTGGAGCTACAAAATAATACAGAGCTGTGTGTTCCAAGGGCAGCTGTGATTTCAGCCCTGTCTCGTTGTGGGTCACTATTGTCCTCTCTCCACCCAAGCAGAATAAAACATCTAGAATAAAACAGCCTGAGTGTTTTAGTTCCCAGGGTAAACAAGTTGGAAACATTGAGGCCTAAATATGGCTGTTAGCTCAGAATACCTTATCCAGATGTGACCAGTTAAGCTCTGTGGTGCCAAATTATGAGATTAGTGTTGTGGATTTAGATCAGTGGCTGATTAGTCTAAGAATAACTTCAGTTTCTGAGCTCCGTCTTGGTTACCTGAGTTTTTGGAATAAGTGTCAGGGATCTGGAAATAACCTTAAAATAACAAACAAAAATCTCACTTAAAGAAAACATGTTCTGTGTCCTGACAATCTGTCATCTGTCTAGCCTGTGTCGTTAGGAAAATCACTTTTCTTGTGAAGGACAGGAAGGAGACCAGTCAAAGTCCCTGTGTAAAGAAAAGGAGCTGAACAAAATTGAGTAGCTCCTGTGAGCTACTGTGAGCACGCACTGCTACAAAATGAGGCCAAGACTGTGAAAAGTTTCAGCTTGTGAAGAAGAGCTCATTTTTGGGGACTGGATTTTTTTTTGCTCAGCACTGTGTGCAGAGCAAGGCAAGGTGGACAACCCAAACAAGAGGGTTTGTGACACAAGGGCCTGACGGACAGCTTTAAGCAAAATGACTTTTCATTGTGAACATAATTATGTATATTAACCTCTCTCTTCCATCCTATTTGTGTGGATAGATGGAAGCTGACTTTGGTCTGCTGGATGTCATTTTGGAGTCTGGTTAGAGGGTACCCATCACTCATGGAGGCCTGGACAAGATGAACAGCTTGACCTGGGCTGTCAAAAAAATTATTGCAGTAGCGACTTTCTATAGTCATACAGAGAAATCTGTGGGAGGTTTTGGGCAGCCCTTCCCCCAGACTGTCCCTGTGGCTGGTGTAAGGCTTCACTTGAGCCTCAACAAAGACATTTGACTTTACATGGATAGGGTACTGTTCATAAGATCTTTCCAAATATTTTTCAGCATTTCAATTCACAACATTTCCTTCCCCTCCAAAATGTCTTTCCAAGATTTTTCAGACATTCAGGAAAAATATTTTTGCCTCACTAAAAAGCTTTGAAAATTTTTTTCGGTTAAATATAACCTGGAACATATTGTCAATGCACATATATCCTGCCCCACTTCATTTAGAAGGGAAATCCCCATATTTTTTATTAAATATACGAATTTCAACCCAAAATATCTGCTACTAAAATTTGCCAGTATTTTGAAAAGCAGTAATGCAGCATAATTTTACAAGCTTTCAGCCTTTCCATCTTTAGGAAAAGTTTCATATCCACCAATCTTCTGGTTACTGCACAGATATAAATACAAAATAATTTATACCCAAATAACTTTACAGTGGACTATTATGTCAAATGTATACCTCTCCCTGTTATCTATGAAAAAGAAGGGATTGCTTATATGAAATAAAGAGGAAAAAGACTTTGATAGTGCATTGAAAGTCCCTTTATCCCCCTTCAGTCCTATTTTCTTTTAACAGTCTTGTGGGGAGATACAAGGTAAAAAGTAACTCCCAAAACTTTCCAGAAGGATGTGCTGGTTTTTAACTTTCCAGCATCTTGTCAAATCTCTGTCCTAGTTTAGGGCAAATTTTGGGAGGAGATTCTCAAAATTAAGAATTCAATGCCTGGCTACTCATTCACTGCTCTTTCAAGGAAATTACTTTGAGGATTATTCACATATTTAGTTTTTGCTAATTTACGTGTCCGAACCTTCAGGATCATACCTATGTGTAATTTTTACTTATTTCCATGTCCAAACTTTTTGCAAACTCGTTAAACTTTATTTCTTTCACAGGTATGGAAAAAATATCATACTCAGGAATTCTTCTTAATAACATTAACTTTGTAACTCATGCAGTTTTGGGACTTAGAAAGTTTCTTCACCTGAGGTTTTTGTTTATTATTCCAAATTTACTGCCAGAAACTTGACACTTACTCTAGAAACGTTTGTCCAAGATGGGTTCCAGAGATTAAAGACTGGATTTGCTTGAGCAGTGTGAATTTAAGACTATGAACTACTTTTTCTGTTCAAATACTTATTTGCAAGTTCAATTTATGCTCAGGGACTTGATTTCTAGCAGGAGTAAATAAAAAAAAAAAAAAGAGGGGTTCAATAAGTAATACAGAAAGAAGCATGGTATAATCCTCATTTCTGTGCTAAGAGACACAAGTTTCATGTCCATCACAGTCTGGACAATAACTCTGAAATTGTATCATATTGGTATGAAAACGTGGTGAAATCCAGATTATCAGTGGTTGTTGATAATTTTGATTTTTAATGAGGAAGAGGGGAAAGGCAGCAGCAGTTTTGGGATACAGGCACCATAACAAATCATTTTAAAGTAGAAATTTTCTTCTTTAATGTTAGATGGTTCCAAAGTAGACGTGTGGAGTTGAGCTAGCAATGCCTAGGGTCTTGGGAAGTCAGTAACACTGGAAATATATTTTTAAGACAACTTTTCTAGATGCCCACTTTGAGATGAGAATCATGTGTTAAAGCCATGTCCTCTTGTTAAATAGGACTGCAGTCACTGAGCTGGTTTTAAAATATTCAGATGAATTTTCCTTTTAGAAAATGGCAAAATCCTGCTGTGAATATTGACATGATCCTTGATATAGAAAATGTGAAGGAAAAGAAAATAAAAATACAGTGGGGAGATGCTTAATACAGAGGTAAGTGTAGGTACAGCTGTTTATAAGTGAGACTCTGTGTGTCTGCTCATACACAGATGAGCAGAAATTAAAATGAAAGCTGAATGACAGAAGCTCAATGCTTTGATTGATCTGATGTAATTAGAGGGCAGAAGGAAAAATGGCATTGCAGAGAAGGGATTTGCTCTGTGGAAATCCTGACATTTGATCTCCTTTTGTAAGGAGATGCCCAGGCTGTGTTGGCACAGACACCCTGTTTCCCTTGTCTGCCTAAATCCCACTTCTTCCTCCAACTTGATGGATGATTTGATTTTGGAAGTAGCAGTCTTAAAAACGTAAAAATTTTAAAAACTGTTTTCTGTATGTTTTCTGGGCCATCAGTTTTTGTCCATGTTCAAGATGGAATGATGCAAAGCAAACAAAAGTGATTTTGTTCACCTCCTTCTTTTTTTGGTTTCACTTCACCTACAGATACCAGCCCTGGCCAAGAATGATCCTTTGTGTCCTGCAGGCACACAGTCTATTATCATCATTGCTATTAAAAAAAAAAAAATTCTCCCAGAGCAAGAGTATTTGTCCAACTTCCCTTCAAGCAGCTCAAAATCCTCTCCAGCCCTGGAGTAAGAAAGAATTATGTCTGGAATATTTCACCTCAGCTTTGAGAGAACAACTCTGTGTATTCCTCAGTGTGGGAGCGCTGGATGAATGGCAACAGCAGTTCCAACTGTTTATTCCTTTCTTAGCAATAATGTTTAGGTTCATGAAAGCCTTCCAAGATATATAGAATTCCTCATGCTGAGTAAGGCCTCTTTCACTTATTGCTGCTGCTACACACTATGGGCCATTCTTATTATACCTCCCTCCCCATTCATACCGCTATAGTTAGGGGACCCTCAATGTTGTCATTATAAGCCCCTTATTTTTCAGGGTGTATAATTCAGCTGTAAAAAATTTGCCCTGGGCTGAAACTTGGCACGTGAAGGGCAGAGAGAGGATTTTTTTGTTGATTATTTTTTTAAACCAAGTTTATAAAATAAAATAAAATAAAATTTAAAAAAATAAAATAAAATAAAATCCATTCACCCATATTATGTTGTAAAAAGTGCAGGAAAAAATAGAAGTTAGTGGTTTCAGATGCTTTTTTTTGGGCCTTTCCTGTGTAACTCAAAGCCAGCTTTGTTTTTTAAACTGAAATTTTCCAGGCTATTAGTCCATAATATGAATTTGTGCCTTTCAGGTTTCTCTTTAAACACAGGCACACACGAAAAGAAGAGCTGAGTTATTTCAATTAGGACTGGGGGCTACTGCAATTTATTTTATATGCGCTTTTTCACAAGGATTTTTTTTTTTCTTTTTTTCCCCTCTTCTGGAAGGCACATGAATAGGTTGGGGTGAGCACTCTGCCCCTGTAACCATCTGCCTGATGGTTTCTGCCTCTCTTTGCTCTTTGTGGGTCTGATGGATCTCCAGAGACAATTGGACACTGCTCCACTGAATCCTTCCCCACACTGAAAAAACATTTAAGGTGAGACTGGTCTTCCCAAGGGCTGGTTTCCCCAAGACTCAAGCAGGACTGAAATTTATTCTGAAGAAGCCAGTGCTTTTAGGTTTAACCTTCAGGTCTCTTGGAAGCCAGTCTATTGTCTTGGCCACAGATCCTGTTCCTGAGGTGGGTTGGATGATATTTGATGCAAATATGGGTTGGCAAAGCTGTGAAAGTGAAGGTTTCAAGCCTGTTGACTCTTGAGGAAACTGTGGCCTGGAATTCAGACCCTGTATTAAATCACAAGTTAAAATGCACTTTTAACATGGGCACATGGTGCATTTCTGGTTGGTTACTGCTTACAAAACCTCAGCAGGGTGACAGACAGCCTCAAAGCATGGCTGGGGCTGCAATAGCAATGGAGAAGGCATTCTCAGAAGCAAAATTGCCTGCAAACAATCCATGCCTGTACAGGGTCAATTCAACATGTTCTTAAATGTTCAGTTTCCCCGGAACTTTTTTTTGTTTCTCAAGGAAAAGAAGACACCTAAGATATAGAAGTCCTGGTGACAGCTGGTCTTGTTTCATTAAAAGCAAAAAAAAAAAAAAAAATAGTTCTGGTTTTCTTTGATTTTTTTTTTTAATGCACAGATTTCTCAAAGAAAAATGTGGACTGGTTTCTTAATTTTTATTTTATTTTTACATTAAAATTCTATTTTTATGGCAAACCCTAAGCTTTTAAACACTAATAATTATTATTAGAGAAGCCTTTTGTAAAAAGACCTGTAGGAGGAAAAAAAAAAAAGTAAAATGTACTCCATACTTCAAGATAAAGGTTTGAAATGACACAGCACTCCAGATGACCTGACCAGATTTTGTTCCTGGTGGCAAAGTGTCTGTCAGGGAGTGAATGAGGGGATGTTTACCAAGGTGAGCAACTTGAGGTGCTGTAAGAGTGAGGCAAAATGTCAAACACCCCTGCACTGCCAAGGCCACCACTAAACTCTGTCCCTAAGCACCACATCCACTCATCTGTTGAACACTTCCAGGGATGGTGGTTCCATCACTTCCCTGGGCAATGCTCCAATGCCTGACCACTCCTTCAGTAATTTTTTTCTATATCTAATTAAAACTTCTGGCACAACTTGAGGCTGTTTCCTCTTGTCCTACCACTTGTCATCCAGAAGAAGAGACCAATCCCCACATTGCTACAGTCTCCTTTCAGGTATTAAAACTGCCCTCTTTTTCTCCAATAAAGAAAGGCAACTCTCTCCACTATCAGTAGCTCTGAGATCAAGATGCAGGACGAACCATCGCTTCTTTTTGTCACAGCTGGATGAACTCGGGTGACCTGCCCAGAGGCAGAAAGTAGGAAATGGCAGGGATTGATAGATATCATATCTTTTATTTGTGTGTTCATGTGTGTGTGCGCCTGTAGAGGGCATGGGGAAGAATTGCCTTTGAACATGTTGCAGTCCCCCAGCCAGGCCCTCATGGCTTCCATCAAAGCCCACAGTTCCGTATGTTACCACAAATTTTGGGTTTCCAAGCCAGACATGACTGTGAAATTCCACAGGGTGGAAGGTGGTTATCCCTCACCCTCATCTCACCTGGTGGCATGGTCTGCACATGGGCTTTTCTGTTCATGCTGGGTGGCCATAGGAGGAGAAACCTGGACACACCAGCCCTGCGATTTTTCAGGGTGTAATTTTAACATTCCTGGAGTAAAAATTTGCTCACTTTTATTTCTTTTAGCCAATTAACAGTGACTGCAGGCAGGGTATGGAGGGGTTTTGTTTGGGCTTTTTTTCAAGAGGGGGAAGTGCGTGTTTGGGGCTTTTTTTCAGCGGTTAATTCCACGCTCCTACCGGGGGCTCGTCGGCAGGGAATGCCACACACAGAAGCACGGGCTCCTCCTCACACCCCGTATCGCAGCCACCATTCCTGCAGACGGAGAAGCAGAAATGAAGCTGCCTAGGAAGGCTGTCATCACTGCTGCTAAGCAGCTGGAGCCGTCCTGGCGAGCAGGGGAAGAGCCACCCCTGGCAGGGTGGGAGCCCAGCCCCAGCCCCAGCCCCGGCCTCAGCCCNGCCCCAGCCCCGGCCCCAGCCCCAGCCCCAGCCTCAGCCCCAGCCCCAGCCCCAGCCTCAGCCCCAGCCCCAGCCCGGCCTCAGCCCCAGCCCCAGCCCGGCCTCACGGGGACGCGGAGCCCGCGGGGAGGGCCTGGAGGCCGTTCCTGGTGTGTGACGGCGCTCAGAACCCAAGCCATAACAGCAGCACTTTGAAAACAGAAAAGAAACCAAAGTGTCTAATATTGGGTCAAGCCAACGTCTATAAATCAACGTCTGTGAATTTATAAACTGTTCGTAAATTTAAGTGCTTTTTGGAGAGCTGTTTGTTATTATGTCAGGGCTGGGAAGGGGGGTGAGGGAAAGTACTTATATTCACTCACTGTCTCCTGCTCCGGACTTGCTCCTACATTGTCTGAGTGGGGAGAAGGATCAGAAGATTTTGGGCACAGGGAGGAGTCAGAGGGATGCTGCTGTTGTGCCCCAGAAGCACTTGGTGCAAGATGAGCAGAAAGGATGAACCAGACTGAAACCACATTTGTGCCTTTCAAATTCCCCATCTGTCTTTTCACTGGTTTAACTCTCCACCAGCTAACAGAGCTTTGAAACAGCCAGAGAGACTTTGGCAGGAGGGCCTGAGCCATTACCTCCCCTTTCTGTCCCCTGGAGCCTCCAGGAGGGAGCAGAGGCACAAAATCATCTCAGCAGATCTGCAGATCCTTTTGCCCCACACTCAGAGACATGGTGACAGTTCCCTGATTCTTCCTGTGTAAAAGGATGGGGTCGAGGGGAATGAGATGTCACTGCTGTGGATAGGAATTGACAATCAGCTTTCTAGGGAAGAAAAAGAAAAGAAAAAAAGAAAAAAGAAAATGCCTTTTCAATCTCACTCCACCCCAGGCTGAAGCTTCTTCTGAGGTTCCACTATATTTGGATAAGCTTTCCTCCCACCTCTATTCATTTTTGTTCCTTTCACCACCTGCTGTTTCCACAGCTAGGATAGGGCACATAAGTGTCCTGAAAGGAGTAGTTCCAGCCTGGTGGGAAGCAGGAAGTATTGGAAGGTCTAAGAGGGTGTGAAAAGTTTTGGAGGTTGTATTCACAAAATAAGACATTGTTCTGGTACGGTGCTGCTCATTCAAGTATCTCAACACTTTGCACACATGAATGAGTTAAGCCTTATAAAACACCTGTAGAGAAATGGTATCCTCCATTTTATAGGTGGTGAAATGGAAGCACTGAGGGAGCTGTAGCCAAATTTCAAATCTGAATGCTGCCAGTTAAGCTTCTGAATCCAAAACAAGGCATTGAAATAAGAGTCCACAACCCATCAAGTCATGCTGATGTGAAGGGAATGGATCTGTGCTTAGCCAAACCCAGGTTTCCTGTTGAGCAATCTATCTTTTATAAATATAATTAGTAAAATATTATATACATGTAAAGTATTATTATAAAATATATGCTCTAGGATGACCCTGCTTGAGCAGGGAGGTTGGATGGGGTGACCCCCTGAAGTCCCTCCCAATCTGACCCGTTCTGTTATTCTGTAACTGTGTAACCTATATTATTGATATATTGATCTGAACAGGCTGGAGAGATGGACTGAGACCAAGAGTATGAGGTTCAGAGAGGCCAAGTGCCGTGTCCTGCACTCTGGCCACAACAACCCCCTGCAGTGCTACAGGCTGGGGCAGAGTGGATGGAAAGTGCCCAGTGGAAAAGGACCTGGGGGTGCTGGTGACAGCAGCTGAACATGAGCCAGATGTGCTCAGGTGGCCAACGTGACCAGTGACACCTGGGCTGTACCAGGAGCAGTGTGGCAACAGGACCAGGGCAGTGTCCCCTGTGCTGGGCACTGGTGAGGTCACACCTCAAATCCAGGGCCCAGTTTTGGGCCCCTCAGTTCCAGGGGGGCTGGAGCATGTCAAGAGAAGGGAACAGAGCTGGGAAGGGTCTGGAGCACAAGTCTGATGAAGGAGCTGGGGGGGCTCAGCCTGAAGAAAAGGAGGCTCAGGGGGCACCTTCTGGCTCTGCACAACTCCCTGACAGGAGGGGACAGCCAGGCGGGGGTCGGGCTCTGCTCTCAGGCAGCAAGGGACAGGACAAGAAGATGTAACCTAAAATTGCACCAGTAGAGGGTCAGACTGGACATCAGAAAGAATTTCTTCACAGAAACAGTTGTTAACAATTAGTCCATTCAAGTGGGCTGCCCAGGGAAGTGCTGGAGTCACCATCTCTAGAAATGGTCAAGAAATGACTGGATGTGGCACTTTGTGCTCTGCTCTAGTTGATACAGCAGTGTCCAGTGAAAGGCTGGACTTAATGATCTTGGAGGTCTTTTCCAACCCAAATTATTCTGTGATTCCATGGTTATACAAATCAGTGGAGACAAGCATTAGATACCAAGCATTTGAATTCTAGTATACAGGTGTGTGTTTGAAGGTTCTCTAAACCATGGGAACCTCTGTAGTGAAATAAAAATCTCCTTGGAATCTCACCTTGATTCTGAACTGTATAGAAATGCCTGGGAATTATATATAAATATATATATATATGTATGAAAATGCTTGAGCTTCCTGGGAGCCCAGAGCTCAAGGATAGGCACGGTAAATATCCGTGTGTTTTCTGAAGACTGAGGAAAGTTACTCAAAACATTTTAAGAGCCTTAAAAAATGGGATTGGCATCATTTAAGTAGCTCTGGGCAAAGATTTGTGGTTAGTTTTGTACTTCACTTGAACATAACTTGAGTGGAAGATGCTCATTTCTATATTTCATGTCCTGAATTGACTTCCACGGCTTCTAAGCTACTCCAAAGCATAACAACTTTCCCTGCTCATACATGTTTCAGGAATAACTTGTCATGGCCTGTTTGCCAGTGTTTACATTTTTTTATGTTATAATGATTGTGTGATCTGGTGAATTTGTTTTTCATTTCTGTAGCACACAGTCAGCCACTCTTAGAAAATTATCTTTCTCCACATGAAGATACAGATCCATTTTAAGGTTTTAAACATTTTACTGTTCAAAATATTTACGGTGACTCTCTAAGCTCTTTTGTGATCCTTCCATGTAAGACTGTACTTAATGTGTAGGTTGGGCAACTTATCCAAAAATGCTGTTTGCAAGCTCAGGTAGAGACTCAGGTACCTTCCTCGCTCGTACAGAACACTTGTGGGTTTGGTTTCAAGGTTTTAAATCGATTTTTTTCACCATTGGAAGAATCACAAGGACCAGCTCTAATAATTTTGGACATTTGAGGGTTTGAAGGGCCCTCAAAAGAGCCCATGCCCACTCCTGGGGAGATTTGTAAGCGTCTAGAGGCAGCTCATTATAGGGAAGAGGTATTTTGTGAAATACATCCCACACCTACTTTCATCTGCCTGTAGTACTCTCACTGATGAGTTAGTGATCCATTATATATGTATAATCAGGGAATTCTAGAATCTGTAAGGCTGGAAAGACCTCCAGTATCACCAAGTCCAACTGTTAACTCAGCACCTCCAGTATCACCAAGTCCAACTGTTAACTCAGCACAGACAATAGATACCACTTATACACTAAATGTATCAGCACTGACAAGCTGCCCTGGATCCCGACTCTCAGCCCTGTCACAGGGTGCAGGGTACCCTCTCTGAGCAGTGCCAGCCATCCTATCACACAGAGCAATAATCTCTTCTGCTTTCAGAAGCAGATAAAGTGGAGATGAGCCTGACTGTAGAGATTGTTGTGTAGATCCTGTCTCTGTAAAGCTGGAAAGACAGCAGGTAAGGGATCCACACACTCAGAGGTCTGTGATGAAATGATATTACTGGAGACCCACCCAGAATTCTGACTTGCTGATGTCAAATGGAGTCCAGATGAGATGGAAGGGGGTGGTTTGCTCAATGTGGAGCACACTGCTTGCAGATCTGGATATTTGGGGCTGCTTTACCAGAGCTTAAACCAGGAAGAGCTTAAACCTGCTCTGCTTTATCAAAGCTTAAACCTGCTCTTAACCAGGAAGATGAATATTATTATTTAAAATAAAGAAAAGGAAAAGGGATAAATTCTGGCATGGTTGTTTGACTCATGGTACTGTGGAGTCACTGGGGCCATCTCTCCATCTGTTTCAAGATGCAGAATCATACCACTGCTTGGACACTATTGTCAGTCCTGACAGTGAATCAGGACTCTTTGACTCTAATATTGGAAGGTTTATATGATTTATTAAAATGATTTCATTGATCAGAAGGAATTTGGGCTATATGTGCCCAGGTTCTGAGTTAGCACCTTTCTTCTTTATGCTCAGTACCCAAACTGCTAGAATGCTAGAAAATGCTTATAAAGCTAGAGAGATAACAATTCTTTATACCATAGGTGGAGAAAAGGAAGGTTTCCATCCCCCATGTGGGAAACAGTAGCTAAACACTATCTGTCCTTGAAATACACACACAAAGAGATATGTTTACAGAAATCTGTGCTTAGAAGTGAGTTTTCCTATGGAAGGAAAAATTCAGCAAATTTGCATCTAAGAAACTTACAAAATATTATAACTACAGGACACCATCTAACAAAAGGCTGGCTGGTGCAGAGGAAAGGCAGAGCTGCAGAGCTGATGGCTGCAATTCAACCTTCCTGACAGATTCAGAACAGACTGCTGCTGACTTAACTGGTACCACACGACAGAGCACGAGTTTTCATGGAAGAGACACAGAAACTGAGTAGGAAGAGGCTCAAAGCAAAGTCAGGAAGACAGCTATTTGCAGGGATTTCCTCCTGACAGCATCACCAAGTGAACCCAGCCAAAGGACTCCACATGAGCGAAAAAAGTGTCCGAGTCCTGTCTCCACAGAGCAGCTCTGTGCAGCCCCATTTGCAAGGCACACTTGGTCCCAGCTTCTGCTGGGATGAAAGGTGAGTCAAAGGAAAATGGTGTCCAGAAGTTCAGAGCAACCCAGACAGCCCTAACCACATGACAGGCCCAGAGGGAAGTTTTAAGCCACCCACACAACAGCTTGCACAGCTTGCCAAAAAGTCAGATCCTTCGGCTGGGGGAAAAATAGCTTGCATCTGGATTCTGTGTTTGAAGCCCATGGTAGAGGAAGAAGAGAATGAGGAGGAGGAGTGGGAAATGTGTTCTGCACAGGCCAGATTGCAGTTTGATTTGAAGCATAAAAGGAAGGAGTTTATTATTCTGATAGTAATAAGTAATTTCTCCCTATAAGCGTAAAACAACCTTCTACGAGTGGCAGTTCAGCCAAGAACAGAATTAGGGCCATTCCTACCATGGTTTCAGTTCAGCCTGCCTTTATTTATTTTAAAAATAAAACACAGCTCTGTGTTCATTTCAATGGGTAGAGAATAGAGGGAGAAGTTCATCAGCTTCTAGTCATGTGGGCTAAGAGCAAATCCTTGGCAGCTGGACCCATCATAAAGGGGCTGGATGTAAAACAAGCCAGTGTGCTCAGGTAAATGGTCAGGTACCTGTGCTTTGGAAAGGCAAAGCTGACCAAGTAATCTGGTCTTGAATTTTGGGCCAGAGGGTCAAAGTGTGGCTTATGTTTGTGGCATCAACATAGTGCATGATCCTGACTAAATCATGACTCTCAGTCTTGTTTTCGTCTATATGGTGACAGTGGAGAAACAGTGGAGCTTGTCTTGGAAAATCCTTGAGTACAGGGTATCCACAGTGCTGACTCATGCTGTACTTTGGCCACACAGACTGCATATGGACTAGAAAATTGAATGGTATCAAGCCTTGGCCTAAGCACTAGACATGACTGGCTGTGCCATTAAAGTGTTGAAATTGCCTCTGGAAAACTTTTTGGCCTAGAAGAAAAGTACTATCAGCAATTTTCAGACATGGTTAGGGAGTTAGCTCAGACTGGGGACTACTCCCCATGGGCATTTTGGATGGGGTCACCCTGTTCATTCAGACTGGAGAAAGCTCCAAGGAAACTTTATTTTGTGTCCTTTCAGTACTTAAAGAGAGCTTATAAAAAAGAGTGAAAGAGACTTTTTTACAAGAGCACGTAGTGACAGGACAAGAGGGAACAGTTTTAAACAAAAAGACAAGACTTAGATTAGCTATTAGGAATAAATTCCTGACTGTGAGGGTGGTGAGGCCCTGGCACATGTTGCCCAGAGAAGCTGTGGCTGCCCCATCCCTGGAAGAGTTCAGGGGTTGCATGGGGCTTGAAGCAACCTGGGATAGTGGAAGGTGTCCCTGCCCACGTCAGGGAGTGGAACAAGATGATGTTAAGGTTCCTTCCAACCCAAACCATTCTGAGATTCTCTGATTCTATGACTTAGGAATTGAGACTTGAAGCAAAGGCACATCCCTGCTGTCCCAGCTGGTTTCAATGGTAGGTTTAGTTATTAGAAATAATGCAGTCAAAATGTCCACAGACTGGTTAAAAAGAGACAACGTGAGCCATTAGGTGGTGGGATGAGCTATGGGATGCCTGACTTTAGGGCCACTGGTTCTAGAGGACATGAAGGGAAGGCTTAGGCCTCTCTTGGCTTAGGAGGCTGCACCAGTAGCTTTATCATGAAAATTGAGCTATGCTGGTGGCATTTCATGCTACAATAATGTGACATGTAGGCTGGTACACCTGTAGGCTTGGTGGCATAGCCAGAGCCTGTAGGGATGCAAGACAAAATGTCATTTCTCACCCTTTTCCTGGTACCTGTCTCATGCTCCCATAGCACAAAGCAGACCCAGGGCTGTGGGAGGAAGATGCACCGTGGAGCAGAGGATGAGGCGTTCTGCCTGGGGCTTCATCATCAGCTCCCTCTGACCTCAGGCAAATTACTTAACCCCGTTGCTTCCATTTCCCCTGCTGCCACATGGGTCTAATAATACCATCACAGGACGGTTGTGAGCATTAATTAGCATATGTAGACCACTTTGAAGATGAAAAGCTTTTAATGACTGCTGGGGATTATTAACGCTGTTCACGTTCAGTAAGTGTTATTAAAAAGAAACCAAATCTGAATGCTCTGCACTGAACCTCATCAGTTCCTGGGGCTTGAATGCTGGTGGAAGGACGCGATGTAATTCCTCGGTAAATTGCCCACGGGCTGAATTTATCGCTGGAAACCGCAATCCTGAGAGCTGGCCAGAAGCACCAAACGTCATCTGCTGTGACTCACCCCACCTTGCCAAGTGGGAAAAGAGGCAGTGGCAGGGCTGCAGCTGGGTGGCACATGCCTCTGAGCACTCCTGAGCTCATTGAGGAGACTGGGCATTATCTGTGGGTTGTTTAAAGTAGAAGCATCTGCTCCTCTTGGAGACAACCGAGATGCACTCGATGCTGCCTGACTGAGGTGTAGGAACTGGTCTGGGGCTGTGCAGAGGAGGATGGTGTGCTGTGGGCAAGTTTCTTGGAGTGGTCTAGCATGAGTGAAAGCCTGTGAGAGGCTAAGGGGGGGGAAAAAACAAAACACAAAAAAACAGGCAAAGGGATTTCATATAAATATGTGGTAAAATGCTGAAACACAGACAAACATATCTTAATCGAATGGGCAAGAAGAAAAAAATAATCATTTCAATCTTCCTACGCTTGCCTTTACGGATGAAATGGAATATCTGAAAGGCTGTCTCTTGCTTTTGATCTTTTGCTTTTACTTGAAAATGCTGCTGTGCATGAGGAGTGGTGCTTGTGCTGTGAGGGCTGGTGCTGGAGAATGTGCAGGTCTGAGTGCTGTGGATTTGCAGTGTGATTGCAATGCACAGCTCAGTTCTGCCTCAGTTTCCTCCCCTGCCTGATGAATTTACAACACATGTCAGCCTTGCACTGCCCTTGACTTTCTAGTGTGTCCAAGTGCTTACATGTAGCCTGTGGGTGATGCCAAGAATAGCTTCCCTCTTCTACGTGCTTAATTACTGAGGACAAGATGTTGGCATTCCACAGTGACTCAAGGTAGGACCAGGATTTAATTCAATTAAGACTTAGGCAGCAGCTTTCCATGCAGGTTATCAGTGAGAATGACTTTCTGGCTGATTGTTATGGGTTTTCTCAATCTGAGGTGCAATTGAAATAATATTATTATTACTACTATTATAATTACAATTATCTGAATTATGATTTATATTATTATTACTAGCACTGATATTAATATTACAGTGGCTATGATAACTCTGTGTTTTCTCCTAAAAAAACATTTTCTTTATCACAGAAGAGAGATGCAGCAGTGCTTGCATGTGGATTTTTGCAGATCTATGTCATGAAATCTGTTCATTCTACACAGCTGAATTAATTTCCCTTTACAGATAACAGAAACAAATAATTCTAATCATTGCAGTGGGCTTTTTTCCACATCCCTTGGTTTTTACAGGGTATCTCATGGCTTTCCTTGTGGCTCTACAAGGAATAAGGCACTAACATCCACATCACAGAGGTGCTGATGCATGGGACAGAGCCCACCACCTGTGCCCAGACATCAATGCACAAATAAATTCCAGTGCTTCAGTTTGCCACAAACCAAACTAAACAGGTTCTGTGCCTCTGCAGGGTTCACAGACACAGAAAGTAGGGGAATGTCCAACTCCATTGTGTTACACTTGGGGAATACTCCCAGATAACTTAGCATGAGCCACCACTTGGAAAACCACACTGCAGTTTAATCAATAATTCAAGATTCCATGAGCCAGCACTGCTGCCATAAGCAGCAGATGCACAAACATCCCTAAAACTGAAAATTCTCCCAGAAATCTGCCCTCATGAAGAAAAAATAAGAAACCTGACCTCATTTAATAATGTCAGAAGAGTGGACAGAAGAAATTCTAGAGTCAGTCCTGAAAATCAGCTGTTTTTTCCAGCTTTAAAGTGAAAATGGCACAGGATGGCTGTTGTGACGTTGTGTGGAACGATAGTATGACCCTCCTGGAAGGGATTTTTGAAAATCTGTGAACAAACACAAATATTTTAATGGACAGGTCTTTTAAATTCCATTTGATTTCCTAAGTGGCTTGTTCTCCTTGTCCCAGCTTCATCCCATTCCTCTGGAACAGCCTATTTTTTCCACCCAAGTCCCAAACAGCCCCTTGAAAGTATTTCTTTTTTTCACTGGTGATGCAGGAAACCTTGGCATTATACCACCAACAAAGATTTCTCAGTTGAATGCCAACTGTGTTGTGGGATCTCACTGAAGCCAGTAGTTTCACATTTGTGGAAAATGGATTTAAGACCTGTTGGGTTGTCATCAAGGGCTTCCTTTTTCCTTCCTTGGCTGTCAATCTGGTGGGAGCTTCTTGAACAAGATAGTGTTAAACTGCTCTTTAGCCTGTGGATGCCATGCCTACAAAAGCACAGCTCCTGGTGGACATTTAGTCTCATGGCAAGTTTATTCCTACCCCTGGAGACACTGAAAAATGAAGGCTCCTCTGCCAGCTGCTCTCATCTGCTTTCATGGTGGGACAAGAGTGAGAATTCTCATCTATTTTGAGTACAGTCCTTTGGAGAAAAGGCTTGGAAAGTCTGGTGGTGTGAGTGGTGCCTCCCCCTGTGCAGCTGCTTTGCTTTTCTGAATCCTCACAGGGATGTGAAGAGGGGTGCAAGACTGGGGCTGCAGCTCTCAACAAGGGACACAGAATCATGGAATGGTTTAGGTAAGAAGGGACCTTCACAACCATCCTGTTCTCAGCCCCTGCCATGGGCAGGGACACCTTACACCAAACCAGGTTGCTCCAAACCCCATCCAGCATGGTCTTTAACACTTCTTGGAATGCAGTGGCCACAAATTCTCTGGCAAGAGTGTCCCAGTGCCTCAGAGATGGGCTGCTGCTTCTCCTTCTGCAGTCAGCCCAAGGTCACATAATATCTGAAGTCCACTTTTGTTGTTGGCAGCAACCAAGGTGCTTTCTGCCACCCTCAAAGACTGTGGCACTAAATCTGTTGGAGCTCAGATGTGCCCTTTTCTTTTTTCATCCTTTTGGTAATTTTTATCCTCTCTCTGATTCCACCTGAGGGTGACTTTTGAACAGTTCCTGTCTCTGAAGTTTGTTGCTTTCCCATGAGAAGGAACTGTATTACACCAAGGGTTGTTTTCAGCTGGTGAGCTGCAGAATGGAAACAAGCTGCCAGAGGAGATGGAGGGAGGCTGGTGTTAAACAGAACAGATTCTGAGCTAACACTGCCTTTGCACTGCTCTAAGACAACTTGAATGGAGTGTTTTTTCTTGATTCGTAATGATGTCAGTGAGAAGAGAAACCGAACAGACTCTAATTTAATTCCAGGCTTTGGCAAGAACGTCCATCTCCCTTTAATGGGTGGAGGTCCTTTTCATCAGGCTCCCAAAGAGCCCGGTGCAGGGTGCCAGTGCAAAACCCGAGATAGGCAGACGTTTATGTAATGGCAGCAGGCAGAGTGTCTTAGAGAAATGGAAAAGGCATTTTAATCGTGATATTAGGTTAGATTCCACAAGACAGTATGGAAGGCATCAAGATGCGAATGCCATAACAATCTGGAGTGTGTTACCACTGCATTGATCTAATATTGCGATGTAGTAATAGTAATTTCAGGGATATCTTACAAAAATGCTCTCTGGGTTACAATGGAAAAAAAATAGGGGGGAGAAGAGGAGGAAGAAAGGAAAAGTTAAAGCCTGTGCAGCTGCTGACAGGGGAGCAGCTTTGCATCGGCGCTCTGAGCTCCAATCTGTGCTGTTAATCAAGAGCAGTGTCCAAGGTTTCCTTGGAGAAGCCAGGGCTGTGAAAAACAAGAGCTGATTTGCCCTCTCTAGTTACTGATTTATACACAAATCAAATTAATGTCCATTATTAAGACATCTCTGGGCCCAGCAGCCCAACTAAAAACAAACATATGGTTACTCTCCACGGAATGGTGGAGAAACTTTGGGAAGAGACAGGCACAGCTGAAGGAAAGGCCCCACTCCCAGTCCACTTCTGAGCAGCAGGAGACCTGGTGATTGCAGAGGGGTTAATGGAAGACACTGTCTGAGCTCAGCTCTCATCTCAGGGGTACATCAGCAGCAATGACCTACAGAGAGGTAGAAACATTTCACCAGCACCAGGCCTGATACTGCCAACAGCGCTTGGGAATAGCCCTGGCCGTGAGTTTGGAAGGGTTGCTCCCACACTTGGAGCCTGTATCCACAACAAACCTCATCTCTGAACACATTATGCATACATCTGCCACATTGCTCTGTAGAGCCAGTACCATGCTCCATAGAAATACAGAATGGTTGGGGCTGGAAGGGACCTTAAAGTTCATCTAATTCCAAACACTCATGAGGAACATGAAAGCAGCTTGAGTTTTGCTTGCCCATTGATCCCATTTGCCTTGGCAGCAGACAGCATGGTGTAATCTTGGGGAACAGCTGCTCCTAAGTGTGCAAGGGCATCTGGGAGCAATGCAGTGTGCACAGAGGTGGCAAGATACGTTCTTTTGGCTCTACAGGTGGCCATGAAGATGCCCTGAGGGAGTGGAGTATCCAGAGCTGGATAATATGGTCTTGGGACATCTCTTGAGCTGCTCTAGTGCAGACACACTTGAAAAGATTGAAGAGCTGGTAAAAGAAAAGGCTGCTGTGTAGTAGGCAGAGAGTGTGGGTGGAATGTTACAGGAGCCTTGCTTGGATTCACAGCTGAAGTAGATACAAGGTGGGGAGGTCACAGGATCATAGAATCACAGAATCATTAAGGTTGGAAAACTCCCCTCTCCCTCAGTTGCTCCTCATCAGACTTGTGCTCCTGACCCTTCCTCAGTTCTGTTCCCTTCCCTGGACACCCTCCAGCCCCTCAATGTCCTTCCTGGATTGAGGGATCCAGAACTGGACACAACATTTGAGGTGTGGCCTCACCAGTGCCCAGCACAGAGGGACAGTCACTGCTCTGGTCCTCTTGGCCACACTAATGCTGGCACAGGCCAGGTGCCACTGGCCTTCTTGGCCACCTGGGCACACTGTTTTCATTGTGGGAAATGAAATTAGGACTTGGATTGATTCCCCTGGTCTTCACCAACTGATGATACCCAGAATGATCACAAATAATTTTCCTTGTCATCTAGGGGGCTAATAGGATGTTAGGTACACATGGCAAATTATTCAGACCCTTTATATCAGAGCTGGCATGATCCAGAGTGGGAAATAAAGGGCCTTGAACTTCACAACATCCATTGTCTTTTGTTTTATTTCTCATATCTGTCATACTTTTATGTCCTTATAACTGTCCAGACCAAGCAGAGGGAGTGAGTAGAATTTTTTAGGAAGATAGGATTCTCTGATTTCCTTTCAATTTCCACAGAAGAAATAGCCATGAAGCTTTTAGTGAAATGCATAAGTGTTGTTTAAGACAGCAGAACTAATTGTTTAGGAAAAGAAATAGGGGTTAGGAACATAAGAAGGAGAGATATGAAACGATAGTCTGTAAGACACAGAGTTGGACTTCTAGGAAGTTTCTTAAATATAAGGTTAAACTCTGCCTAAAAATGATAAATAAAATTTGGTTCCCTATCAACCTTGAAGATCCAAGCTTGGCTTTATTCCATTTCTTATTTTGTCCATTTTTATTTAAGATTTGAGCCTCCACTCAGTGTAAGAGTGTTAAACCAGCCTTTCCCTGTGCTGAGTTGCAAAGAAAGAGCTGCAGCAAATGGGATCCTGTAGGTAGTACACACAGTAAAATGTACAAAAGATGGTAGATATAATTTTATATCACATGTTTAGAAAACATAAAGATGGTGAAAATTATAACAATGGGGTTTTTTTACCTCCCTAATTTTAAATCCTCCAAAAGAACGTTTGAAATAGCTGAAAAGTCGGGAAGTTTCTCACTCTTTGCACCCTGCAGGATGCTGCAAGCTCTGAAGCGATGTTGCCACCTTGTGGAACATGAAAAAACTCTGTTCCTTTATGGAAAAAAAAAAATACCAGCTTTCCCTCCTTGTACTTTCTGCCAAATTAGAAAGAACAATCCTGTGTCTTGGGAGGAAAGAGGCCGATGAGCTGAGGATGTGCTGGGAAGGAGCTGGAATTGGAGTGCCCACACCTCCACTGCTCATTCTCAGAAATAAGTATATTGTCTTTGACTTTCTTCTTTTTATTTCCCATCCCCTGCACTCAATTTTTTTTTTTTTTCTTTCTCAAGTACTGGTCATCTGGCCACTGTCTTGCAAGCAAAACTTGTAATTTTCATAAAGTTCCATGGATTATCATCCTGTAAGAAGCAAAAAGAAACATCCCCTGGCTTTTATGCTCTGTGGTCCCGAGTACTTGCACAAGAAAAGCTCCCACTGATTTAGGGCAGACATTTGTCTGGTTTCTGAAGCCACACTTTTTTGTGAGATTCATAAAGGAAACCTTCAAAACCTGTGGGTACATGCCCAGCTTGTGTGGGCCAACGCTTTGGAGAACACACATCACTTTTATGCTCAGGAAATCAAAACTGGGCACAGGGAAACGATCACTTTAGCTTTCAAAAAGAGCGAATGCCTGACCTGGAATTTGCAGTATTTAATTTCAGTGTGGAACAACATGATGGAGAGATTTGGCTGTGTTTGGCAGGAGGATGCAAACCAGTATCACCAGGGGCAGCTGCTCTGTCAGGGATGCTGTCGCTGGCTGAAGAGCAAAATCCAGATTCCTCACATCTTTACCCTTTTTCTTTCTCTTATGGCATCCAGGGCTGACCTGCAGAGTGGGGAATTTGAAGGAGGTTCTCAGAAAATGTTCGTGCACAGAAGGATTATCCTACTTTTTCTATTAAATTTTAGCTTTTCTGAGCTACTCTATCTCTCCAGGGAAACGGGGCATAAGGTTTTGTATCTACCAGTGGGTCCTAAACACCCAGAAATTATTACTATCAGGAATTCTAAAAACCTTTTTTATCTTAATAATAAAATTTTTTTTCTGACACAATGGGAGTTTTAATTTGAAGCTTGTTTTAATTAAAAAATGGGAATATGAGTTTTCAACATATGCCCAGATGCTAAGATCTACCTGCATTTCATTATTTCTTTTTTTTTTCTATTTTCTTCTGCCCTTGCTGCTTTTTTGCAGTGGCAAAACAAGGTAAAATAGAACACAAAATAAAATATTAAAATAAAATAAGACAATTTAGAAATAAAAAAAAATTTAGAAATAAAATTAAGCAAAATAAATTAAACCACAAAACAAAATTATAAGAGTGATACAAAAGTGTTGAGAGAGAAAAAAAGAGGAAATATCAATAAAAGCATGTTTTAACTCTAGTAGTTTTAACTCTACCCCTAAAATAAAACAAAAAAAATAGTCAAGACTTCTTTTTTTTTTTTTTTTTTTTTTATGAAAACTCTGCACTGTTTCTGTTTCTGGTCAGCACTATTTATAAGTGATCACCGCTGAATCGTTCGGCCTCTGGCAACGCCGGCATCTGACCGGCGGTGGGTAAACAGCAGCTCCCGTCATACAATGTGAGTCACAAACTTCCATTTACAAAATATGTTTACCCCACTGTGTGCTTGGGCATGAATGCTACCTTCTTTTTTGTCTCCAGGTCTGGATTTCCCCTCTGAGGGGTCCTGGAGAGCCCTGGGAGCTCCAGGGCTTCCCGCGTACGTGCACGCGTGCACACAAACACGAACGGGGACACAGAGCCTCCCACCTTCCCACTGGGGTGTGGGTTAGCAAGTTATAAATCCAAACCCATCCCAAGAAAGGAGGTCTGGGCAGCATGGAAGTCCAGCTTCGCCTACGGCTCCGAGACTTTGGCGTTAAAGGAGCAAGGGGGAATTGGTGCTTTGGGTTTATTTTTTAAAAATAAGTAAATTAAACAGTTGAATACTGAGGTCTGGCCCACCCCAACGAGTTAAAGGCTGATCCAGCTGACAAAAATACAATGTCCCGATGAGCCCCTCTTTGGTGGCATTCAGGGGTGTTGGGGCCTGAAACTGAAGGTTTTCTGCCAATTCCCACTCCTCTTCATCCAGCACAGCCCCAAAATCCTCATTCCCACCTGATGTTTTGCCAAACCTCTGGGTCACTCCCATCCTAGCAAGCAACCAGGATGGGAACTCCAGATGTGCCCCCTCCCTCCCCCCATATATTTGCCCACCTTGAAGTGCTATGGATGTTTCCAACAGAATCGAAGCTGGGCTCCCATCTACACCAGTCCAGGACTGGAATAAACACATCCCTTGAATGGAGTCAGATTTTTCCAGAAAGGGTAGTGAAAGAAGGAACCTTCAAGGCTATATAACTTTTATGTGTCCCTCTCTTTTAGATGATAGGGAAACAAATTTATCTCCAGAGCCTTCGTTGAAAGAAATGGATTCACAGAAATTTTGACTTGGAGTTTAGTTTAATAGTAATGATAATTTCTTCTAAGGTCATATTTTACCTGGAATCAAGTCAATGTCTATAAAAATGCTATAATGAATTGACAAAATGATTCCTGGAATTTTTTTTTTTGCTGTTTTTTTTTTTCTACAAAGCAATTTTGGTTTGCAAAGACAGATGCAAGTCCTGGCAACTCAAGTGCCGAAGCATTGAAAGGCACAGTAGGAAATTTCATGGTCAGTGACACTTTTATTTTAAAATCATGGTGGAGAACTGAGAAAAACACAAAGTTTACAGATTAGTGTAGAAAAAGGCTTGTGGGCAGCTAAGGGAACCTGAAAGGTGAACTTGTGCCTTGAGCCATTAACTCTCCAACAGGTGCAATTCTATGCAAAGGGGTGACCAGTTTTACCACTCCCAGTCTCTGGTGCTACTGGGAGCTGTGTGAAATTCCTGCAAAAACTCTGAGTGTCAATAACCTGGAGTTTGAGCAGTGATTCTGCAGGTTTAAGTTTTCCCTTTCTCCCTCCCACCCCAGACCCATCATTTCCCTGCAAGCATGACAACTCGTTTCTGAAAAAAGGACTGAAAATGCCAGAGTTTGGACTATCAGATTTTTCCTCTGGACCAGTGAAGTGTAAGGAAGAAAAAGAAAACACCACTTACCAGACAGGAAAAATTTAAATCATCAAAATGAAATAAAACAGAAGCTGGGCAAAGCTGTTTTTAATGAAGACCATTACAGAGAGAGGTGGTGTTTTCCTTCCCTCTGTGTTTGTGTGTGTGCAAACCGTTTTCTATCCAGTCACAATCAGGGAGCTGAAAAATCTGTCTTTAATTGCAGATGTTGTAAAAATAATCACATAGGAGACTAAACTAGCATTAAAAATGTGAATTCTTGACTTGTTGCCTTGGCGTGGAACATCTTTCTATTGAACTGCTTATAAAGCAGTAAACTATGAGTCAAAATTTCTTCAAGAAGATGCCTTTTCTTGTTATGGTTATTTTACTTCAGAGGGTGTTTCTTGGCTTTGCCAGAAAAAGGAGATGGTGGGGAATGTGTTCTCTGTCTTAAAAGACGGCTTTGGTTTTAATTATCCTCGCTGCAAAATACAGTGAGATCTTTCTGCTTCAATTTTTTTTCGTTCAGATAAAATTCTCAGCATTTCTGCATTTTTTCTCCTCTGCAGCTTTTTCCCATTTGAACTGTTATTTATTACTTCTTTACTACCTTTCACGCAGTTAAATGAAAATCTTGATGCTTAATGGTGAAAACACCCGAAAGGAATTTAATTTTATTTTCAGGGTAATGTTGCCCTCAAAAGAACAATCTACCTCCAAACAATGAGAAATTGTTTCTCCAATCCCACCTACCCTCCTCCTCCTCCTTCCCTGAGTCTTCTGTTGAGTTTCGATCCCGCTAAGGGAAAAGGGGTATTTTGTTAGTTTGAAATCAGATTGCTGTTGCCTTTTTAGTACCTTTATAAATCCAGGAACATTAGCTGAAATGAAGTCTGGTGCAAAATGTTTCCTTTCTGTGGGACCTAACACATTGAAGGGTGCCAGTAGGTGGTCACTGTTCATAGACTTTAAAATGCAGATTAAGTCCAGCTGAACTGTGCCAAACCTTGTTCAACCCCGTCGAAGTCCAAAATAAATTCACACCTCCTCATTTCTGTCCTATTAATCAATCAATTCAAGAAACTGCAGTCTGTGGTGGGTATCAGTCAGAGACTTGTCTGTTCACTTGGGCTGATGCACAGAAAAAATGTTTTCATATATTTTAAAATTAATTTTATTTCCTGTGTCTATATTTTTAATTTTGTTTTCTTTTGCAAGAATGCAACTGTGACTACCTGTTGTCAGGAAGACCATAAATTTCAAAGTTAAAATAACATTATATTCCAGTATTTGTTTTTCAGGGGGAAAAAATCAAAATAGCAATCTAAAAAAAATAAAGAGGAAACTGTGAACCCTGCTTAGTATAAATGTGCAATAATAAGATTTATTTTTACTTTGGCTGTTTGAAACTTGTCTAAGTTTATGCCAACAAATATAACTAGAGTCCTAGAATGATCATAATCCATCCACACCAAGTACAAAGAAGGGTTTCTCTTTTTTATGTAGACTTGACTTTCCAAAGTCAAATTGTTACGTGTGGTGAAGGCAGTGTTAGCTAGTATTAATGAGCTCTAATTCTTTGCACTTTTAAAATTCTGATTTACAACAGCTTTTCACAGAGCAATGAGATAAGGACCCCCAAGGAAAGGGAAGAAATGTTCTCTCCATTTTCTACCCTGAAATTAAGGCACAGAGAAGTTTAAGCAAAATCTGGTGCTGAGGGAGTGGCAAAACAAGCAACGAGATTCAGATGCCTTCTCATTTCAGCCACATGAAAAAATTCCTTCCCCATTAAAAAAAAAAGGCAAGCAAACAAAATACAAAAACTTCACCAAACTTACTTTCAACTTTTCAGCCATTAGTCTGTGTCAAGATACTTTTTATTGCACTGTGAAAGGTTAATTTCTTTAAAATACTTTGCTGTGGGCTTTTGTTGACAGCTTTTGAAAAATCCGAGTGGTCCGACCAGCTTCCCAAACTCTACATCCCCTTTCTTCCTTCAGAGGTTTCTAATAAATTTATGACTCCTGACTTCTGAGAAATGTGGTGCTGTGTTCCATTTATCAGGTCTACTGTCTACTAATTCTGCTATTTCATAGAATCACAAAATGATTTGGGTTGGAAGGGACCTTTCAATGCCACCCAGCCCAAACCCCCCGTGATGAGCAGGAATGCCTTCCACAAGATCAGGTTCTTCAGAGCCCTGTCCAATCTCACCTTGAATGTTTCCAGGGAAATTCAACACAGTGTCTACCAACATGCATTAAAGAGAAGTTGGATTTGCCAACATTTGGCATTCCCAAAATTATTTTTGGAGCTTTTGGAGATATCTTTATGGCTGCTGTAGTCTTCTCCTCTAGCACAGGGTCCTATGTAAGTGTTGGATCCCATATCACAATTAATAAGTTTTATGTTTTGTATGTGAATTTCTTCAGAACTCACGTGTGAATGAAGTCTGTTCTTGGCCATTTCTTACTGCTAAATGTTTTTGGATTGTTCTAAAATTTCAGCTAATAGCACTTCATCTTGACACAGTTCTTTGGCTTAATCCAACACAGAGGAACGTTTTGTTGCAAGAACCTTTCACTACTTCTTGACAAAGTTGAGCTTTTCTGCTGTGTCTTATCTTGTCTGAGAACTGTCTTTTCTTTTAATCAATTGTTATTTCTTTGAGCTCTCTGACAGGCTGGGTTTCAAATAAAAGTATTTAGAACATTTTATTGAAGTGTTTTTTATTGGTTTTGGCAGAGGTTTCCTCAAATTATTTCTTGTCCTGCTTTATTAATGTATTAATATTTAACCTAATATAGTATGCTCTTCTCTTTTGTCTCGCATTTATTTAAAAAAACCCTTCTGATCTTTTAAAAGAGGATAAAACCATAGGAAATTTTAGGGAGAATTTTAGTTGATCAATATTGCAAATCATTATGGTACCTCATTTTTAAAAGTCTCCATAGCAACTGCTGTCATTTGAGCCTTTTAGCTGTGCCTTTCTATTTCTTAAAAAAACTCCTGACCTCCTCATTTTCAAGTGGTTTCATTCTTAAGGTTAAACATTACAGTGGCAGGTACCTCTACCCTTGCTTTTTGCATTATGGATGCTGTGTCTTGCTTAGACTTACACAAACATATTCAGCTGTTCCTGTTAGTCCCACTGTTTTTATAGCACTACTGCAGAAATTTTTGAAAATGCAGCGTTATCCAAAATTTTTTAGGACAGAAAGAAAATGCTCACCACAATTATGATTATTAGATTATTATTAGATGATTATTATCTATTTGGGAAAAAGAAATATTTTTAAAGAAAACAGTGATTGAAAAAAAAACCTTTTTTTCCTCTTTCTTCAGAGAAGAATGAGAAAAGAGAAAAGAAAAAAATTTTCAGATATGAAACCCCTCTCTTAGCTTTCTCAGTTAAATTGAAAGACAACTTTTCCAGCTGCACCAGGAGAGATTTAGGTTAGATATTAGGAGAAAAATTCTTCACTGAAAGACTGGTTAGTCATTGGAACGGGCTGCCCAGGGCACTGGTGGAATCATCATCAATGAAGTTGTTCAAAAGGTGGGTGGATGTGGCACTTGGGGACATGGTTTAGTGATGAATATGGTGGTGAATGGTTGAACTCCAAGATTTTAGAGGTTTTTCCCAACCTTAATGATTCTGTGAAATATGGAATTGTATGTGGAAACCTCTGTGGGGAAGGAATAACAAATCATGGGTGACTTTTGTGGCTACAGCCTGTCCTTTGCTGTCCTCAGCTGCCTGGACACAGAGGTGCAGATAAAAGTGTGGTGGCCTTCAGCAAACCTGGGCTGGCTCCTAGAACAGATTTCTGTGCTTGGCTGAAGCCTAAACTGAGAAATCTGCCAAGTCTTCATTGACACCTTTCATGTCATGTCACGTGAGCAGATGCAAGCTCAGGTGGAGGAATATGGACAGGGAGATAATGGAATACCAAAAAGGGAACTGCTGGGCCAGGTGGAGGTTTAGCAGTGAGGTTCCTTAAGGAGTAATCAGCATTTCTTGGTGGCCTGTGTACATATGGGAGGAAAATGCCATGGCTGGCCACTGAGAGAAACTGGAGGAGGGTCAGTATCAGGCAAGAGAATATAAAGGACACTGAGTTATAAACTTGCTGCTGGCCTTCAGCTGGGATGGAGCACTGCTCTGCTCAAGCGTGGAAGGAAATGAAGATTTTTGATCTGCCCTCTTGTACTTGTGGGGTCCCTCTGGCTCTGCAGTGCTGAAAGCCAGGGTGAAACCAGTGGCATGGCTTCCAGAGCCATTCTTGCATGCCACCAGTGTGAGGAAACCCTCCCATCTAAAGTGCAGTCACAGAGCACCAAACCTGCTGCTTTAGTCATCACAGGGAGCCTCTGACTCCACTGGCCTCAGGTGCCCTCAGTACCTGTTAACAAAGTGGTTAATGCCTGTTAACCTGTGGTTTCACTGAGAAATTGCATGCACTATGTGTTGAAATGGTCAGGCTAAAAATGGAGGGAAGAAGCTGAAAGGTTATTTGGGGGCAGCAGTCCCATCAAACCAGTGATTTCCTGCTTGGTGGTGATCATGAGTATCAGCTTATTTTATGGTATGTGTGAGGAAAATGTAGTTGTTGCAGTGTGTTATCAGCAAGAGCTGCTCAGACATGCTTGTGGTTGGGCTGGGGGACCGATGCTAATAATTCAAGTTATCCCCATTCAAGCTTTAAAAGCCTTCTATTGTGGTAAAACTGAAAGCCTCAGGAAATGTTTGCACAAACTCAGCAAGAAGGGAAGTTATCACCAGTTTCAACTCTCTGTACAACTCACGTGCTAAAAATGACTGATGCTTGTAGATACATGGGGCTCTTATTCAAGGACATTTATCTGTTACACAGTTCCTATCCTGCTGCCAACCAAGGAAACTCTGTCGCTGATTTGAGTGGTAGAATAACCTAAACTGTTCAAATAATTTACTAAAATCTCAAAGCCTGTGTGGTCCCATCTACTGGTTATTTATGTCTATTGGTTCCAAATTGCCACCAACTTCATTATCTTAAGTGGCAGCTTGAAGCTCTCAGTGCATTTGTTCTAAATCACACCAATTCAGGAGGACAGTGCCATTATCCTCACTTTTCAGGTGGAATAGGAAGCTGAGTCAAAGCTATATTAGAACCTTAAAGCTATATTAGGAACCTCACACTTGTTGGGTGGAGAGGAGAGTGTAAACAAAGAAACAAAAAGTCCTTGTGCAAGTCCTTGTGGAAATTTCCTACAAAGCAGAGCAGCAATGAATCAAACATAGTCCTACATGTCTGAGAGCCGTGATCCCTAAATCCTCTGTGCAGGATCTCAGCCCCTGTGAATTGTCCAAGTCTATTGCTAAGGAGCCTTGAATCTGTATCATCAGACTCCTTGTGGTCCCAGTGACCCAAAAGCCTCTTCTGCTGAGAGACAGAGCAATGACAGAGAGAGGTAAACACTTATGCTTGGAGGGAGGGATTCAGGTTTTGTTAAATAAATCAAATGCTTGAATATTAAAAATATTTATGCTCCCTCATTGTAAGGCAATCTCCCAACCTTTAACTTACTCATCTTTGAAACCAGAGGAAAGATGCTAAACAGAGCCCATGAAGAATTAAACTCTGCAGTTAGTTGAGGAAAAGGTATAGAGAAAGCAGGAGCTTTGTGCAGATCCTTTGTTTCTGTTTAGACAAGGATCCCTGCACCAGTCAAACCATTTTCAAAGCACAAAGCCTCTCTTTGGCCTGATGAAAAGGGGTCCTTCCCTGATCTGAGGAATTATAAGGTTACTCAACAACTAGATTGTCAGCTTTTGGCTTTAAAATGAGATTTCTTTCCCTTTATTAAAAAAAATATAGATAAGTTTTATGTAACTGTAACTATGTTTCTTAAAACTGCACATAATCCTAAAATGGAAATACATCTTGTCCACAAAATTTGAGAGGATGAATTACAAATGGGCCATACAATTTGTTAAGTGTTAAACATTTCTGAAGTCGCTGTGTATCCCCTTGGGTTTGACAATTTTTATATTCTGCAAGATGTTTCCAAAGTGAGTGACATCTTTTGGGGATCCTAGAGGACTGCAAGGTGCCTGGACTCAAATCACTCCTCCAGGTCAGAACTGGCCTCAATCTTCTCACCTCTGTGATGAGAAGAGGGGATGTCTCAGTGCAAATCTGTCATTCTGTTTCCTTGTGGGTCTGGACACATTCATGGTGGACAAATAATCTGATTTTCAGCTGCTGCACCCCTTAGTTGTGACCATCTCGTCCACATGAACACATTCTGCCAGCACACATGACCACAGAACTTCTGAACAATTTGCCAGGTCTGATATTCCAGATAAAAATTTCAGTAAATTGAGCAGTTTTTCACTGGCACATAAAGCAGTAAGAAGGCACCTGATATTCATTATATTTTATCACTACCAGTCTTGTCTGGACATAAAAAGCTCCATAAACAATGGTCAGTCTGTGGATTGTCTTAGCTAATGTATCATCATTACTTCAGCCTTAGTCCTCTACCATCAGTGATAAGTAGGTCTCCAGGAAGAAACAAAATACAGTGCCAGAAATTAAAACAGAAGATTCTGAAAGCCAAAGCAATTTGAGGATCAATCTTTTAAAAAAAGAAAAAAAACATTAAAAAGTCGCCAGGAAGAGGAGACAGCTTGGGCCCAGCTGGTCACACCTGAATCTCATGAAAGAGATGATGGAAGAGGATACTGGTCAGCTAAAGAAAACTGAGGAATTTATTTTAACAGGAAAGAGTACTAAGGGACAAGAACAATGCAAATGTAAAAACCCATTCCACATGAAGAGGACTAAGGTGAAATCAGGGAGTTGCAGGCTTGCAATAAAGTTGGATTTTGACAGTAGTAGGCAAGGTCTTGGAGACATTAGCAGAGGATGAGATCACAAAACATCTGGAAAAATATGAGCTGATATAAAGGAATTGGGAGAGTTTCTGGAACAGAAAGTCATGTGCGACAAAATGAATGGAATTTTTGGAGGCGGATGAGAAGTGACATGGTGGGTTCTAAGTTCTTCACAATTTTATGATGGTGCTTATCCCTTTGCCAGCCAGTGGATGTAACTGTTATGATAATCTTCATGAAATAAATAGAAGCCTTACACCATGATCTGGAGTAGACCAAAGTGGCAAAAGAGACAGATTAAAAAGAAAAAGTTTTTTATGCAACAACCCAGTTTGACTATGCTGCTTCCTGGATCTTGTTCCTGAATAATGCTCAGGCAGCAAAGCTGTCAGAGGAAAACTGGAGAGCAATGACCAGAGGCCCAGTCTGATCTGAATGGCATTTTCCATTTTATTTTGTACATTCATGCTTTCGAATTAGATCATCCTTTCTTTTTTATGTCTAACAGGTGTCAATGTTCTTGTTGTGCAGGCCCAGGACAGTCTGTTGCTTTGAGCTGAGGTCTCTAAGTAGCCTGAAAATGACTTTTTTTGCAGGAGCTGTTTAAACCACAGACGATGCTCAGTTGTGGAGAGAGCTGCTGAGCTGTGTAGAGACAAAAGCTCAAATCCAGGAACCTGAAGGACCTGGGAGGTGGGAAAATCAAAATTCAGTCTGCTCAGTCTGTGTGTTCCCTGCTGAAAAATTCCAGTACCTTCCTCCAAGAGGCGTGCATAGCATAACCACAGAGGGAGAACTGATCTTAGAAATGCAGCTTTTAGATTCTTAGGAGGAAGACACTACCTCATCTTTGTTACCTCTGACCCTAAAGCCCTCTTGAGAAAACTTTGGTGAAAACAAAGTCATATAGACTTGGGAAAGGTGCATTTAACGAACTTATGGGCTGTATAATGAGCAGTTCAGGAAAATATATGGACTGGCTTGTTGTCTGTCACAGAATTGGGATCTAAGTGAACTGGGTCCCATTCCAGAATGGCTAATTCTAGACAACTGTCCTGAGCTAATACAGATGTAATGCCTTAATTTCTGAAACTAGCTTGTTTGATTATTTACCATGTATTTTTCCTCTGTGCTGCTTTGCCTGTCACTGACATGCTTTGAATTGTACATTAATTCTTGTGCTCATTCCCTGTGTATAACATGTGAGTCTGGCACACACTGCTCAGGATCTAGGTAAACAAAATAAAAATAGGTGTTCTTGAGGGTCTAATACCAAAATATTACAGAGGGTGTTAATCACACCATGAATGCACATGGACTGATTTCTTTTACCTTATCTTTCTATTTTAGTGTCTGTAATGTCACAAAATCAGCTTCTCCTGTGGTATTCCAATGACTTCCTTTATTTGTCCAAGGTGGAAATAACACAATAGAGGGCTGTAGCTGAAAGTGAAAGTATTTCTACACTCGGTATTACATACAGAAAGTATAAAGGGCATTTGAAAATTGAATTCTAAAGTTTTTCAGAGGTAGCCTGAACGGAGCCTTGAGGATCAACCAATTCAGCCACATGCTACCTCAGCCTCCCACATAACATAATCTGTTCATAAATTTGGTGTGTTCCTCCATAAAAGGGGTTAGGTTTCATGCCATAACTACTCCTATGGGAAGGCTGCTTCAAACCCTCACTCTTCTGACAGTTTGAAACTCTCTTCTAATGTCCATCGGAAATGTATTCATGGACAGTTAGTACCCATTTGTGCTCATGCCAAAATTGTCCTGTAGTTTAAATAGTCATATCAACTTTCAGCTTCTGTTCTGATGCTTAAAACAAGCCTCTCCTCCCTTGTATGAAGTTCCACATTCTTTAGATGATCCCAGTGCTCTTCTCTGCACCATCCTGATTTCCAGTTCTTCTTTCTTGATCACAGGTGACCTGAACTGTGACTATTTTTCCAGAAGTAAATAGTTTTGTACCTGTGCAATGGTTGTCACCAAACCCACAGTTTCCAATTTTGCTCACCCAAGTGAAGACATGTCAATGAGTTTCTGATTTTAGCCAGGCTGGTTTGTGTAATGAATACAATTCCCAGTATGCTTCCACAGAGCTTTCAGCTCCATCTAGGCAAGAGACAGGCTTTAAAAACTGTAATTAAAACCTTCTTCCATCAAGTTCTTATCAACCTACATTAGAATTTGATTGTCTTTGAATTGGTGCGAATACAAATTGCATATTTGCATCTGAGCTGTTTCAGGGTTGTGGCTCAGGGACACAAGCAAATTATTATGTTTTTGGAAGTTGCCATGTGGCAGCTGACCTGCCACTGTTGGCTGTGTTTGTTGCAAATGGGATATAAGGCAACACAGAGGCTGATGCTCTGCTGCAGAAGCTGTTGGGTGCTGTGGATGAGGATTGGAAGTCATCTCCATAAAATTTCTAACTTTGATAAACTCCAGGCTAAGACACCCAGGTTTAGTGCTCACATGCATTCAAGCTTCTGTTGCAGCCAGTCTGGACAATCATGAAGGGATGGAATAGAGAATATCTTCAGCTGGACCTTTCTCTCTGAGGCAGGGGGGCTGTAAATAGTCAATATAGAGGGGGGGCCACTTGCAAGTAACATTTGATGCCACTTATCTTCAGCCAAACTGGGTTACAATCTGCCCCATAACTTGGAACAATGCAAGAATTCAGATTTCTTCATGTGTTTTTGATGAAGCTGAACCTGATATATGCATCAAGGGTCATCTGCAGTAATAACTTTTGCAAGTATTTTTATTTTAACACATGCTGTGTCAGTGTAGTGGGTGCAGGAAAAAACACAGTGCCCCTTTCTCCTGCTCCTTGAGACCAAGGAATGAGAATTGTTCTTTGACTGTGTGGTTCCTGACACAGAGTGCTGGATGGAGGCTCTGGGTAATTTAGGTAGCTGGGTGGAGGTGTCTGAATTCCCAGTGTAGTTAGAGGGCACAAAGTTTTTGTGGGAGCACTGCAGTCCAGGAAGTTCTTCAGTAAGTAGTAAATACCTGTAAGTGTTGTGTGATTCAGCTGCTTAGTGCCAACTGAGGTATTGTGCCCATGGCAGGAGGTTGGAAATAGATTTAAGGTCCCTTCCAACCCAAACCATTTGATGATTCTCTGAAGCATCTCAGCAGTGCCAAGCTAATGTCCTGCAGGACCCAGCCCCTGTTTGTTTTTCTTGTTTAGCCAATCCATTTCATGACTGTGAAAATAGATCCTTGTTACCCATAGTGTGATCCTGTGACTGATTCGTAGATATTGTATTTATATTTGTATTTATCTTCACCTCAGAATTGGTGTCACCCTGTGGCTTTATTCAGTGTTCACCACAAGCAGGCTTCAGTGAGTAGGACCTTCCCTCAGCCAGGGGCTTTGGAGCAAACCCCAGGAAGGATTGGCTGAAATGAGAGCTCAGTGTTTCTCTCCACGTCTGAAGGATTGTGCTCAGCACTTCCTCTGTCAAACAGGGCTACTAAACCAGCCCATATTCTTTTTTAAGCAGTAGAGATCCCAGCTGCTCCCAGAGTTTCCAGCAATTCACATCACCTTGCACCAAATAATAGGGACATACTGATGGGTTTTGTCCCTCAGAGTAATTTCTAAGCAGGTGCTGTGGGCAAACATTCCTTTGCTGTCCTTTGAAAGAGTCATCCAAAGCCTCTAATCCAAGCCACAGGTCAGAGTTGAGAAATGGTTTATAGCTGCAATATTTTTTCCCTATGTGCTTCAAATAAAGAAAAAAGCAAACTCAAGATAATTCTCTTCTACCTTCCCACCCCTCCCTGTGAATTCTTTTGTCATTTTCAAAATGGTTTGATTTGATTTCCTTGAAATATTGCAACACACATATAGAGATTGCTCCCCAGCTGAGAAGTTTTTATATCAAGTTTCATCCCTTCTGCTGTTCCTTTATTTTTTTCTTCAGGAAAAGTTACAAACTCATGAAAACAGGAGGATTTATAAATGAAAGTGCTGGCAGGGCCTTAGTGTAGCATTTCCAGATGTGCTGGTGCAATTAGGGCTGGTCAAATACAGTTGGATGAAATCAGAAGTGACCCAAAGTCTTTGTCAAAGCCTTGAACTGAACCTTGAGGGGGCTGAAAGCATTTAGTTGAGTTTTTCTCTGTGTTTTGGAGAGGGCTACTATATCCCATTTTTAAGATGGAATTGAACATGAGGAATATCTTTTGCAGCACAGCATTTCTGCCTCCAGTCACAGGTAAAATGGGAAGCCCAGAGGTGATCAAGAACAAGGTTCTCCCTTCCTTCTCCCACATCATCAGTACTGAGGTAAGCAGCTCCTTGCCTCAAACACCTCCAGACCTTGGAAACTTTCTAGCAGTTTTTTAGCTGTGTAATTAGCCAAAGCAAAAAAAAATCGTATTTGGATAATTTGATGGTTTGCATCCAAAACTGTCTCTGGATTACAGCTCTGCAGTGCCAGGTTTACATCTCACAACAGCTGAAGGATCTTACCATGGCTTCAGATATGCACAAACATACATCCCACTTCAGGCTAAGGGAGTCCCAGGTGTGTATCCACACCAAGGCTGACTGACTTTTATATTTTCCTTGGTTTTTCAATTCCTTCTTTGAGTCTGGAGAGGAAAAGGATAATAGGAAAAATCAATATCTTCCCAAAAGGTGCTTTGGGGTTACTGCAGTGGATTTGCTGTTCTGCAGTGTGTGGACACAGCAATAGGATTTGAGAGAGGCAAGAATAACAGGAAGCAGAGCTCTTCCTTTGGGATAGAGGCACTGTCTCTCTTATCAAGCTCTGAAGGAAGCCAGAAAACCAAACCAATTCATGTCAGAGAGAGCCAAGGTATTTTCAAACCTGTAGCTGAAAACAGAGGAGGTTTCTCATACCTGGGTTTGTTTTTCCATGCTGTCCCCTTGACTTGAAGTTGGAATCCCCTGCTTAGGTTTCCTGCAGGACACTCCCTCCATGTCACATAATTTACTCAGACAGGAAAACAAATCCCAGCAGGGTTTGAGTTTTGTGAGCCTTGTGTGACATGTTTCTCTGGATATCCATTCTGAAGCCACATCTCTGCTCAGCTAAGGTTTCTTATTTTCTTCCCACACCCAGCAGCCCCCTCTACCATTATTGAATAGCTGTATATATTAAAAAACAAATTAGTAAGTTAAGAGCTCTCCAAGAACACCCAGGTGCTGAGGAAGTTGTGTTTGTGCCTCCAGAGGTGGCACGTTTTCCCCCTCAGGTGATACCTGATCTGGTGTTATGGTATTGTGTTAACTGAGCATTTTCATGCCCAGAAGAGCTACAGCTCAGATGAGACATAAATCTGAGACCCTGCTTGCCTGCAGTGAGCACTTTAACCTGGGAGAAATTAGTGGGAAGGCAGGAGATATGATGAGGAACGGAGGGAAACAGGGATTTCTCTTGCTCTAGGCTGCCCTTCACCAGGCTTCATCCAGGAGGGCTTTTTTTCCCCCCTTTTTTACAAAAAAAATGAGTGCTGCCCACCTTCATACTTAAAACCTACCCTAAACATAAAATTTCCTTGCTGCTTCTTTATCAGCTCTGTTGTGATCATGATGATATAAAAGGAAGTGAGAGCTGGAGGCCATCAGACCTCTCCACCTCCCTGCATGTGGAAAATGTGAGAAACTGGTGTCTGACAATCTCTTGTGGCAAACAGACAGAGGGACAGGGCTCTGGTACCTCCTGATCTGTCCATCACAGGTACAGGGCACTAAATCCCATCTCCAGCTCTCCTGAGATGCCCACTTGGCAGCCCCAGTGCCACGGAGGGCTCGCTTTTGCTAGGAGCTGACAAAGATGTTGAATACCTCTAGTATGTGAGAAGCACACAACTCCTCCAGGATTTACTTCAGGGCAGCATTTATCAAACCAAGGAGAAAGCTGGATCCTTGGATCCCTGCCATTTTAAAGCTCTGAAGATTATTTCTGGTTACTGAAGTTTGACCTCTGCATTTCAAGCTGGGGCCTGGACTCCCTGGCCTAAATCTAAACCAGTCTGTGGCGTAGCTGTGGTTTTCCTCCAGGGTCAGCAATGGCTTAAATCCATGCCCAGCTCAGTAAATTGGAAATGGCAGAAGAAGATTCCAGGGCAGTGGCCTGAGAGGAAGATGAATACACCAGTTCCAGATAATTACTGCTCTTTTAAAAAAATTTGGGATGTCTTGAACCTGTTTCTCATGTATTCATCTATTTCATGTATCGGGCTGGAGATAAGGCTACATAATTAAAATGGTTCCCTTCAGCTGTAAAAATCTCTGAAGGGTTTGCAAAACTGCTTGGCTCTGAAGAGTGCCCTGTAAATCTCAGGGGAAAAAAATTGCAGCATAGAAAACCAGTTGTGTTTATTCAGGATATAACAAATGGACAGAACAAATGCTTTGCAGAATAAGCCCCAAACCCTGCATTTGGGTAGCATAGCATACTCTGTTTAAAATACATTTATTTTAATTTTTTTTTTCCTTGCCATAATCATCTGGGTTGTATTACAGCGAAGAGATGAATAGCAAAGATTAGCAAGCTGGTCATCTGTCCACTCCCAAACTCAAACCAGGATTAACTACAAATTTTCTAGCAATTACAAGCCTGGTTCAGGATTCAGGTCATTAATGAATACATTGTACAGAGCCAGATCAGATACTTGAAGAAAACTACTGGATGTGTAATTTCACTTTGACTGTGACAGTTACTAACTGCTTTGTGATTATGAACAGCAGCAGAACCACTTTACTGTAGTTCTGTTCATGTTACTTTAAGTTATACATGAGAAACTCAGATAAAATGATGTCAAAAATTTATTAAACTGGATATGACACATAGATATTTAATTCATCTTGATTGTTCTTGCAAATTCTTCTCCGATATGCTTTGTAATTTTATGTGAATTTCCAAATTTATATATAACCACTCTTAGGCTTCATTTAAATTAAGAAAAAAGGTTGAAGATTTTAGGAGTTGTCCTAGGCTTTTATGTTGAGCCCAACTCAAGCGTCAAAGACTTCTTTTCACCCCTATTTTCAGAGATAGGCACTGAATTTCATCTAGCTGTCCATAAGCCCACCTATGTTTCAGGAGTTATTGGAGATAATGCCTAATAGCTGTTTTCTCATACCTTGCTGCTCTTGAACTTTCCAGAATGAACTGGTCAAACTGCCATTTTTATCTGTGCTTCTAAATTTCATTTCCTGAGGATCAAATCCAAAATTAATACCTATATAATAAAATAATAATAGCAACAGCAGATAGCATTGCCAACATTTTCTGCTTTTCCTGTTCTTTATATATTTTAATAGATTATTATACTAATAGTGCTTTGCTAAGTGGAAAAGTAGTATCATCAAATAATGTTCTGATTTGTTCCTTGTCACAGGAAGAGATGAAGCCTAGAATAGGTTTCCAAAGTGCTCGAGTCCTATGCCTGCATTTTCTCCCAAAATAGTTGTATCGAGCTGTTTTATTTGAGGCAAAAGTGCTCAGCATTAAGTTAATGGCCCTTGCTGAAGTCAGCTGCATCATCAGCAATGCTGGGTGCATCCCAAGCCTTGGCTCTTGATTTTGGTTGTTTTATACCTGTATAAAATGTCCATACAGATGTACCATGTGAAAAAGAAAGATTTATGCCTTTTTACTTCTCTTGACTCACATTTGTGTCTCTGCTCCATTTCCTATGGGCAAGATGAGGCAACCACCCTTTTTTGTAGTTAGGGGAGTTTAGCAGTAGGGGTGTGACCAGAGTGTGCTGGTTAATCTCAGGGTCAGAGAGTGGCCTCTGGCAGTGTTTAGGTCACAGACATGAACCCTCAGTGCTGTTAATTCAGCAGGAGGAAAAATGGATCCAGGCTTTTGCTGTTGCAAAATGATAGGAAAATGCCACAGACCTCGATCTTTGGATTTAACTGAGCAAAAGATGTTGTCCCAAGCTGCTTTTTGGACTTGGAGCATCATCTTTTCTGGCCAAAGGACTCCTGAGATGACTTCTTTCTTCAGTGCTCCCCAGAACTCTCCCTGGGACTGGAAAAACTGCAGAACAGCTTCCTTCTGGCACAACTCACTGCCAGGCCTTGAGACTGACAGGTATGAAAATATGAGCTAATGCTTATCAGATGCACATCTGGATTAACAAAAGAGAACTCCAAAGGAAAAGACACCCCCAGTCACCTAAAGCCAGCTCCTGACTTCCTAGGATGCCAAGCATCTTTACAGCAGGCAAGGTATCTGATAGCTTCTGATGCTTCAGAAGTCAGGACGTGAGCTGAACCAACTGCTGCTGCTCTGGTTTGCTTTACCTGAGAGCTCCATTTCACAAAAATAGGGAACAAATGGAAGCAGTGACACTTTGGTGACATGGCTGTAAGTTCAGAGAGATTTGAACTGGATGGATGGATGGGCTGAAAAGTTGGTGGGAAAACTGGACCACTGAGCTTGTGGAGCAGTGGTCATCAGCAGGATGACAACTGGTGACCAGTTGCTGGCACTTTTCTTCTGGGGTCAATGGTGGGACTGATACTGCTGAACATTGTCATTAATGGCTTTTAATGGGACAGGGAGCACCTCAGCAAGGTCATGGATAAGGTTAAAATGGAGAAAATGACTGGAAAGTAGAAGGTAGGGATGATATTCAGTGGGAATCAACCTAAGGGAATGTTTGGATACGGAATTTATTGTTTTATAAGAGTTTGGCTCCAAATATTTATTGAAGCTGAGAGATGACAACATGTTTGTTCCACATTGTCTCTTTCCTGTGGAAACCCTGAGGAATAGTTCAGCATAAAGGATCTTCAGGACTTTGCTTGGTTATTCCTGTACTGAGCCCAAACATTTGTGCTTGTGAGGAATTTATCACTAGGAGTCATGGGCTCCTGGAAATGAGAAAGAAAGATGGAATGACAGAGCCTGTTGACAAAAGAACAGAGTTTCTTAACAGTCCTTAATTAATGCAAAAACAGTCCTCATTAATGCAAAGATTAATCTGGAAACAAGTGTAGTTCATCTTTTCTACTCCTGCTGGAAAGAGGTTTCCCCTGAAGTGAGGATGAATTGATACATTTTGCAGATTTTAATGGCTTCTAAGGTGCATTAGTAGGGGCATTAGTGACGAGAACAAGACAATAAAAATAGTACAAAGTTATGATGAAAGTATTGATGTTTGTGAAGGCAATCTTTTTTTTTTTTTATATGAGTGCAGAATTTAATACTTGTATATGGATTCACAGCACATGGGGATTGTAAATATGGAGATTGGAATTTTCAGCAGAAGTCTCACCTGAGATACAGTGAGAAGACCTGCCTCCTGTTGACTGAGGAGTAGCTCCTCATATTCCCCACCCCACTAGCCCAGACTGGATTCAATCTTGCCTGTTAACTCAGCAACTGCTTTGCTGAAGGGGAAACATGAATGAAGCCTGAGTTTCAAATGATTTCAAGGTGCTGGTGACTTTTACAAACTGCACAGACACCTTTTAGTGGTTAAAGGACGTGTTTATTTCTTGCATTATTGGTCTGATTAAAACAGTTCCTCTTGCAAGTGTGTAAAAGGTGGCTTTAAAACAGTGCCTGAACACCTGCAGGACAAGAGGCAGTCAGGTTGTTTTCAGCCACCTTTTCAAGCCTGTTGAGCAAAGCCTCTGTGTATGTGTGTTATGATCCGTAGGGGTGCATTAGTCAAGATAAATATGACTAAACATGACTCCTGAGCTGACTGAATTTCATAGCCTTGCTTTATGGTGCTTCTTTCATGCTTCACCTCTTGAAATTCTGAAATCTCTATTTTAAGTTTTGTCAAAAATATTTTTTGTAATATTTCTGAAAGTAAAGAGAGAAGAAGTGGAAGTAAAGAGGGGAGTTTTGTTTGTGTGAAATTCAGGCTTAGCAAGGAGGCTATCATGTAAAAGTGAAAAGAGAACATAATCTAGGGCCAAATGAAGAGATGAAGAACAGATTAGTACAAGAATTTCAGATATGGAAAACACTGAGTTTGAGACCCAGTGGGGATCTGACATGAAGACAGGGTAGGAATGAACATTTTAGGTGTAAAAAAACCCCAAACCAGATGTATAGGTAGAGGAGCTGAGAAGAGAAATTCAGAACCTTACTGATTGAGAAGATTTAGGGCATCCCAGGAACATAACTGTGAATACTTGAGGGTGGTGAGGCCCTAGCACAGGTTACCCAGAGAAGCTGTGGCTGCCCCATCTCTGTAAATGTTCCAGGTTGGACAGGGCTTGGAGCAGCCTGGGATAGTGGAAGTGTCCCTGGCCATGGCAGAGGTATTGGAACAAGTTGATTTTTAAGGTCCATTCCAACCCAAGCATTTCATTCTATGACTTTCAGGCACATGGGACCAAGAGCCCTGAAAAGAATTAGGAATGGCTTGCCCCTGAGGCATAAACTGTTCAGAGTGTAGACTGGGGCTGTGTACAGGAAATACATGGAAAAAATACCCAGGCATGTGAAAGGGGCAGTCTTGGCTGTGCCAGGGAGGACACAGATCTGCTGAGTGTGCTGGGGAGGTTGAGGGTCATGAGTCCATCTGGGAATATCATGATTTCATGGTGTCCACATTTGGTGTCATGGTGTCCATCATAGGAGTCCACATTGCTCTGGCTGGTGACTCTCAGCCTTCAGAGGCCTCTCAGGGCTGCTCATGACAAACAGGGAGACAGCCTGACCCTGATCCTGGAATTAATTTCATCTGTTTAGCTCCACAGTGGGAATGTTGGCATCTGAGCCAAGTTCCCATTGCAGCCCCAGGAGATAAAATAGGTGCTTGAAAGGCATAGTCTCCTCTGAAGTTACTCTTCAGCCACTGTAAGTCTTTCTCCTTGTTAGGTGGAAATTTTTTTGTGGTTTTTGCTATCAACTGTTGCTGCAGCCCACAAGTATGGTTCCAGAAGGCTTCCAACATACCAATATCTCCAGATGACAGTACATGTCATATTTCTGGCTTTTATCTAGCTGATTAATAACTTTGAGAATGACAGACATCAGATTTCTATGTTGAAAAACTCCCCAAAACCTGAAGTTGCAAATCCTAACAGAATACATTTAAGTTCAGTTTTAAAATATGAATAAGACCAGTTAGTAAGGGTGAGCTGAACTGGATTCCTAGCTGACCTCTTCAGAAGAAATCAGTTTGATTTCGTAGTTGAAATGCCTCCTGCCAACAGATAAATGTTATAAAATTTGGACCTGGGAAAAATATAAAAGAAACTGAGTGCATGACAATTGCTCAGGTGCTGACAACCCTTTTGATGTAGAAATCTTCTGTTCTGCCTCCATCAACTGTATCACCCCTGTAGGTACTGGATTGCACAATATTGGCCTTTATCCTGGAAAAATTCAACAGTCTGGTCTTTATAAATCTTTGATGCAAGACCAGGGCTGGCACTGCAGAATGCTGTGGAATTACCAATTATGTCCACAATGTCCATTAAGTTACTCTGTGAGTTCACATTGCATTAAGTAAATGTGTTATAGGATTGTGTGCTGTCATATACCTTCTATGATGGTTTTAGGAATGAGATTTTTGCTGTTGTGTGAGGGACAATTTTTAGGCTGTCAATTAATAATGCATTACAAAGAGAATGATAAATGCATATTAGCTCTTTGATCAGTGAAGCAATTGCATAATTGTGTCTGGCCCATAAGTCTGAAATGTTCCAACTGTGCAACAGAGCTTGGGTTAGGGATGTCTGGGTTGCAGCAAAACTACAGAATGTGGTGACAAGCAGAAGCACCAGGTAGGGCAAAACACCATGGGAATGTGCATGTGTATTCCCAAGCTTTCTGAAGGATATCAACAAGAGCTAGAAACTGAAACAGCATCCGACAGGTTCAGTGTTCAGCCCACTGGTTCACTCTCAGATTTGTGTCCAAAACATCAAACCAAACAATTTTTCAGCTCACCCTGCCAGGGCAGCTTTCCTCCTCTTCCCAGCAATACAGAAACCCAGCAATGTCAGCAGTGAAGCCAGAAGGATCTGCTGCAGCACCCTTTGCTGCTGAAACCTCTGCCTTCCCTGCCTGTGCAGAATTCCATGTCCCAGGGCTGACTGGAAACACATGGCACAATCCCACGTACACATGAACTCAACACAAGAATAAAGAGCACAAATAAGGCCAGGCTGTCTGTCTGATCCACTTGCATACCTTTCACTTTTAGAAACTTGCTGAAAGCCTCCCCAAATCTGCAGTCAGAGCAGAGGCAGTGCTTGGAGCTGTGTGAATGTGTGGAAAGGGAGACTCCCTAACACAGATGTCTGCTAGGGGAAAGAAACCAGACAGAAAAGGAAGGTGACTCTGGAATCCCCCTGATTTCATCTCATCCAGGGTACCAACTGCTCTCCATGTCCCTGAACTTTCCCTGTTAGTCTCTTGCATAAGATTGTGTGTTATTTGGGGCAAAGACTATTTTCTGTTCAGTTTTTGCACAACTCTCAGTGTAACAGCTTTCTCTTTGTAACTGTGGGTGTGAGGCTGCTAAGAACAGTAACAATATTATCAATAATAATAATTATCCTATTTTTCAAGTCTAAGCTTTAAACTTGGACTCATATGGGTTCAGCTCTTATTTATGGGTGCTCGGTTATTTTTTAAAAAATTAATTCCAGACAAAGTGGCCTTTATCCTATTTGCTCCACACAGACAAATCACTTGGTCAGACAACCTGCTTCACAATTCCAAGTAGAAACCAAGATCCAGTGAACTTTTTGTAGGTGTAAACACTATTCCCACTGTGAATTCATGGTGATGGGCAAGCTGGAAATGTTTTTCATTCTTGTATTGACAACTTGAGGGCGACCATAGAAAACAACATAATTTTCATCAGATTCCAGTGCCTCCAGCATCTGCAGAAAAACTCATTTGGCCAAGCTACAAAAAGGAAAAGGGTGTGGGGAAAGGAAATAATAATTGCCTCAGCTATCAATGTCTCTACCAGCATTTGGATGCTGGAGCTGCTCCAAATAACTTTGCCTGCTTTGGAAGTTGCTGTTTACTCCGGTTGCTTTGTACTGGGCTAACAGCTCCAATAAATTCTGTGCTATTCCTGTCGCTCAGGGTGGCTGTCATCTGAGTTTATGAATGTGAGATTTGTTTGGCTCTCCCCCCCCATGATTGATTTGGGTTAGAAAGTGTGATTATATTTGGGCAGAGGGAGAGAGATGCTGCGAGAAGGCAAACTGAACAGACATTGTGAATATTTATTTTTTTTAGATGGAAGGCAGTTGTATTTATGTGCAGTTGTAAAACAGAAAAGATATTGGTTTCTGCTGCAGGAATTATATACTAACTCCAAAAAATGTACACAGTGAGAGCTTATAATAGAAACTTATTCCAGCAGAATCTTATTTTTTTCAACAAACGTAGATTGGCATGTGGAGCATGCTGTGCTGAAGAGATCGAAGCTTGATTGTGGTTTCATATCTGGCATTCCTGAGTCAACAGAGAACTGTGGTCCTTATTCATAGCATTTTGGGCTGGGGCTAAGACAGAGGACTCTGCCATGCAGCATGGTTCTTGTTTTTGCAGGGAATGGGAAGCCAGAGGAACTCTGCCAGTTCCACTGTCCTTCATTTTAACTCCTCTGCCCTCTGTGAGTCTTTTAGATGTGGCAGAATGGCTGTAAAATGCCAAAAGAAAGTGGAAAATGTTGTCCTTCTAAGTCATATCAAATCAATTAATTTGCTAAAGATTAACAAATGTAATTCATTATGAAAACACAGGAGGAGGCTTTTCTATTTCCATGGGTTGCTTGGGCTTCACGTGAGGAAATCAGGAATGCAATTTGGTTATCCATGCTGGAGCAGTGCATAATGCTATGTGCTTAGGGATTTCAGGAGAACAAGGCATTTTCAGCTTTGCCTTTCCAGTGTTTGCAAGGCTGAGGCCTTATGAAAGAGGTGGTGCTGGAAGACTCTGTCACTGCAATACCCTGCTGTAAAGGGCTCTGCTGGTGAGATTTATGGTCTGACAGCTGCTGGAGAGCCATGAAGACATCATCTAAGCCAGGCTGGCACCACCATAAATGTAGGGATTTCTGTGGTTATCTTAAGTGCTATCTCTTTTTGTGCCAGGGACAGGGTTTTACTTTGTGAAGTTCATCACCATGAAGAGTTGGAGATGTGCTGGAGAGATGTCACACAGCATCACTCTCTAAACAGACACTGCCATGAGTCCTACCCAAGGAACTGAGTTTTAGGTTTTAAGCTTAGTTCAGGGCTCTTCAATCCTTCAGCGGCCTCAGGGTCTCACATTGCTGAAATTTCCCACTTTTACTTTCTAAGGAACTGATGGTCAATGTGGCAAGTTTTTAACATTTCACCCATTCAAATGTAGTCTGAGATGATTTAAAACTCTCCCCTTTGTTGTTAATTAAGACATTCGATCACTAAACATTCTCCTGCATTGAAAATGTGTCCCTGATCTTCTCACATTTTAGCATTTTTAAATAATAAAATTTCAGGGGCTTTTAGGCTGACATAAGTTAATAATTTCTATTTTCTTATCCTTTCAATGACCTTATTTCAGCCCTGCTCACACAGCTTATAGAGGCAATAGAAGATCCTCATTGGGATGGGATTCAAGAGCATGTACAAAAAAATGACATTTGTTTTCCTGTTTCCTACTGGATTTGCTGAGTGATGTGCTGCTGAGGAAAAGCTGGCTAGCTCTGCAAGTGAGGGACCTGGGGTACGTGCTCTGCAGGACACCTTGGGAGGTATTTGGGAACTGAAGGAAAGCAGGACAGAAAAGCCCAAAGCAGAACGGATGAATTTGATGTATTCCAGTGATTTTCAGACAAGTTAGGACACATTTTCCTCTGTAATACATATAATACATGATCTTCAGTTCTACTTTGTACTCCAGAATCTCTGAAAAAATTCTTGGAGGTGTTTTTTTCCAATTTTAGATTTGGACAAAATGTTGATATGTCCAACAGAGAGAAATTAAATATTGCCCCACTGATGGGATTCAGACCATCTAACTCCTCTGGCATAGCTCTGTCCATCTAACTAGATACTCTGTGATCACTTAAGAGACAGTGGAAAGAAACTGGTGTGTCCAGGAAGTGATTTCTGGGGCCTGGTTTAACATCTCTTTAGGCTGGGAGGACCAGCCAGAGGAGCTCCTTCATTCCCATGCCCTGCATACAGAGGCCCTTGGGGTGCAGAGTTTCAGAGATGCTGTTCCTTCTGTCAGGAAGAGTCTTAATCCTTCCATAAAATGATTGTCCTCCCCCCTAAAACCACCAAGGTATTTTGCTACCATTCCCACTGTAAGATGATTTCAGCTTAGCTATCTGAAAAATTGAAAAATGCATGTAATTTTTATAGTAAATACACTCCAGGGCTAGAGAAGCCCATTTACACCTGAACACCCTCTTTCACTCATGAGCTCTTCTTCCTTGATGAGAGGGACTGATCTTTACTGCCAGAATTCAACTGCTTTTAAACTCCCTTCAGAAGGAGATTTTAGTTAGACTGGGTTTTTTTTCAAATTTTCTTAACTGAGCCCAAGATGAACACTAAACCTTTCAGCTAGAAGTATTTGAGCGATGCCTGGAAATATCTGAAGGATATATCCAGTGCCCTAGATTAACAATCAACTAAAAGAATTTTTGGTTCCTCTTACTTTTATTCAGAATTTACTTAAGCAACTTGGTCAGGTTCTGAAACAACCCCTATTGAGATTGAAATATGGAAGTTTGTGGGAATATCTCACAACACAATGGTGACTGTCATGCCTTATTTTTCTTAAAGAAATGATTCCTTATTGTACAGTGCATCAAAATAGAGTGCTATGTTTTAACTTAGCCTTCTGAAAGACAATATGGGGCTGCATATCCAAAATCACAGAACTGACATATTTAAAGGGGTAAATGATATTGAGTCTTCAGAGGGGGAAAAAAAAAACGTACAGAAAAATTAAAGCAGTCTGTTTGAGTTGCCATTGAACATATGGATGCCAGATTGCAATGGTGAAAACCTTTGCATGATTTGAATGCTTTGACTTTTTACAGTGGCTTAATTATGATTAAGAACTGCCCTCTGCAGCAATGTGCAAATCAATAACTCGTTTTCCTACACGAGGAGAGAGCTCTCTGGGTTGCTTGGCTGGACAGCGATCAAGGACGTTGTTCTTGAGCACTGATTGCCCTTCATGGCATATTATTATTCAAGGAAATAGTGCTTCCCACTCCTCTAATGGTGACATCATCAAATTAGTGAAAACAAGCCCCCTTTCTCAGCAGGACAGGCGCCAGCATCGGATGGAGACATGACTGACTGGTCCCAAGGCAGATGCTTCTGGTTTCTGACTGCTCCTGGAGGGGGCTGGTGGGAGCTCTTACCAACAAGCTCAACTTGTACAGGACTAATCTTAGCAGCTCATTTTAATAATGCCCTTATCTGTTCTTTTCCCATTAACTTGCTTTCACCATCTTTTGAGAGTGAATTTCTGGGGAAAAAAAAGAAGCCCCACAAAGCAAGGATATGTGACTGACCTGCAGTGTATTTGACCTTATAGAAAATGAGAATTTTAATTCCCACTTCTTTCAGGGAAGCCACCCAGACAAAGTAGATTTGCTAAACCATTACTGTCCCATACAGAAATTACAGTAGGATTTGATAACAGAGGTTAGAGGTTAACTAGAATTTGGTCAGAGTAAGGAAAGGGTTGGGTTGGATCTAGAGCATTAATGAAGTAAAGGTGATGATTGGAGAAGAGGTGAAAATAAGTCCAAGTGTTTAAGAGAGATGAATCTCTAAAGAAATAGCCCAGAGCATCCAAGATGTACTTTCTGGTAGGGCTGGAGAAGTTCAAGAAGGCTGAGATGAGGAACGATCACAGAAAGATCATTCAGAATTCTCCACTGTAGAAGACAAGAAGAGAGCAAAAACCTCTGGCCCAGTTAAGAGTCACATCACCTCTGTCTGTGCTTGTCTCTTCAATTAGAGAGGATCTGAAGGCAATTATGCTACTAATTTTGTGGCTCCACTGTGTGCCTAAAGTTAGACAGGGCAAATACAGGCTTTGGGACTGTGTTCAGATGACTTATTTCCAAAATCTGTTAATAATGTATTAATCTGTTAATAAGGTATTCAGACTGCCAAGCTGTTCCATGTCTTTCTTTCTTTTGACATAGTAAATGTTCTGAAAGGCAAAGCTAAGTCTGGTCAGGGCCAGGCCAAAAGCCAAGTGCCTGGGGCAGGTAGGAAGCAGTCTGGACATGGAGGTAGCAGGATTGGATTATGAGAATTCCTGTAGCTTTGCCGTGTCCTGAGGAGTCATTCCCTCCATTTTGGTGGTGAAATGTGTGTGCCTCTCCATCCCTCTGCTTTCCACTGACTGCCTTCAGAAGACAAGACTGATTTCAGCTTCCATGGAATCACAGAACCCCCTGGAAAGGGCTGGAAGTGATGTCCAACACCATCAAGGCCCACTGTCAAACCAGCACCACCATCATGTTCACCATTAAACCACATTCCAAAGTGCCACTTCTACACTTTTTTTCACAGAATCACAGAACAGTCTGAGTTGGAAGGGACCCATAAGGATCATTGAGTCTAACTCTTAGGTGAATGTGTTCCCTTGGGGGATTTGCACACATACCTTGGTGTTATCAGCACCAGGCTCTGACCAACCAAGCCAATCTCAGGGCCTACACTTCCAGGGATGGTGACCTGGGCAGCCCTTTTCAATGCTTCCCAACCCTTTGTGTGAAGAATTTTTTTCTTAATAGTTAATCTAAGCCTCCCCTGGTGCAGCTTGAGGCCATTTCCTCTGGTCCTGTCGCTGTTACTGGGGAGAACAGACTGACCCTCACTACACCCTCCTTTCAGAGAGTTGTGGAGAGCAATGAAGCCTCCCCTCAGCCTCTTTTTCTCCAGGCTGAGTTCCCCAGCTCTCGATGCCATGCCCAAGTCCTGTCTGACACCATGCACCAGATACTCCTGAGTGCCCTCACTGAGCACTGCTCCTTTTACATGAGGGTTTTTCTCCCCCCAGTTTTTCTCATGAGGCGCTGCTCCAGACACAGATGGATTATTGCACTTATGCTGAGCATGTGCCTCTGCGTGCACCATTTGTAAGGATCAGAGCTTTGTAGCTCCTTGGGAAGGAGGTGGAAGCTGTGAAAGGTCCTGAGCAGCTGTACAAGGATAGCTGACTTTACCCTTTAAATCCCGGTTGATTTGCACCGTGGTTTTCTCTGCATCTGCTGCCTGAGCTCCTCACATGTGCCTTGCCATGGGTGCTGTGGCAGTGTCTTAGAGCCTATAGTTCACCCCAAGGACAAATTCTAGTTTGGAGCAGCCTCTCAGGGGTGCAGAGCTCTGAGCAGCCAGTTGTCTCAGCAAACTGTTTCATAGCTCCAGTGCCCAAGGGGCTACCTCTGTGCTTTTGACCTTGAGCATCTGGCTGTATGTAAATATAGATACACACACACACACACACACACACACACACACACACACACACACTCTGGACAGTTTGCTCTGTCCTGCTTACAGTGCAGCTCCATTAAAGCTCTGTGTTTTAAATGCTTCCCAAGAGCCATGGTTTAAATTGAGTGGAGTTGACTACTTGTATGAAAAGTCATCTTCTCGTGAATCCAATCCATATCCTGGCAAGTGTCTGCCAAAAATATTATTCCCACCTTCTCTACTTATGAAATATGAATATAAAATGCCCCCTGAATGGTACCTAAAAAATTCATAGCTCCTGACCACATTATAGTGGTGGAACCTAGCAGGGTAAAAGATGCCTTGTGACTCCTACAGAGATGATGCCCAATTCAGGAAATTAATCTACAGGAGAAGCCTAAACACACAGGCAAGATTCATATATACTATTCTGCAAGGGCTATTCATGTATTTGGAAAGAATTCTGTGGCTGTTCTCATTTACAATATTTAGTGTGCTTGACAAACATTTGCAATTCAGAGGATATAAGTTTGTCAGTATATGTATAGATGTGCATGGAAATATACACATGTTCTACTATAGAATCAGGATCACAGAACCACAGAATGGTTTGTGTTGCAAAGGACTTTAAAGACCATTCTATTCACACACACACACACACACACCCCTCCCCACCCCCCCCCCCCCCGCCATGGGCAGGGACACATTCCACTATCCCAGGTTGCTCCAAGCCCCATCCAACCTGGCCTTGGGCACTTCCAGGGATCCAGGGGCAGCCACAGATTCTCTGAGCACCTCATGCCAGGGCCTCACCACCCTCACATGGAAGAATTTCTCCCTATTTTCTCATCTAACCCTGCCCTCTGTCAGCTGAAAGCCATTCTCCTTTTTCCCTGTGCCATTGCAAAAAGTCCCTCTCCAGCTGTCTTGGAGCCCCTTTAGGCACTGGAGGAGATCTAAGATCTCCCCTGAACCCTTTCTTCTCCAGCCTGAATAATCCCAGATCTCAGCCTGTCTTCAGAGCAGAAGTGCTCCAGCCCTCAGAGCATTTTCATGGCCTCCTCTGTATGTCCTGCACATTTTGGGGGCCCCAGAGCTGGATGCAGAACTCCAGGTGGAATCTCACCAGAAACAAGCAGAGGGGCAGAACCCCTTCCTTGACCTGCTGCTTTTGACACAGCCCAGGAGAGGATGAACTTTTGGAGTTGCCAGGGCACATTCCAGCTCATGTCAAGCTTCTCATCCACCAACATCACCAAGGCCTTGTGGCAGGGCTGGTTTCAATCCATTCTCTGCCCAGCCTGTATTGTGAGGTAAGAGACTTCAAACTGCATTTCTGTTAATCACAATCTCATTGAGTAATAGGAGAGTAGCCCAGTGGCTGGGCTAAGAATGCTATTAAGAAAATTAGCATTTTCTTAATAAAAAAATGACCCATGATTGACTAGATTCAGAATTTGTATATATTTCTCAACAAAAAATAATTGAAGGACTGGGAAAAACACTTCACTCTCTCATTCTGACTTTGCTGGATACCTGGGAGAAATGTTTGGCTTTTTTTTTTTTTTTTTTTTTAAATACAAAGAATAAAACCAGTTAGTAAGAGCTCTGTAACAGAGATTTATGGTTAATTCCCAGAAACTCCACAGAGGATTGGGAACTGGGAAACTATCATTTGTTCTTGCTGTCCAGTTTTCGATCTCTGAAGTGGAGATAATTGTCTTTCTTTCTGTAGGGAGCTGAATTGACATTCCTGTCCTGGCATGCTCTGATTTTTAAACCTTCAAAAAGTTTTCAGCTTTCAGTAAAGGTCAGTCTTTCCCTTATTTATTACCTACAATAACCTGTTAAGGGAGTTTGGGGATAAATGACTCATTATTACGGTAGCACTCAGGAATCTTCTCAGAGTCCACAACCTGTTGGGGAAGGCCCTGCATCAATGTGTAACAGGAGACACAGGCTGCTCCAAGGAGTCTTGCAGGCCAAACAAATTGAAGAGAGGAAGGAAGTCTGCAATTTGTTTTTCTCATTTAGCGGGAGAACAGAAGCACAGAGGTATGGGATGAATTGTTAGGGATCATACAGGCAGGCTGTAGGAGAGCCAGAACCTGAACTAACATCTCCTGCCTCCCAGGATTGTGTTTGTCCCACAAGACCTCCTTTCTTTTCTGCTGGTGGAGCCTGCTTTTCTATTAAATATACAATTTTTCAGTGTGGTGGAGACCTGTCAAAGAGCGGGAAGGAAAAACTGATAAACAGAAAAACATGAGGGAAGCCTGCCCTGCCCACCTGGCATTAGTCACCACCATTAATCCCTCCTTGCTGAGTGAAGGGAAGAGCTTCCAGACCCATACAGAGCTTAGCAGGGAAGGACTCACCTTCTCTGAAAAGCGCTTTTTGCAGCTTGCTGAGCACTGTGTCCCCACAGCAACATGTCAGAGCCAATGCAGCAAGTGGGGAGAGTGTGGACACATCCACTCATCAGGTGAATGCACACTCCTCTGTATCAGTGAGACTTCAGGGGATGTCAGTCCCAAGGACAGCTGTCTCCACAGGCAGGGATTTCTAAAACTCCAGCTTGTTGCATCTCTGACTCCTCTAACCATTGCACTGTGGCCAGCGTGATATCAGAGCTCCAAGAGGCCAAATCAATGCCTGGCTTCCCTCCCAAAATTTATTAAGCTGACTAGAGCTGTTTGCATGTCATGTTCTAGAGAAGTGATTTGAATTTGTGATTAGTCAAAATAAATTATTCTTTTTCTCTCTCTCTTTTTTTTTTCCTAATAAAGTCTAATAAAGCAGGGACTGTAGTTGTGAATAACTTAACTGGTAGGTTTTGCAGTCATTCTTGAATAACTTGCTTTGAGGAAATCCTGCCAGAAGTCAGTGGAACTGGACTCATACACCAGTGAAGAACCCAGCCCACATTTCTGTCTTTGGATTGCTATATCAGTTCATTTAGAAACATGTAGGGAAAAAGCTGTTCAAATTAGTCAATTCCTTCCATCAATGCCTAGAGCAGATACTGTTCTGGCAAAAGGGAACGTTTCAAAATTTTAGGGATTTTTTTTTCTCTTTTTAAATTCCAACTTTTATTTATTTATCTTTTTAATTTGATTTCCGGATAAGCTGGACATAACTCAAAGATTATTTTGAAATTCTAATAAATTTCTGCCTGCAACGCTCCTGAAACATGATGTTTCTGAACAGAAATGGGATTTTTTGACACAGAGATTTCCCTTGTCCCAACAAGTGCTAAGAGAAGAGACCACTTGAAGCCCTGCTACGACAACAGTCACCATCCTGCTGACACACAGCTCCCTAAGCCATGGTCTGATCCAGCTAGGTCCAGATGAGGACAACTGGCATTTGGGATGTTTCCCCACCCTCAGAGACTGTTCCCCTTGCTCAGGCTCTGAGTCACAGCCCTTCAGCAAGGAACCAGCATGCCTGGAGAGCTCTGGCTCTGGCCAGGCTTCTCGGAGCTTCCAGGCTCCCTGCTGTGGACCTGGGAGCTGAGCCCAGATTATATCTACTCTTCCAGGCTCTTGGCTCCAGGAGAGACTGTCTGGAAATTCTGGCATCACTCCCTGCTCTACAGACTCTGTAAAGCTGAAGAGCTTGGCTTTGGGGAAATCTTCCTGGTGGGTCTATCCAGGGGCTCTCCTACCTGGAAAGCTTTCTAGGAGTATTTGATCCTGGTGGGTCTATGTGGGGGCTGTCCCTCTTGGAAAGCTCTCTGGATGAATCTGAATAGGTCTTTGGTGCCAGAAGAGCCAGTGCATGAAATCCTGGGCAGTCTCTGGTAGGGCAGAACTCTGAGGCTCATCTCTGTGGCTCGGTGCAGATGAGATCCTGCAGGCCAGGGGTTTGTTCTGGCAGGTGGGATGGGTGGGTCTGAAGCTCTGAAGACTGAGATTGTAGGTGGATCCCGATATCCCATTCTACAGGTGGGAAACATCACACTACCAACTGCACACTGCACCCCACTCTTGTTACCAACCAGGGGGAGGCAAATTTCTGCAGATCCAGAAAAGCACTTGGAGTGGGTGGACCTTGGCCCACCAAACTGCCCTATCACTTCCCAGCTGGATAGGGGAGAGAAAATAAGATGAAAAATGACTTGTAGGTTTAGATAAAGCAGTTTACTGAAGCAAACATGAAATTTTGAGCATGAGCAAGCCAAAGGAAAACCCAAAAATTTTATTCTCTACTTCCCATCATTGGGTGAAGTTCAGACTCTTCCTGGGAAGCAGGACTTCAGCACATGGAGCGGTTGCTCTGGAAGGCAAACATTGTAAAAATGAATGTCCCCCCTTCCTCCTTTTCTTAGCTTTTACATCTGAGCTGATGTCCTATGGTATGGAATATCCCTTTGGATAGTTTGGGTTTGCTGGCCTGGTTGTGCTCCCCCAGGATCTTGCCCACTCCCAGCCTCTTGATGGGAAGAATGCTGGGGAGACAGAGCTGATGCTGGCCCTGCACAACAGTAGCCAAAATTCTGGTGTGTTCTCAGTACCTCTCCAGCTCCCAGTGCAAAGCCCAGCAATGTGAGGGCTGTGGTGGGAAAATGAACTGCAGCTCAGCCAGACCCAAAACAACACTGTAAAGATTTCATCCTAATTCCCAAAGCACTGCATGAAGTTTCTGCTTCTTTCTCATCAAACAGGCTCACCAATTTCATCCAAAAAATCCTGGAAACTTCAAGACTATGTCTAGTGGTGTAAATTTTCATTACCCTTTTTTGTTATGAGGTAGAAAACCATCATCAAACTAACAAGGCAATAACTGGTCTTTTATTCCACTGTCTCATAAAACTATTTCCAGCCACAAAAGAAAAAAACTGAGGCAGCAATGATAAGTCCTTTCCTTGTCTCCAAGTTCTCTTCAAGTTGTGAGGATTGATGCCTAATCAGAGTAAGGTATTGACTGAAGTATTATTTACCATAAGAAATACCTCATTTTCTCTTTACTTTTTAGAACAGTCTAAGAAACTAAATGCAAGACAACTTGATTCAATTCCAGGTAAAGGCTCCTAGCTCCCAGAAAATTAAGAAAACATCCTTGCTTCACAATGGCATGACTTTTTCTCCAAATTAGAAAAAGGAGTATTTTGGAAATGTGGAGGCCAATGTTAAGGAAGAGCATGGTGGGAGAGGATCTCCTGGCATTCTTAAAGCAGCAAATAGAGAAGAGCACTGGATCTCTGCAGCCAGGGGATATATTAACAGTGCATTTAGAGGTAATTTCAGACAGTACATTGATGACTTTGCGGGTGATTTTGGAACTCTGTAACATTACCCTGTTTCCAGACACTTGACTTGATTTGTTTTGCATATCTCTGAGCATGAGGAAAGTTTCAGGAAGAGGGAGTGTCATGTATTTAGCTGAGAGAGCCTGGTGAGTCTAGGTTTTGCAAGCTTCCTGAAAAAAATCTTCTCAAAAAAAAAAAAAAAAATTATCAATTCCCAGCCCCTGTGTAGCAAAGTCATGAGACTGTTGAAAAGCTGGTGGATGACTTTGTTTCAAAATTTCCAAGATGAGAAGACCCTCTCAGCACCTCTGAGGGCTGATGAATGGCAGTCTAGTCCCACTTGCTGAGGAGCCAACATGGAAAATCCACAGGGGGGACGTGAGTGATGGAGTTTGTAGTTTGATGCTTGTTTGAATCGCAGTCTGATGAGAAAGAGAGAAGGAACAGCCAATACAAACTGTCCTCATCCTGTTCTCCCAGCAGCCCAAAGCCTTGCTTGGAGGTGAGCATACTGGAAATACTATTATTACTCAACTCCTGCTACTGTGAGACCGCCAGCGACTTGTGCCGAAGGAGCCAACTTAAATGACAATAAAGTAAAACCCTTGGCAGCTGGGAGTGTTTGCTTCCCGGTGTCTGCAAAGGGAGCTCTGGCCTGTGCCCCGCACTCATGCTGTTTTGGAAAGTTGAAGTTGTCCATAAGGCATGGCCTGTGCAGAGGCCCTATCGCCAAGCAGCGGGAGATGTTGTCCTTAGCCGTGAAAAATGATCGCCAGCGGTGATTTTGGGGAAGAAAGAGCAGCTTTCACATCTACCCCCTCTTGCAAGCTGTGGAGCCCGTGGTCCTGCAAACACGATGGTGCCACTGGGATGGGCCTGGGAGCATCCACGGAGCCGTGTGGGTGGCAGGATTTGGCTCGGTGCTCGCTGTGTCCCGTCATTCCCGATACTGCCCAGCCAGCTCCCGCGGAGCCGCGCTGCTCTGGCCGAGCTGGAGCTCTCTCATTACAGGGAGCTTTCCATATGGTCTGGACTGCTCCTTGTCTGGCTGATCCTGCCCAACACAGCCCTGCTCGTGCCACTGTGCCTCCCACACCTGGCCTGAGGGGGTGATGGACAGCTTCCTGTGGGGAGTCGTTGTTTTTCTGAATTAATCTGGGAAGGTCTGATCCAGTTTTCAGACGAATATGGAGAGTCTTTCCATTGATTTCAGTGGCTTCTGGAATGGTCCCTTATTGCATAAACTCAGATCTCTGCTATTTCACACTTCATTTCCTTCTATACCCTTGGGTGAAGATCATCAACTCCTGCTGATTTACTGCCCTTAACATCTCAGGTTTCCCCAGTTTTTTATTTCTTTTTCTTTTTTGAAACTTGGAGTTTCTTTCAAGACCACATTCGGATTTCTCCATAAAAATTCCCCGAGAGGAGGAATTTCCCTATTATTTTTTTATGGTTGAAGAATAATGCACCAAAAGGAACAGGAAAAAAAGGCCTTTGACTTCTCTGCATCTGTGCTAGTGTCTCTAACTCACACTAACCTCACTTTGCTCAGCTTTGTCTTCTGCTTTTCAAAATTTTATTAAGCTCTACGTGGAAACACCACACTTCTGTTGTGCACAAATATAGGGGTGCTCAAACCCAGACCCTGATTACAGCAGTACCTGCTGAAGTTTCCTTCACAAATTTAAAACCATGCATTCTTGTCACTGTCTGAGCACTGGAAGACACGTTTAACTGGCATTAATATAAATTCTTATATAACCTGTTCTTTCTCCATACCCAGCATCCCAGATTCACAGCTCGGATTCATTTTAAGCTCCAATGGAATTCTTTCTGCTGATTTAGAGGCAGATATTTTTCTCCCATGCTGTGATTCTTACATTGAAAAACTAATAGGAAATGGCATTTTCTTAGCCTGAATTCCTCCTCCTGTACGTATTCAGAGCCACTGGTTTCCAGTCTTGCAAAGCTTGCAGAACAAGCACATTTAAGACAGACCCAGCTGCCTCTCACTGCCTGTGCAGTCAATAAAATTATTCATTTTCCCTTCACTTGTTTCTAATCAAATCCACTGGAGTTTAATGAGTTGGACACATCCCTGAATGTTTCATTCCTTGGCTGTAAGGTACATAGAAAATAAGGGTATCATTTATTCTATAGGATCACTTTTGAAAATAATGCTATGGGAAAGGAGGCAAAGCCTTGCATCTCAGATCCAAAACTACATCTTCAGGAATGGAAAAGAGAAAAATCATTGTGCATAGTGTGTGTATGTGACAGGAGACTGCTGCTTAATGAACAGGTGATCCTGTGACCCTTTTGCTGCTCAGTGCTTTTTCCGACCACAATCAAGTTTAGACTGGCTATTAGGAAAAAATTCTTTTTTGTGAGGGTAGTGAGTCACTGAAACAGGCTGTCCAGAGAGGCTGTGGATGGTCTTTCCCTGGAAGTGTTCAAGGCCAGGCAGAGAAGGATGTCACTGTCCTCCAGGGATGGTATGGATCGCTGCCTCTTCAGAGGTGATTTGGAATGGACACAGCTTTTCCATATATCAAATTTCACTGTGAATCTATTAAGTCATCAAAGAATTTGCTGATCTTTCCTGGGCAGTGAGACACAGGTGCCAGCAGCCCAGCTCAGACCCACACCTTGTGGTTTTACCTCCCTGCAGTCTTGGCTTCTGGTATCAGCTGTGCCACTGGAATACAGCAGAGACACCAAAGATGAAGAAAAGTGAAATCCTCATCCTCCTGCCCTGTATTTCTAGGTCTTGGTGTCACCATCACCTGAGAACAGGTCAAAGTGGAGAGAAGATAATTTCCTTTTCTCTCTCCATCATTCCTGGATCTTGATATCAGCTGAGGGACAGCAGCCAAGAAATAATTAGCAGCACCTTCCCCTGCCCCTCTCAGCTGTAATGCACCTGTGCTTTAAACTAAACATGAGAAGGGTTCCACTTTCCCAAGGGTCCAAGGGCTTCACAACCTAGGCAGGGATGATTGCAGTGTGGCTTTAGGACTTCCACAGGCTGATCAGTACTCAGACCTGAATTTGGATCCAGGCAAGACACGTAGTTTAAGCATATAAAAAATCTCTATTGAGATGCCACGAAGGATGTCCTAATGTTTATTTCCATGGTCTCCTGAGCTTCCTAAAGGTAGCTGACAACTTTATTCAACTCCTGAAGAAATTCTGCTGCTGGCACCCTGTTTAAACTCTGTAGAGATTCTAGTGGGGATACTCAATGATCACTCAAATATCAACACTTGCCTTCACTGTGGAAGTTCCTGAGGAGACAGCTCCCATCCCAAGGTGCCACCCAAGCCTGCCACCCTTCTACACCACCTCCACAGGGCACCCACAGACATAGGAAATGTTTGTGTTGGTCAGAGAATCATAGAATCACAGAATATCCTGACTTGGATACGATTCACAAGGATCATCAAGTCCAACTCCTGGCCCTGCACAGGACAGCCCCAAGAATCCCACCCTGTGCCTGAGAGGATTGTCCAAACAGTTTTTGAACCCTGGCAGGTTTGGGGCCATGACCACTGTCCTGGGGAGCCTGTTCACCCTCTGGGTGAACAATCTTTTCCTAATTTTCAACCTACCTAATTTCCTTCCCTGACACAACTCCATGTCCTTCGCTCACGTCCATAAATCTGGGGAAAACCAGTCAGTACCTAAGGCTGGAAGTCTGTGCTAAGTCAACAGATAACGCTCAAATCCAGCACATAAATACCGGCAAGCCTTTCCCTTGATTTCTCGCTTTCATGCAAATCCTGATCAGCTCCTAGGGAAACCTCACTGGGATCTGGATGTTGAGATTGATGTGCCTGTTGGTGAGGGCCTGTCCACACCTCTGATACTGAGGAAGCTTTGCTCTGGATGCCCACTTTGAAGTTGAGCTGTGCTTTCATTCGAAACAGAGCTGGGCGGCTCAGCTGCGGAGCAGAAGGAATTGCTGCTCCATGGCTGGTGGACAAGCTCAGGGAGACGTGTTAACAGCTGCTAATGTGCTGCAGCTCTGATTTCAATTTTGGGGCATTATGTTTTTTAAAAAAAAAATCCTTTTTTCTAAAAAAATCAGACATTAACAGTTAATAACAAGGGAGTGTTTCACCGGTTTCGCTTTTGACATAATGGAGCAGGAGGCTTGGTGAACCAGGAAAGGCTCCATAATGCAACATCCTGGTGCTGACACAGAGCAGAGAGCAGATGAAAAAAACCCTACTCTGCCTTTAATTTATAGCACATTTTAATACGTGACATAGATTCAATAAGTGAAAATATAAACATCAGGGTAACAATTACAGAGGAAGCAAAACTTGGAACTCACGTCAACGTACGAGGCCCCAAGATTGCATCCAGAACCTCTTATTTCTTCTGGCACTCTCCTCTCTGGGTCTCAATTGCATTCTCCCCATCAGTGCCATGAGGTTGGGTGGTGGAGGAAAGCACTGTGATTGCTTCATTGTGTTTCTGTTGGGAGAGGGAACATGTGCAGAGGAACCTCTGGAGACACTCACTTGCATGCTGAAGGGTTGGAGTAAAATAGACTTCAGCACCAATCAAAAAGTTTTTGAAACAGGTGATTTGATTCTCAATTAACTTCAATGGGATAATGGAAGAATGAGCACATCCACACGTTAAAGATGTTGCGTGGATAGTGGACATCAATTTAAATGCCACAGACAAACAATGTGTCTGCACCCATCAGGAAAAATTCTCGGCAATAAGCAGGAAAATTGTGTATAGGAGATGGCCTTGCATCTGTATTTGTATTAGAGGGGCTGTTGCTGCCTTGCAGATCTGGTGAACTTCAAGGATGTCACAGAGTAAATAGATTCAGAAAAAAATTATATAAAAGTCATTCAGGGTCTGAAAAATGGATCTGATAGTGAAGCTGCTTGCTTTGTCTATGGGGAAACTAGGGAGGGATTTAAGCTGTGTGTGCTGGCTGGTGGAGCTGGCCTGTCTCACCCTGGGCTTTTGCCAGGTGTCCTCTGTTAGCCCCCTGTGCCTGCAGGCAGCGTTGGGAAGCCCTCTGAGGTTCACCCAGAAGGTTCAGCCTGTTCCCCTGAGCTCCAGCTTGTGACATGGGCAAAGGCTCCTGAGCTCACAGCCAGCCTGGGAAGGGACCCTGCACTGCTTTGCCTCTTCCAGCTGCCTTTTCCAGCTGTGATTCCTGGTGGGGAGTGGTGCTGTTGGCTGAGGCTGGGTTACAATCACACTCCTCCCTACGGGCAGGGTAAGGTGAGAAAGGCTTTCATGTAGAGAAGCAGCAGGAACTCCCCTGTTTCTCATCTGAAACTGGAGCTTGACTCTGCAGTTTCTGCCTCTGTGCACAGTTTTGGGATATTTCTGTCAGCTGGTCTGGCTGCAGACTCTGGTCTCACACAAAGGTAGCATCTGCTGATGATTGCTGTGTCCCTGTCAGCCAATGCCACCTGCCTCTCAGCCAACATTTGTGGATTCTGAGGATAACAGGCCAGATCAAATGTTTTCTCAAATGAAATTTAGGATCCCCAGCCATGGTCTGCAGGTACCACCCAGGACAAGCACATCACATCACAAAGCCTCTTCTAAAGTTAGGGCAAGCTAGAATGTCTTGAATTGGGACTTGAAAGTATTCTAGGCAAAAACTTGGCACATTTTGTAGGGGTGAGACCCATTAGGTCTGTATGCCCAAGGCTGTGATGGCTCCTGCAGGATTGGATGCTTGAGTGGTTTCCCAGAAAGTGTTTTCCAGTTCCCATACAAAATGGACAGATCACTGTATGAAATTCTATGGTCTGTGGTGCCCAGCAATCTAAATAGATGGCCCAAATGGCTCCTTCCCTCTGGTCTTCAAAACTGTCACTAGTCTAAAAATAAAAAGCCTTGAATTTTCCCCCTTTCCATTCTGCAGTGAATGCTTGGAAGAGAGAAGGAGACTGGATCTGATTTGGATCCAGGGGACAGGTTAGAAACAAAATAATAAGAAGCATTAAAGTGAAAATGAAGAGTAGCCAGATCACTGAATTTTAAAAGAAAAACAAACACACAATAAAGCGATACCTCCGCTCCTTGGCCCAGCTCCTACTCCAAACCACCTATCACATCTCATTAGAACAATGCTGAGCTCTTTGGAAAAGAGGTGCCTGCCTAGGATCCACTTTCAAAGAAAACTGCTGGGAGTTTACTTAGAGATGAAGAAAAAAAAAAATTAGAGCTTTTATAAGAACCAGAGAGAGTAGAATTCCTCACTCCAAAGCAATTGTTATATTCTAAATATTCTATTAAAGAATCCATTTTCTTCTCTTTCCTTAAATGGCTGGGGATAGGTTTCAATGTACATCTTGAATTGGACTTTGCAGCGTTAGGATTTCCAGTGGCATTTGGTTTTGATAAACCTCTTTTTTTTTCCTTTTTTTTTTTTTTTTGCCTTGAAGCAGTTTGTTCTCTTGGCAAGAATACAGAGACTGGCAATTGTAACTCACTTCTTGTTGCCAGCAGTAAGGGAAGCTTGAGGTCCTCTTTTTCAGCTGTAGCACGTTTGGATGTTTGGAACTAGAGCAGTGAATAGAGGGGAAAGGAGGAGGGAGAAGGAGGGAAAAAAATTATAAAAAAAAAAAGGACCCTAAATCTGTTCTTTTCTCTACTGTAAATTACTGCCCTGCTTTTTTAATTTCCTTTCCCAGCACAATGTTATTCATTCACCTCCAAAATAAACAGGGGACTTAGAGAGCGAACAGTTTGGGAGAACAAACTGTCCTCTTTTCACAGTTTTTACCTGTCAAGAGCCTGATTAAACACATATATGCTGATGCAAGTATGGCATGGTGGCCTTTGGGAAGCTTCTGCAGCTCAAGGGCTGACACAGGGCTGATCCTGAAGCTCTGAGGTCTTCAGAGAACTGATGGGTTCTTGTTCAGCTGAGTTACTGAATGAGGCTAAAAAATATTTTCTTTCTCTGTAAAGGCTCTGATTTTCAAACACAAAACCTTTGAGACCAGCTTGGAAGACATTGTGAAGAAAACTTCCCAGTTGCTAAGCCTTTTGAAATCCCTGATTTGGGATGATAGACATTTTTCTTCATGAAAGGTGAATTGGGAGTTAATAGCCCTTTACTAAAGCCCAGTCCACTCTAATTCTATAATTGTGTGTTTACTGTTTCTGTTTGGCACAACAGGCCAGTCCTCTCCAACACAACTTCATGGATCTTCCACAGTGGCCCCATGGAGGGATATGATTATATGTTTCCTGATGAAGAAGTCAGATGTTCCTGCTTTGTAATTTTTATTTCCTCAGTAGATTTCCAGCATTTCCTTTAAGGGATCTCTGTGGTCTGGACTAAAGCTGAAAGCTTTAGTGAAGGTAAAGCAGGACTCATTTCCCACAGTTCTTTTCCCATCCATTTCCTGGCCCATCTCCCACCCATCCAACCCTCTCTCACCCACCTACTGACTTCTAGAGTGGCTACAGAAGTAAAATTCATTGCAGAGTTTCTAATCACAATTAGCCACCAGCCTTACAGAGCAGGCTGAGGTGGAGGTTGTCAGCTCTGGTTATGACTCCACTGCTGAGCAATTTATTAACCTCTTTGACCATCTTGACATGAAAATACATCGTGGAGCTGGGCTGCTGGAGCCCTCCCTAAGCCTGTTCCTACAGCAGGAACCTCACTGGGGGTGGTGGCAGGTTTGGGAGAGACCCACAGAAGGCAAGAGAGACCTGACAGCCAGAGCTCTCAGTGTCAGAGTAAGATGTGCAGACAAATACACTTCCAGCTGAAGGAGGAAAAAAAAAAGGAGAAACCCACCTAGTTTTTGTCCATTTACTGTGTACACTGGGTGCACCTAACATTTTCAGGTGATTTTCTAGAGTTTTCTTTCTTCCTTGCATGTAAGTGACTGGAAAGGTTCTGGAAAAACTTTTAGATGTTTCCTGTTTATATAAGCGAGCTGTTGTTGTTGTTGTTGTGTGTTTCTTTTTTGTGTTTGTGTTTATATATATATAAGGATGGAATACAAAATAATGACTGGTTTGTGGAAAAACCATCAGGAAGTTTCTCTCTGTCCAACCCCATAAAGCCAGAACCAGAGGAGTTTGCTGGGTCCATTTCACAGGTAACAAAGTCAAAATGGATGCAAAGAAATACTCCTGTTTACAACATATAATCACCCCAAGGAATTCCCTGACACAGGAAACTATTGAGGTAGAGTTGAAGAAGGTCAGAGAGATATTTTTAAACACTTGAATGTTCATGAGAGGAAGCAAAACACATTACACACTTTTTCTCACTGGCCAAGAAGATTGATCAAATATTATGGGAATTCAAAATATATGGCCACCATGCAAAATCTTTAGTGTAGAAAAGTGACAATTTTCACACTATGGTTCACTATGGAGCATTTAAAAAAGACCTGACAGCCTAATCAGTGGGCATCAATATCTGGAAACACACATTTTAAACATCAACAAGTTCAAGAGTGATACAATGGTACTTTGGAGTTGGTTGAGAGGTGATGCTACAGGCAGGTCAACATCTGTCAGCTTGGCCAGGGTTTAGATTAGACAGGATATTGGGAAGAAATTCTTCCCTGTGAGGGTGGGGAGGCCCTGGCACAGGTTATTCAGAGAAGCTGTGGCTGCCTCATCCCTGGAAGTGTCCAAGGCCAGGTTGGATGGGGCTTGGAGCAACCTGGGATAGTGGAAGGTGTCCCTGCCCATGGCAGGGGAGTGGAACAAGATCCTTAAGATTCCTTCTAACCCAAACCATTCCATGATTCCATGCTTGTATTCTCATCCATCATCTAATAGCAGAAATGGGGCACAGTGGGCTCAAGGCTTGGATGCAACATCTCATGTCCTTCAACCACGTGCCCAGCTGCTTTTCTAGTACAAACTTGCCATGGGAGGGGAAATGAGAGGTTTGGGATGTTGCTCTGGTGAGGGATGTTGTGCAGGTAAAGAGTTCAGAGAGGACTCAAGCACGCCCTCAAGTCTTGCAGCACAGAGGCAGTGACAAAATCTCACCTTATTAACCCTCTCAAGGGAAGGCAGCAGCTCTTTTCATGGCCAGATGGGACAGAACTTAAGATAAATTAAGTAAAGAAAGTTGTCTTTCAGATAAGGGTTTTAAGTGTTGCCAAGATAGAGAAATTACTTTTTCAAAAGTGTCAATTAAGACTGCACAAGATGTTTTGAAGTAAAAATTAATTTTCCTTGTCTTTTCTTCATCTCAGTTCTGATCTGCTGTCATTTGTATGTTTTTCATTCTGGTCAGCAATGCCAGTAGGAGGCTGAAGAACAAATAGACTTCAATTTTACCAGCTCTTTCCTCATAAATTAGGGAAAAAAAAAAAAACACCTCCATAACTGGGAGATCTATGGTCAACAACTCTGCCCAGTGCCTGTCCCTGAGAATCCCTATGAACCACTTGAAAGAATCCTGAAGTTACACTGGGGCAGAAGGGGTCTAAGCATCATTATGAACCTGCTGCCACCCATTGCCTCCCTTCCTAGGCAACCTCACCCTCATCAGGGTTAGACATTCTGGTGGTTGTGAGCAACTTGTCTGAATACTGAATATTTGATCTCACTGCTGCTCCCACCAGGGGCAGCACAAGTGGCTATTTGAAGAAACAAAGCCCAGCAGAGAAGGACTCAGACTGGAGGCAATTAAAGGCTGAAGTGGACTGGAGCCACCAGACGTCATCCTCCATCACCACATTTCTATTGGTACTTTACATTTCAGGAATTAATATAGGAAACCCAAACAATAATAGTCTCTTTAAGGATAAGTTGGCTGCAGTCCTGCATATCTTGTGGGCTGACCTGAAAGCGTGGCCTACAGCCCATAAAATGTCTCATCCTCTTGGTCTGTGCCTGAATCAACTTCCCCACATGAAAGCATTTGCAAAGGAGACTGCACCTCTGGGTTTGTGGTGGGAGATGTCCTTGGAGGATGAGAAGCAACTGCAGAAAACTGACAATGAAGCAGCCAAGTGGGCCCAAGTCCTGAACAGTTTAGCTGATGGCTTGCCCCCATCCCACTGCCAGTGGGTCATTCAGTTTGGCCATTCAGTCTCAGTCACTGAAGCTTCACAGGAGGACACAAACCCTCCCTCTTACACCTCGTTGGCTGTGTAATAATTGCTGTGCCATGAAATGCCTCCTCAAATTTGCCAGAATCAAAAGATTCCCTCAGGAAGCCTGATTAGAATACTAATATGGAATCACAGAATGGTTTGGGCTGGAAGGGACCTTAAAAATCATCTCATTCTACCTTCCCTGCCATGGGCAGGGACACCTTCCACTTTCCCAGGCTGCTCCAAGCCCTGTCCAACCTGGTCTGGAACACTTCCAGGGATGGGGCAGCCACAGCTTCTCTGGGCAACCTGTGCCAGGGCCTCAGCACCCCCACAGTAAAGAATTTCTTCCTCATTTCTTCTTCTTTATCTAAACCTATTCCTCTCAGGTAAAAAACATTTCCTGAATGTTTCTGGTTCAGCACTTTTTTGTGGGAGCAAAAGGCATAATGAGTTCTCAGTTTTGTGAAAATTTCTTTCAGAAGTCAGGTTTCCCAGAATTTTGGAAAATTGTTCAAACCTCACTGAACTGATAAGAGACAAGTGTAAAACCATCAAGGTCTTTCCAGAAGTCCAGAAAGATAATATTTATAGTCCTTCCCTTGTCCAGTGATGTAGTCAGTGCTCCTCTCCATTAAAAACCTTCCTTCCATATCTCTAGGAGTCTGATGAGGCTCATGAGTTCAGGTTCAACCATTCTGACTTTTTTATTTCAAACAGTGTGATTTTCCCAAGCTTTTGGTGTGCTGTAGCAATTAATTTGTCCTAAATTTACGTGTTCTTAAATTTACAATTCTTTCTTTCTTGTGTCTTTATGCTAAGGATGGAGCTTCTCCAAAATAGGATGAGGGAAAGAACCACATCAGAATGACATTAGAGATTAACCAGAATCCTGCCTCTGGAGGCTTTCAATCAATTGGGAGTGACATTTATTTGACCAAGACAAAAGTCCTGTGGCTCTGACTTCATTGTCACACAGCAGCCCAGATCTGGAAAAACTAAGCAAGGGGCTGTTTAAACTCAGATTATAACAGGTCCTTTTTTCTTTTCCCTTTGGAACAATAAATTGGCTTAAAATACAAGACGATACCAAATGCTTGTGACTCCTGTGGAGAATTAATGAGCCATGGCATCCAAACTATGGAGTGGTCAGACCATATGTTATTAGAAATGGTGGATGCTCTGTATTGGTTAGGGATGTTATGCATTTGTGATTAAGGCTATGAGACTTAACCAATAAACACAGCTGAGAAATGAGCATAAACAGTCAATCCATATGAGGGAAACGTGAAGTAAATGTAGCAAAATGCAATTTAATGAGCCTTGTAGAGAAGACTTGCTACATCCAAGAAACTTTCCCACAAACTAATATTGGCTGAGACCATCTGCTTATCAAAATAATCCTGGGTCTTACTGGACAGGGGTTCTATACACAGGGAGTGTAAGAGACGTCTGACAGTGATAAACTCATCATCCTTGGGATATTTGCTGCTCCCAGTAGGGATCTTCCATGCTACAGCTTGTAGGGCCAGGCAGCAGGGATCAGCTGCAAGAAAGATTGTAGTGCAGGTCCAGCCTCTTGAGTGGCACCAGCAAGCCCAGTCACTGTTCTGTGCCTCAGTTTACCCATCACTCTGATGTGATGCTAATACACACAGCTCCCTGGGTTTAATTAACATGCTAATGAATATCTAAGCATTTAATCTCATTGTCTTGAATGTTGTTTAGGAGGTAATCAGGACAAAGCTTCTCATCACAGTGAACACCTTGGGGTCCTCGGTCAAATACCTCTGAGTGTTACAAAATTTTGGAAGAGTTCCACCAAATATGAAAAGAATCATAGAATCACATAATGGTTTGAATTGGAAAAGACTTTAAAGACTATCTAATTCCAACCTCCTGTGATGGGTGAGGACATATTCCAGGTTGCTCCAAGCCCTGTCCAGCCTGGCCTTGAACACTTCCAGGGATGGGACATCCACAGGTTCTCTGCGCAACCTCTGCCTCACCACCCATACAAGAAAGAATTTCTTCCTAACGTCTAACCCCGTCAGTCTGAAGCTGTTTCCCCTTGTCCTGTCAGTTTGAATCCCCTGTCCCAAGTCCCTCTCCAGTTCTCTTGGAGCTCTTTTAGGCACTGGAAGGGGCTCTGAGGTCTCCCTGGAGCCCTTTCTTCTCCAGGTGAACACCCCAGCTCTCCTAGCTCTGCCTGTTTCCAGAGCAGAGGTGCTCCAGCCCCTGGAAGACCTTTGTGGCCTTCTTTGGACTCACTCCAACAGATCCATGTCCTTCACATTCTGGGGATCCCAGAGCTGGATTTGGTACCCCAGGCATGGTCTCAGAAGAATGTAATAGATAGGGAGAATCCTTTTCTCAACCCGCTGGCCTTTTGATGCAGCACAGAATACATGGCTGCCATCTAAATTCCACACTGGGGAAAGCTGTGAGTCAAGGGAGGAATGGAGGGAATGTCCCAAGGGAATGGATCAGCACTGTCCTCAAGCCATGTGTGGTAAAAAAAAAAAAAATGCAGTTAGAATCATAGAATAGCTTGAGTTGGAAGGGATCTCCAAGGGACAACTAGTCCAACCCCCCTGAAAAAGAACAGGGACATTTTCAACCAGACCAGGTTGGTCACAGCCCACTCCAGCCTGGCCCTGAACATTTGCAGCTCTTTGTGGGAGCAAATAGATGATGTATGCTCTGTTTTGTTAAAACGCCTTTCAAAAATTACATATGAGAATTTTGGAAAATTGTTCAAAACTCTCTGGACTGAGAAGAAATGAGCTGTAAGTGTAAGGCTGTCATGAGAGGCCTGCTGAAAGCCTGGTGGCAGCAAAGCTGAATTCCTGTTATATACACCAGGTTCCTTCTAACCCCTTTCAGCCTCCGCTTGTTTATTATTCTTCCCTGGTTTACAAGCTCCAAAGAGACTTGACATAGATTATTATACACAAGAAGGCTCAATGCATCTTGAGATGGATTATTTCCTTCCTCCAGCGCTACGAGAAGGCTGGAGTTGCTCATTATTTGGTATCTTTTGACATTTCCCTGCCTAAGCTTGGTTTTAGCGCAGTGAGGCTGCAGTGAGGGGAAGTCTGACCAGCACAGGCCCATTTACCCTCTGGCATCTCCAGCACCCAGCTCCATAATGGGGCTTGCTGTTGCTGCCATGCCTTACATCTGGTTTGGCTGTTTAGAAAGTGCTAATTTTGACCTACAAGAGCACTGAGAGTTGTTATAATGTCCATTCCTGTGAGGTGGCCTCATTTTGCACAGGAACCATATGATGAAGAATGAGGAGTAAGAGGAAAGGGTAAAAATAGTGACTGGTGGAAAAGCAAGCGAAAAACTGTTCAGTTGTTTGACATGGTTTATTTATTTGTTTGCTAAAGTAAATAATTTCTGAGTTATGCAATCAGTGAGCATTTGGAGGGTTGAAATAATATTTTGGCTCATGGATGTCTGAGCCATTTATTGAAACCTTCAGGGCTCAGACCTGCTGGACAAATGGATTTGTCTGAGTCTGCCTGTATTTCACATACAAAGTGGGGAAGCTCCAGTTTTCCAAAATGAAAACTCTCTTTTTGAGTATCAGAATTGAAGAAAATTGGTAGTGACTCAAAGATGATCTTGCATCAGATGGAAAATAAAAACTTCACCGGGGGAGATCTGTTATTAGCATTTATTACAGCTCTAATAGTGTGTCATGGCTGAGACAGCCCAATGAGGAGAGGCTACACCACAGACAAGGTCATTAGTATTGAGCCAGGAGCACACATGTCACATTTAAGTTATCCACCCACCAAAAGGAATTGGATCCTGTTTAAAAAACAGGTTTTGGTAAGATTATCTTGATCTGCAAAATTATGTTCTTGAAAATTGCATCTGAGTCTTACTGCACTGTGCAATCAGAGTCCAAGCAGATTATTCTCCAGTGGTGCCAAGGTATTTTATGTACATATTCTGATAAAAACCATCAAGCAGGACTCATTGCAAATTAACATTTCCAGTGTATCATACAGAATTCAGCCCTCTGGATTATTCCATTTTCCAGTGAAGTAGAGATTATAATACAGCATGTGTTCTGTTTTTAAAGCAATTATGCTTAAATATACTTGTTCTCCAGTTTAATTTTCCTTCTGAAAGCACAGCAGTCGTCTTCTATCAACAAATCCATTCCAGAATGTTTTTCTAGCAACTGTTACTAGGGCTTTTTTCATCCAAATTGGAAGCTTGAGAGGGATATGATCAACTCCTGAGCATGGCTAGAGACATTTGCCAGTAGCTAAAATACACAGTGAGCAAAAAATCTGCTCTTTGGATGTTTTTAAAACAAGGAAAAGCCATCATAGCTTTAGGACATGAACTTCATCTGCTTGTCATCCTGGACAAGAAGGAGTCATTCTAATCTAGCAATGTTTTCAGACAGGAGGGAGAAGCTCTCTGGTCCAAGCAATCAATGACCACAGGACAAGAATGACTGGAAGACACCACACCATTGGCATCATGTGACAGAACTGTGGTGTGGACTCCAAAAATGCAATTATAGAAGGTTTCTTCACAAATCTGAGGTCTACATTTGGTGTCCTGTCCTGCAGCCCCCCTGCTGTCCTGGCAGATGTCAGGTGTGACAACTGGGGACAGTTTGGCTGTGGTGCCACGTAGCCCTGGGTCTGCACTCAGAAACAAAAGCAAACTGTGTAAGAAAGTGGCAAAGCAGACCCAAGCTAGCCCCATGACTAGCCCCTAATGTTGAGGCAAGGCACGACTTAATTTTGGTTTAATTGTTTTACCAGTCACTGGAAAACACTTGATTTCTCCAGTCTCTTTTTTTTTTTTTTTTTCTCATTTTATCCTCCTCCCATTGCAGGGGGTCAAGCACAGCAAAGAAGCCTGAGCACGCTGGTTGCCAAGATTTTGGGCTTGCCACCGAAGCAGTGGATGACACACAAGTCCCTGTTCCTTAAGCAGTTAAAAACAATAATGATTGTTAGTAGTCAGCATTTTAGCACGGCCCATTCTCTCTGTGCACATGTCTATGTGATTCATGAGGTCTGGATTGCTTCTGAGTCTGCTCCAAGAGCTGTTTCAGGTGGCTCTGATGTTATCAGGAGTAGCTGGAGAAACAAAGGCCTTTCTACAGAGAAATTGGCAGGTAGGGAAATAAGGAAATTATTTCCAACTCATTTGTTTTAAGGTATATTTATCACACTCAAATCTAAACATATTGATTTATATTATGGCTTTGGCATCATAAACATTTGATAGGATTATTTATTAACATTGAACTGCTCTTTTTTGGCTTTCCAAAACAAACTTCTGAGGAAATATTTAAACACACACACACACACACTACACAATTGGCTGACTCCAGCTCACCTCCTCAACACAACTGGATTGTATGAATATCCATGTGGGAGTCCAAGACACAGAGAGTGTGTCTCTGTCTGTCTTGGAAGGTTCTGGCACTCAGCAGAATACTGCTTTTGATCTGCATCCCTGGAGAAGGTTGCCAAGGCTTTGGGATCAGTTAGAACACAAAGTGTGAAATAGATGATAGTGATAGTAATAGTGAGTGTTAGACAAAAGGTCTAGGATTTTTAGGGTCTAATATGAGAGTGAAAGGGACCCAAAATGGAGATTTTGGGTGTGGTTTCTTCTTCTTCTTCTTCTTCTTCTTCTTCTTCTTCTTCTTCTTCTTCTTTCACTCCATGTTCTGTAGTGTAGATGGCAGATAGTTATTGGTTTAGAATAATAGTGACATAGAGGCCACATATGTAGATTAGAAGAAGTTATTGGTAATAAAGTAAAAACAATATACATGTGAAGAGACAATTGGATATTATATCTTTAAAAGGCCTTGGTTTGAGATTCTCGAGGCCATTTTTGCCCCTCTTGTAGCTTGCTTCTTGTATGTTAAGTCTGGTCCTCAGGCAAACAAAGATAAGATAAGAATAAACCAGAGACCGAAGACAGAAACTCTGAGTTGTGCCTGTGTCTCACCTTGTTCAAGAACTCACAAGGGAATTACCCCCAAAAAGGGCCCTGGGGGGTTGGTTCCCTGCTGAGGGTGGTACCCACAAAACCACCCGCATATCCACATCTTCCATAAAGCAATCCAGCAGTCAGGGCTGCAGACAAATCACAGAATCAGGCTAAAAAAGGACCTGAGTGCTACTTCCAGCTTGGTATTTTACAGGGATCCTTCAAATTCCTGTGGCTGAGGGCTATGAACATTCCCATTAGTGCTGGCAGAGCCCCGTGGGGCTCGTGTCTGCCCCAGGGAAAGGACACCAGGCTCGAAGGTGTCACCCTGTTGAGCCCCCCGTCCCCGCTCTGAGGCAAAGCAGAGCTCTCAGGCTGCTCCTTCCCCAAGGATCTGCCCGAGGGAATGCTGCCCTTCCAGCACAGTTACTGTACTTCTCTGGGCACAGCTGTTATGCTTGGCTTTTCCCCAGCCAGAAGGTGGTGATGGAGCTTCCTGATGCTGCCACGTGTGCCCCACCATAGCCCACAGGCCAGTCTGAGCTGGACAGGTTTCCTGCTCATTTGCCTACCCCACTGAAGAGATGCTCAACAAACTCCCCCAAAAGTCAAGTTGTGGGTTGAAGTTCCTCAAAGGATTGTAGGGGGTGTCTGAGAAGGCAGCTCTCCACAGTCCTCTTTCACTGTCAAAAACCAATTCATTGTCCTGCAGGTTTCCATAACATTGGGCTAGGGTGATGTAGGTACCTAATCTAGAAAAAGATCCAGAGCTGGAAATCCCAGCTAAAGACTCCCAGATAGCCACAGAACCATAGAATCACAGAATCATTAAGGCTGGAAAAGATCTGCAAAGTCAGCAAGTCCAACCTTCAACCAAATCCCACCAGCACCACTAAACCATATGGCAAAATGCCACACCTAAATTTTTTTTCAACACTTAGCTTTTAAACACCATGTCTTCTTTCATCCAGGACCAGGAATCTTGCAGCCCTGTCTTGCCCAACTTCCTATTTTCTACCAGTTTCCCCAGGTATTTTTATGTTCTCCTTTCTGTTTTGGGCTTATCCTATCCATTAATGTAACCTGCTTACAGAGACCCTGAGTGTCTGATGCCTGGAACAGCCCAGGTTGCACACAGATAGAGTTTTAAGTGACTTTTCCAAGAGTAGGAAGAAGGTGAATGCAAGAGCCAGGAATGGAAGCCAAGTTTCTTGTTTCATAAACTCCTGAGTTAACCACTTCTGCTTATAAGAATCAAGCACAGAAAGAGCACAACAAAGGGGAGTGAGAAGGAAGGCTTTCAAAGAATCAAGCCCAACATCAGCCATTCAGATTTCTTGAATGCCTTGTGTTGCCAAATATTTATGGCTTTGAGCACTGCTGGAATTCTCTAAGCTGGTGGATAATTTTCCCCACAAATTTTATTACTGTAGAATTTGATTTTGTTGCCATTATGCATCTTGGTGAGCCTCATTTTTAGCCCCCAAGGCTGAAAAGAGCCCTTAAGCTCTAAGGGGACAGAAGGCTGCCAAGTGCAGAAACTTGTATTTTGTTTCCTTTTCCTTGAAAATAAAAGAAAATGAGCAGATGAAATGCACATTACTCCCTGAGTTTTTTTCTTTTTAATTAAATTTTCCTTCCCTTGTGATGCTCAATTTTCCCTGCTGTACTACCCAGGACAAGGTAACACTGACTATGAACCAGATCCAGTGAGAAATTCTCCCCTCAGATCATTTTCCTGCTAGGAAAGGCAGGTTTGCTACTATCTGAATGGTTTCTGGAGGTGGTTTGGTTTTGGCAAATCTTGCAGGAGACCCAAACAAGAAGTTGCACTTGAAATTTGTGTGTTTTCTCTTGACTCAGGAGGATGCTTCTGACTTTTCAGTTGCAGATTTAAGAAGGCTTGATGAGGACTGTGGTGCTCAGTGACCACAGTCTGTGGGTCTTTCAGAAAGGAAATCTGGTGGCAAATAGGACTGGGTCTATATTTGATGAGGTTCTTTGAGGTAAAAAAGAAAATGAGAGGATATCAAGATGGGCTTTTTTTTACCACAATTTAATATGCATGAAAGTAATTTCCATAGCAGTTGCTACAAAGAGAGTCTACACATTTTTAAACAACCATCTACTCTATTTCTTGGGGAAAGAACAATATCTAAATTAATAAACCCAACAGCAGTGAAGAAGAAGTAGTGTCCTGGCTTCTGATCAGCAAATGGAAAAAGAGATATATAAAAAAAGGTGGCTCCTGTAAAACATAGGGGAGAAGGAAACTCCAGTAAACAAGACAAAACAGACCTAATTGGAAACAGGCCCCCTCAGCAGCATTCTGAATTGGAAGGCAAGTGGAGAGAATGGCAGAGCTGCAGAGAAGATTGGAAGAACTGAAAAACTCAAAGAAAACCAAGGGGAATTGAATAAAAACAACAGTCTGCTTATAAAAGTAAACAGAGGGGGAAGGGAGAGCATGCAAAGGGAAAACAGATGCACAGTGAGACAGTGCTCAAGAGACAGAGGGAGATGAAAGCTGTCTAAAACAAGAGGGGAACTCAGAAGGGAAAAAAGGAACAACCAAAAAATCCAAGAGAAATATTAGCAGCAATGCCTTGGTGACCTTCACACAGCAAGATGCCTCTGTTTGTACAGGCCCTGGGGAGGCTGAGGACATTTTATTGTCATTGAAGGGTTTACCATGAGGAGCACACTGAGGAGCTGAAAATACAGTAATGCTGTCTTATTCAGGATTGGTTTTAAAGTCTCCTCTCTTCTTTGTTTCGGTCTTATGGATCTGAGATGGAGCAGATGAGGAGAAGCTCTGAAATTGGGTCAAGATACCCTTCTGAAGTCTGGCTTCCACCTAGAGGATCCAAAGAGGGTCAGAAGTTGAGCATCCTCTTCCAGTGGACTCTGGGTGCACAAAAAATCCCATAGGCTTGAAGCCAGGAGGCCTACAAAGTCATGATTTCCAGACATAGGGTAGGTTATTTGTGGGGTGTGTCCTTTCTGCTAAATAGACGTGCAAAAATAACATGTCATGGGAAAAATCTGCTCTCTGGCTTCTGTGGAACCTGTTGGGAACCCACAGTGGTTCTGAGCACTGCAAACAAGAGCAGAAGGTGTTCTGATGTGAGAAGTTACCCTGAGCTTTAAACCAAAATTATTAGAGTCCTATAAGCTTGTTCTGGGAAGCTCTGCAAGGAGGTTTCAAATATTGCTCTTCCAGCTGTCTGTCCTTGCTCTCAGGAGCTCATTTTGGTGAGTCAGTGCAAACTGACTCACTTTTACCCAGATTGTATAGGACAAGGGGAATGGCTTTAAAGTAAAAGAGTAGAGATTTAGATTAAATGTTGGGAAGAAATTGTTCTCTATGAGGGTGGTGAGGCCCTGGCACAGATTTCACAGAGAAGCTGTGGCTGCCCCTGGAAGTGTTCAAGGCTGAGGTTGGACAGAGCTTGGAGCAACCTGTGATAGTGGAAGGTGTTCCTGTCCATGGCAGGGGGTGGAATGAGATGATCTTTCAGGTCCCTTACAGCTGAAACCATTCCATGACTCCATGATTTCATGACTCCATGATTCCATGGCTCTATGATCATAACAAGGCATGGTAGAAAGAAAAGATGCCTTTTGCCAGACTCTGTGGCACGTGTTTGACTTGTTCCCTTTCAGAATTTAGGGATTTCCAGAGCTTTGGATGAGTCTCATTGATAACATTGGCAAAAACCAGCAAATGACTGGGTCTGGGAGCCAGAGGGAAAACTCAACATCTTGTTCAGAATTATGATTTTGGATTACTGCTATAGCATTAAGTGATGTTGCTATGTTATTCCTATGTAGTAAAAAAGCAGAGGATTTATAGATCAGACTTTTATCTTCTTCCAGCCTTCATCTCTCCAGTTTGTCTCGTTGACCTCAAAAGTTACATCTCCATTAATAAAACAAACACTGCCAGGATTCATTCCTGTGCTTGGAAGCTGACACTCTGCTTACCTCCACCCTACTAAACTCTGTCAGCTTTAAAACTGCATCCAGCCATCTGTTGGAAGTGGTCTCTGGATTGTGCCTGCTCCTGCCCTGTCCTTGGGAGCAGTGGGAGAGACACAGGAGCCTGGCAAGGGCCACTCTGACAGGGAACACCACCAGGGTCCAAGGAGCTCGTTGTCACTAATGTGACCAAGACAAAGAGCAAACTGTTCTGTGGCTGCTCATCTCTCTCCATTAGTTCTCACTCTGCTGATATCAAAACCAACAGAAAATGGTTGTACCTGTCAGAAAGACACCCCAACTCTGGTGCAATTTCCTTAATAAATAAATTTTTAAAAATCCATTTAAGACAAATCCCCAGAGACATATATCATTTCCTCACCTTGTAAAATTTCACTGGTTTGCCCTGAACTGTGGCATTTGCCAGGAGAATTTTGGAATAAAAGGCAATCTCTGTCCAAACACAAAAGGGGTAAAATTCCAGTTTCTCCTTTCTGTTTTGTCTAGAGAAAGTCATGAGCTTTTTGTCAGAACCAAATTCCCTCATAGCCTGCCTCCTAGAAATGAATTTTTGGATTGCTTTTGTTAAAAAGAACAAACTCCACATCCAACAGAGTCTGGATTTAGGACTTAGGTGTGGGCCTTTTAACAAGTTAGGAATGCACATGATGCTAGGTTGAAGATCCATACTTGCCCACATGTTCAGGGAGTGATCAGATCTGTGGTTTTGGTTCAGCTCCATTCCTGGTTTAGAGGCAGGGAAGTAGTTTGGACTCTGCTGATAAAAGAAACTCGCACTTGCATCATTTTATACTGGTAATATGCTAAATACACCGCAGCAGATTCACAGGGCAAGGAAGCATTTCAAGCATTGCGGTGAGTTAACTGAAAGGAACCATAGGAAATATATACCAGAAGTTAATTTTTTCCAGTTCTTTTCCAGCTCTGCACCCTGCCTGCATTAGTTCTTGTGCTGCCTGGCTTATTTTCACTCAGAGCTATTTTGGAATCATTATAAAACACAACTGGTGTGCCACAAGGATGTGGGGAGTCTCTCGGCTTATATTTTGCAGATGTCCATAATTTAACTGGACCAGCAGGTGACCAGGATTGCAAAGCCACCTTATGATGGTGATCAGCTCATGAACATGGGCAGCTCACAGTACACGTTGAGCCCTGCCCTCAGCCGCTTTCCATCAAGCCTGCCATGCATATTAGATGTTCTCTGCCTGAAATCTGTCCCTTGACGTTGAAGTTCAAAATCTAATAGTGCCTCCTGGCCCTAAAAATATGTGCCAATCCATCTAGGCGGTGGTTTTGCTTAAAGGTAAAGCAATCCAGAGAGTTTTCAGGTCTGGACGGAACAATCAGCGATTATGGAGTTTATCTTGACATTTATTAGTTGTTAATGGCAGTGCTTCCAGGGAGCTAAGCACATTCCAGGCAGCCACACAGCATCCTTGGGCTGCACCAGCTGGTAGTTTAGGAACATGCAAATACTAAAGGGAACAGCAACAACAAAAAGGTGTTTTTAAAGTTGAGGGTTTTCCCTTTGTCATTAAAGCTCATTTGAGTCACCCCTTGTCAGAGGGTGGCAGTTTCTCAGAGGTGGAAATATCCATAGGGAAGGGAGATGCAGGATGACCTAGATGGGCATGGTGAGGTCAGTTGGAGCCTTTGCCTTGACCCTCTGCAGGTGTAGGGAGTGCCATAACCAACTAGGATTTTTCTATAATCTGGGCAAAAAACCTACTGCTTGGACAAAGAGCCTTGGTGACAGTGACAGAAGTTGTGACCAAGAAGGACCAACACCAGTGATGGGACCATTTATGGCTGGTGATCCTGAAACCATGGGAATACAGCAGCTCATTTTCTGCTGGAAATCAAAATCCTGAAAGGCTGACATCCCTTTGGGAGCTCCTGCCCATCAGTGCCTGGTGCTGTCCTGGAAGCAAGGATGGAGAGAGGATTTGGGTGTCCCTTGGCTCTGCCCAGTCTGATAAATCACAGAAACATAGAATCCTAGAATGTCTTGGGCTGGAAGGGACCATAGAAATCATCCCATTCCAGACCCCTGCCATGGCCAGGGACACCTTCCACTAGACCAGGTTGCTCAGGGCCACATCCAGCCTGAAATCCCAAATTACATCCTGAGACAAATGAGCATTACATGGCAAAGTGAAGTCACTGAAACTCAGTTTTGGCTTCTCCAGCATGGACTGAGTCATTTCTGAGCAGAGCTTTTCACTCACCAAACTATTCTTTAGCCTTTTCCCTTGGGGACTGCCATGTAATGTGACAGAGCCTTTTCCCTTCTTCCAGAAGAAAAGTTTCTTCCAGCAGATAAGAGAAATTTCTCATTGCAGTGACTCCCTGTGGCACAGACGTAGTGAGATGGATGGCATGGGGAAAAGATCAGGCAGCTAAATCACTTTAGTCTTTCAATATGTACTTATTGATTTGGGGGTTTCCTCCTAAGTCCAGAGCCTGAAATTCAACTCTGAACTCTTCATCTACCTGACTTGGGCGGGCCTTTTGACCTGTCAGGGCTTTTCCATTTGTAAAGTATGAGTAACAATTCCAGGTAGCCTCAATAAATGGAGAAAATGCCTCCCTGAAGTAATGTGGAGATCAGAGAGAACAGTATCAATGTCCAGAGACTGCAAAGGACTGTGTAGAAATGGTTTTAAATTATGATGTATTACTTTCTTGGGGTAATCCCGTATTTCAGAGTTATCTCACACCACACCCTGTGCCTCTTCAGAATAAAGCAGCGACAACAAAACCCAGATCAGATCCTGATACACAGATCTCTGCCATTTCCAATAGACTTTTACAATTATTTGAATTATTTATATTATTTATATTATTTATTTACAATAAAGCAGACTGCTACCAGCACAGATCCTCTAACAGACCCCCAAACACTAAATTTCTCAACATAGAGACAAATTTCTTTAAAGGAAATTTATGATAGCCACATAGGGTTAAGCACCTGTGGCTGCTCTGAGTGCACGTGCCACAGCACAGGTGTGCTGAAAGGGGCCCTGGATAAGCCCATCTCCAAAGATGAACCTGTCTGCTTTCCTGGGGGACGGCAGCAGCCACTGCTGCTCAGAGCTGCTGCCCCAGGCTGCTCCCAAACTGCCAAAGGCATTGGTTATGTCCCTTTGTGCTCCTTTTATTTGCGGCCATAAAGAGGAGCAGACAATCACAGATGTGTCAGCCCAGACCCAACATCACCTCGTGGGTCCTAAATCCAGTCTGTTAAGAAGGCAGAACCCAAAGAGGCTGCTGAGCCTGGGCTGGGGCGCTCCCACTGAACAGGGCAGCAGCCCCAGAAGGGTAGAAACGGCTCAGCTCAAAAGTTTTACAAGTGCTTGGGAGGAATGAGGGCTTGTGAGAACCAGACAAGATGCCTGGGAGCTGAAACAATGCAGAGTGTGGCTCCCTGTGCACTCCCTGTGGGCAGCCCATCCTTGCAGCGCAGCCGGAGGTTGCCCGCACGCCTTTGGAGCCCGTGGCATGCCCCGCGTTGCACGGATGGTGCACAGCAGCTGAGAGCTGAACAAACCAGCAGCCGCTGCTGTGCTGCATGGGGGAGCATCCTCTGCTGCTGCTGTCACATTCCCTGTCAAGTTTTCAGGCTCAAATGGATCCCACATGGGGGGAGCGCATCGGGCTCTGTTGGCAGGCGGGAGATTTGGAGGCTGGAGCACTCCCCATCTCCTGCTCATGGAAACAAAGCATCTTTTATGTTTCCTTGCAACCAGGACAAGGGGCTGGAATAAATAATCAAGTGACCCAGCCACTCCCCTGCTATTATAACAAGCAGCTGGAGGGCCACCAAACCCGGGCACCGTGCTCGCCAAGCAGGCGCTTTCCCGCTTGCCTTTTATTGGGATTCACTGGTGGCACTCTGGGGGTTTGTCGCTTCTTTCTTTGCCTCCTACTGTCCAGAGACACTTCCAGTAAAACCCCAAGGCGATATTAAAAAGGGGAGGCTGGGCTGGCAGCCAGCTGTTGCTACCAGATGTGCCTGTGATCATCGCAGAAAAAGCCAATTTAGCCGATCCAGCCTCCTCGCAAAGTGGAGCCCATTGTTCAATGGGGCACAGCAAGCAACTGCAGGAGGTTAAATAAATCCCAGGGCACAACTGTTTCAGGCTGGGGAAAGCTTCCAGAAAGGTGCTTATTGCTGCAAAGAGGGGCTGGGGAGCTCTCCAAGCAAATAGTAGGTACTCAAACACCGACACTATGGCAACAAAAATAAACTTTTGCATTTTTAAGCTCGCTTGGAAGATAATGGGAGTGAAAAGTGCATTTAAGGGAACAAAGTGAAGTTGCCCATGTATCCAGGTTGGATGGGGTTGAAAAATCATGGAATCATAGAATAGTTTGGGTTGGAAGGGACATTTAAAGGTCATGTAGTCCAATCTCCTGCAATGAGCAGGGACATTTTCAATGAGATCAGGTTGCTCAGAGTCCCATCCAACCTGGCCTTGAATGTTTCCAGGGATGGGGCAACTGCCACTCCTCTGGTGCCAGGACTTACATGACCTTGAAAATGAAGCAGGTCTAGGGTGGAGTCCAAAGTAGATGCCCAAACCTTTTTGCTGGTGTTTCAAAGCTCCCCTCCCTCCATCCTGCCCTTCCCTGGAGCCTGTGCTGCCCTCACAGGTGTGATGCCCACTGCAGCCCGCAGGGACTCTTTCCTCTCTCGAGCCACAGCCTCAAGGAGCAGCAAAGAGATGAATTTGGCGATGCCCTGTGAACCAGCTGCTTTTCTGGGCCTGCTGCCTCTTCTCCTGGAAAAGGAGAGGCACAGCTGGGGGGAGGAGGCTCCAGCTGGGAAGGTGGGGAGGGTGAGAGGAAAACCATGAGGGAAGTGCCTGAGCAATTTCACAGCAGAGGCAGCGTATGAAGTTGCCTCAGTTCGTGGTCTGCACTCTGGGGTCTGTCTGTGGGAAGCCTTCAGGGGTGTTGCAACCTGCCAGTGCCAATAAACATCACCACAAGACCAGAGGAGCTCAGGGCCTGCAGTATGAAAGGCAAAGAGAGGAAAATTAGAAGCAAAAATATGAAGTTAATAAAAATCCTTTATCCAATCAGACTCTACAGAGAGCACAGCCATGGGCTGGGAGGAGCAGCCGGGCGCTCCGAGCCCTCACTTTGCTCAATTACCTAATGGCTTACAGAGCAGCTCCAGCTTTATGAGTTGCACATTTACTGCAGCTGTCCTGCCTTGCAGGAGCCGTGGGAGCTGCTGGGGGGTGTCTCTGCCCCTGCCCCCTGCCTGTATGCAGGGCAATGGGGCTCCATGGCCTAGATGCTCCACATCTCAAGGTTTGGAATAGGTAAATCCCTTTAGGTAAATAATCTTCCTTATAAACTATATAATTTGCCTGCTAAGGGGGCGAAATTCCTCCTCCCTGCTGTTTGCACAGCAGGTCCTCTGGGTGGTTTGTCTGAGCCCCTATTCCCAGGACACAGGGCTGATGATTTTACGAAGATCAGGAATTGTGCCTGTGGCTTGCTGGGGGCTGGCACAGGCCCTGCTTTGGTCTTCCTGCTGCAAGAAAATCCTTTCCCAGCTCAGCTCCTGCCTCCTGCTGGGAACAGCTCCCAGAGCAGGAGGTGAGGGGGATGCTCACACGGGGCTCTGAGCGACCTGGCCTAGCTGAAGACATTCCTGCTCGCTGCAGGAGGGTTGGACTAGGTGACCTTTAAAAGTCCCTTCCAACCCAAACAATTTTTTGATTCTATGCTGGAAAATTTTTCCCTAGCAAAGGGTGCCCTTGGCAGGAGTGGAGGACAAGGCAGGAACCCACATTACAGGATTAGGGCAGCACCCTGGACCCTGATAAATAATGGATTTGGGTACAATAAATGTTTTATTTAGTTCCAGGTCAGGCTGAGGCAGATCTAGTGAAGTTTTTCTCCAGGCTGGACTGCTGAGGTGTGTTGTCTTCCCTGTGTCATGGGATCCCTGCTGCCTCCTGGGCATTTGGTCTGCAGGCTCCATCCCAGCATCCCAGTTTTGCCAAAGCAATCCCTGTGTCCCCATCCAGCGTCTGAGCTGCAGGCACAGGCGTTCCAGGACTCCTGTGCTGGCACCAGGCTGTGCTGGTGGCCAGGACAACTCTGTGCAGGCAGAGAAAGCCAAGCCCTGCCTTCAGCAGATGGTGAGGTGCCAGGAGGAGTTCCCTGTGCTGGGAAATGACTGCTTGGTACTTGCTGTCTCAGCATTCCCAGGAACAAGCAGTGGATGAAGACTTCTCTGATCAACCAGAAGTTCTTTGCAAGATGCCCATGACTGCAGCACTTGGGCTTTGATTAACACCTTGCTTAGCAGGGTAAAACATAAAGGAACCACATGCAGCAGTGCTTGTCCAGAAGTCATTACCTTTGGGCTTTGGTCCCAGCCCTTTTCTGGAGCAGGATGTCTGCCCAGGCAGCCATGGAAAACCCTGATGGCTTTTTCAGGACTCTTAAACCCAGAGGCCAGAGGCATGGTTGACATGCAGGGATGAGCACTGACCATCTAAAAGGAGCTGGGGGCTTACTGCTGCAGCTGAGCACCATAAATCCCCAGGAAACTGAGTCATTGTCCTGGGGTGACTTTATAATGCTTGTATCCCCAAATCGTCTGTTCTCTCTATGCTGGATGTTGTATTCTGTGCCATGAAGGCTGTCAGAGAGCGAGGGCGGGCAGGAGCAGCAGCGCAGAGTTTATCAGACTGCCCTTCCCTCCCCCACACGCGGCCTTGTGTGTGCTGTGCTGCCTGGGCACGGACGGGAGCTGAACAGGGAGCTTCTGCTTTTTAGTTAGTGTAGTTAGCTAAGACAAAGGAGTTTTCCCTGGACTGTTTTTCCATCCATTTTCTCGGAGCTGTTCGAACGTGCTCTGCCCGGAGACCTGAGGAAGCACCGAGACCTGCACACCCTGCGGCCCGCCGGGCCCGCCCTGGGCAGCCGTTCCGAGCACCGGAGGGATTGATAACAGCAACCACCCACAGGAGAGACTGTTCTGAATTTGTCATCTCTTCAGAGCAGAGTTTTTGTCATTGGGTATTGTTCACTTTGTTTTGTGCTGGGGAGTGCTTTGCCTGTGAAATAAACAGGGTCTTTTCCACTGCTCTCTGAGGAAATCTCTTCCCGAACCGGTTGGAGGGAGAGGCCGTGTGGATTTGCTTTCTGGGGGGCCCTTTTGGAGGTCTTCTCCCAAATTTGCCTTAAACCACAACAGTCATATCACAGACCTGGAGGATGAATGTGCTGAGGGGACCTTGTGGGATCATCTTATCTGATCCTCTGCCATGGGACAACATCAGAGAGCCTCTGTTCCAGCACCTTTTGGCGTTGCAAGCTAAAAATGAGGAAGGAAAGGAAAAGGAGGAGAAAATATAAAGTGTTTAACAAAAGCTGCAGTGGTACTGACAGTGCTTGCCCCCAGTTGTTGTTCCCTCTCAGCTGGCAGTCAGTGAAGGCATAACACACATGTGAGCCCATGAAAATGCTCCAAGGGCTGGAGGTTCTCTGCTCTGGAGACAGGCTGGGAGAGCCAGGGCTCTTCACCTGGAGAAAAGAAGGCTCTGAGGAGATCTTAGAGTCCCTTCAGTGCCTCAATGCGCTAAAGAGAGATGGAGAAGGAATTTTATCAAAGGCGTGGGGTGACAGGACAAGGGGAAAGGGTTTCAAACTAAATGAGAAGATATTTAGATTAGATATTAGGGAGAAATTCGTCTCTGTGAAGGTGGTGAGACACTGGCTCAGGTTGCCCAGAGAAGCTGTGGCTGCCCCTGGATCCCTGGAAGTGTCCAAGGCCAGGTTGGACAGGGCTTGGAGCAATCTGGGATCGTGGAAGGTGTCCCTGCCCATGGCAGGGCATGGAAGTAAATGATCCTTCAGATTCTTTCCAAACCAAACCATTTATGACTGATTCTGTGACATCTGAAGAGGGAATGTGTGCCATATTTCTTATGGCACAAATCATCTCAGTGAAAGATTTGTGTTGAATACCTGATTTGTGCATTAGGAAGATCTTTCTGTTTTCTTGTTCTACTTGAAATAAATACAGCAAAAATTCAAATTGAAATTGTGCCTTTATTAGGTATGTGAAAAAAAATCACACAGATGTGTCTTTTTCTGCATTTTGCAGCCCCGTTTTCCAAATATGGGCTTATTGAGAAATTATTTTATCACGCCTGGAAAATAAGTAAAATAAACATTTTTTCATACTCATTGATATTTTTGAAACAGAATCTCTAAGGCTTCCATTACATCCCAGTCAATTTTAAAAGTAATGTAGATAAGTAAAGATGTTCAGGATTCAGAAGAAAATTTCATATCACTTAAGAATAAAAAAAAAAAAAATCCATTCTGTAAATATTAAACAGAGAGAGAAAAACGATCTCATTTCCCCCAAACTGTTCTGTGTAGGAAACTTGATGTCACCATGTCATGGGAAGAAAAGTGAGTCCATGGCTTTTTGTGTTGCAGAAGAGGAAGATGGTAGATACTTGCTTAATTGAATATATGAATATATATGAATATTTTCTTCATAGAAAGACTTTTTATTAAGTCCAAATGTATAATCTCAGGCTGCAACTGATAAAGGATGTGTAAATCTGGATTTTCATACCCTAAGTTCATGTTTTGATTCTTATTCCCCTTTTCCAAAACATCTCAAAGTCCCACACTGGGCACTTCTGAAAATCTGCCCATTGTCTGAGTGACCTCCCCTCAGCAACTGAGCTCTTTTGAAAACAGAACTTCAGCTGGGAGAGCTGACCACATCTGTAAATCTGGAACAGCTTTTCAAAGAGAATTAGATGTCAAGTTTTGAAAACACTGGCAGGCATTTAAATACCAGGATGGAAACAAATATTTATATATATATAACCTGTTCCAGTGGCTCATCAACCTCTGAGTAAAGAATTTCTTCCTAATATCTAATCTAACCCTGCCCTCTGTCACTTTGAAACCTTTCCCCATTGTCCTGTCCCTCCACCCCTTGTCCCAGTTCCCTCTCCAGCTCTCCTGGAGCCCCTTCAGGCCCTGGAAGAGGCTCCAAGTTCTCCCTGGAGCCTTCTCTTCTCCAGGCTGAACAATCTCAGCTCTCCCAGCCTGGCTCCACAGGAGAGGAGCTCCAGCCCCCTGATCAACTCAGTGGCCTCCTCTGGACTTGTTCCAACAGTTCCATGTCTTTCTGGATCTGGGGGCCCCAGACCTGGATGCAGAACTGCAGGGGGGGTTTAGAGGACATGGTTTAGTGGTGGATTGGCTGTTCTGGGTGAACAGTTGAATTTGATGATCCTAAGGGTCTCTTCCCACTAAAATAATTATATAATGCAATGATTCTATAAACTGACTTTTCATCTTTAATTGTCCTGTTATCCTGTCTTTAAGGTTTTATTTCGGGCAATCAGGCAGCAGGTGTAACTTGTGCTCCCTGCTCAGAGTAAGCAAAACTTGCAGAGTGAGTTTGGTGTGAGCTTGGTGGTTACACAGCCTGCAGCCAGCTTTGATAGCAGATATGATACTCATGGCTTCAGTGGAGATGCATGGATGAGCAACAAATGAATATTTGCTCTTTCTGCCCTGCATCTCAGTCCCTAAACCCATCCTGCCAGCACGTGATGCAGTGAGTGCTGGGACTGGCTCCTTTATGAGCTCATCACACGTGAGGATTTCTGGAGACAGGGGGGATTTGTGAGCCCCAGACACTTGTCAGTGGCTGCAGAGGGCTGGTCCATCTGCTGCGTGGTGTTCACTTACGTGGAGTCAGAGGAGCTGGCTGCCAGCTCCCAGCAGACAGATCAAAGCAGCAGAAAAAGGGATTAGTATCTGAAGAGCGGATGGAATTCCCTGACGTTTCCCCTTAAAAGTTTCAGGTGGAGGATAAAGAAAAATCTTGTAACCCGAAACCTTCTGATGTCCAAATTGTTATGTTACATAGGAAATCTCCTTCTTTCCTACAGCCCCTGGTGGACTTTCCCTGATGAGTGAGGGGGCCATCTGTTTAATCTCACGATTACCGTGCGCTTACAAACACTTTCCTCCTGCCCATATCTGAATTGCAGCTGAGCTCGGTCCAAAAACCACAGCAGGGCATGTAATTAATAAGGGTAATGTTGTGATATGATAAGTGCTGCAGTGCACTGCGTGGTTGGGCCCATTGTTAACCCCAGAGTTGTTAATTTCAGGGCAATGTTTTAAGCTGATTTACATGGGAGATAAGCAAATTCATCTGTATCACAGCAATAAGACTATTTAGCACTTATCCAGCTGCAGATCTTAAAGCAATTTGTAAGTATTAATGAATTAAACTCCGTGTTCAATCAAGCTGCAAACAAGCTTACGGTGCTATAGCCCCATTTCTAGAAAGAAATCCAGAAGAGTGGGAGAGAAATCCCTGTTTGACCAGCCCAAACTGAGAGAAAGTCCCCCCAGTTTTTATTAGAAGTTATAAAAGGCCTATTGTGTGGCTCTGTCCTTCCTTGGACACCTGGAACAAAACTCCCTTTAACTTTGATGTCCAGTCATTGCTTATAACTTAATAGTGAAATATCCCTTTACCAAAATGGTGTTCAAAACACACTGATAAATGAAGCAGGAGTGGGTGAGTTTTTCCTGTGGTGTTCTGATCTATACTAGAAAAAAATGTCTTTTATGGCCTATGTATCTATGTCTGTGTCTTTTCTGTCTCTGCTCAAAAACAAAATGAGAAAGATCTACATTTTTCAGCAGTCAGCTGGGGGCTGTTCCCAGCTCTGTGTAATCAGTCAAAAGAGTCCTCGTGCTTTGCAGTGGCTCCAGCTCAGACCCTGAAGATAAATGCTCCTTCTTTTTAGTACTTTAAAGTCAGGTAGCTCTGCAGTGACTGGCCAAACTCACTGAGTGAGCTGAGGATGTTTTAGCTGCCCAACAAAAAAACCCTCATTAATTAACCAGGGCTTGCTTCCTTAGGTTTGCAGGATGCAGCTGTGCCCTGCAGGCATTATCCTGTGGTGGGATGGGAAGCCCTTGGTAAGGCAGCTGATGGCTGCTATTGGGGTTCACAGCAGGAATACAGACTCGGCTGGATGTGATCCTGATTGCTTGTGCCAGGCATTTACTACTCAGTTGAAAGAGTAAATGAGGACTTCAAAGCCTCATCAACCTGCAAATGAGATCTATCCACAGTTGGAGAGAGAGAGCACAGCAGAGGATGGGAGGAGATGGGCAAGATCAACCTGAGCACAAGTCTGAGGAGGAGGGAGCTGGGAAAGGGGCTCAGCCTGGAGAAAAGGAGGCTCAGGGGGCACCTTCTGGCTCTGCACAACTCCTGACAGGAGGGGACAGCCAGGCGGGGGTCAGGCTCTGCTCCCAGGTCTCAAGGGACAGGATGAAATGGCCTCAAGTGGCCAGGCAAAATTTAGACTGGATATTAGGAAAAATTTCTTCACTGGAAGGTTGTTTAGGCATTGGAACAGGTTATCCAGGGAAGCGGTGGAATCACCATCCCTGGAAATTTGGATGTGGCAGCAGGGATGTGATTTAATGGTGGGCTTGGCAGTGCTGGGTTGACAGCTGGACTTGATGATCTTAAAGGTCTTTTCCAACCTTAATGATCCAATAATTCTGTGATTCTAACAGAAGAGCTGTGAGCATCCCCCCTCCACATGGATAGAGGGTCAGAGGAGCATCCAGCCAGATTTGCAATGAGCTCCACAGCCAGCACCAGTGGCATTCACCCTTTAGGTGTTCGTATACATGGCCATGTTTTCTGAAGCCTTGGTGAGGCTGGTGATGGCCAGCCATCTCTGGCCACCAGTGTCACAGAATGGCCACCAGTGTCACAAAAAGGTGGTTCTCAGGTGCTCTGCCCACACCTAAAATCAGAGCAGGGTCACAGTCTCCATTTTGACTCAATGATCTTTGAGGTCTTTTCCAACTCTAATGATTCTGTGTTTCACCCCTGTCAAGCTCTGAGGACAGGTCCTGCTGCATGGGGCACCCCATTGTTGTTGTCTGAGATCCTGGTGGGCATCCCCTGTGATCTGCAGTTTTGCAGCGAGATTTGCAGTTTTGTGTCAGAAAAAAGCGTGAGGTGCTTCCAGCTGCAGGTTTTTAATTGCTGGTGTCACCAAAAGAATGTCTTCTGGGTCTTTGTAAAGCCTGTGGAGAGACAGGGACCCACAGGGAAGAGGAAAGCTGCATTTATTTAGTTGGCATTCCCTGATCTACGAGCTGAGACAGTCATCGTAGGCGCTTTGCTCACAGACAGAAAATAATCACTAACAGGAACTTTTCCCCTTCAGCTCATCTGGAAAAAAAAAAAAAAAAAAGTGTGCCAAGAAAACTCCTATCTAGGGCCTCCTCCTAGACACTTTCCCGGTGCCAGAGGATGATCTTTGAACATCTGTTGCAGCTCTGCACATGAAAGGCTCGCAGGCACATCGGTTTGCATGTCCAGCCATCCTTTCTCCGAGGGGGCTGCACTCATCGCTGACGGAGCTATCTGCAGGATGTGATTGCTCATGCTGCACCAGGTACTTGGCAAGGGAGGGGGTGACGACGTTCTTGGCACCACACCTGCCCCGAGTGATGAGCCCCGGGCGGGATTTCCACATCGCCTCTCCCCTGCCCGGGATGAGAGCGGCTGTGAGCTCACAGCTGGAGCTGGCCAAGCCCAGCAGCTCGGGAGGGAGGATTTTGTCTCTCCTTTCAAGGCAGAGCTGTGAAAAGACTTGCACTTGATGGGTTCTTCCTCTTCAGCTAGGCTGAAGGTGCTCAGTGAACTTGGTGGTCTTTGGTCTTTGCTTCAGCTTCTGACGTTTTTTAGGTAAAGCGTTCTTCTTCCCTTGGGAAGTAACTTGCAGGAAGACTTGCAGGAAGTAACACAGCCCTAACCCTGACCCCTAAAATGCAGCTGGAGCTTTCCTGTTGGTTTCAGAGCAGCCCCAAAATCACCAAGGCACTGTCAGGAGCTGGGTCCAGCTGTTCTCATCTCCTGTTTGATTGCTTTGACTACAAAACCCACCTTCACCAAAGCAGCATCCTCGCCTCCCTTTCTGCCAGGAGGATACCAGTTTAGATTGCTGTGAGTTGTAAAACCCTGCTCTTATACCAAATTGGCTAGAAATCACCCCAGAAGGGCCAGTTGTCTGGAATGCCTTGTGCTGCTTGTTATTTTCCCAGTCAGAACTGCTCACAGTAAGCAATGCTCCCCAGGGCAGCTCTTACAGGTGAATCAGGCAGGGTCATGATGCCTTGGTCATTTGTCTCTGCTTCTCTCTGTCTTCTACATATTTATTTCAAATAAAGTGTTTGGGCTGTTCTTAGGGCAAAGTTCAGTTCAGTCCCCTATTACATCTTGGAGTCACAGACTCATTAAGGTTGGAAAATCCCACTAAGATCACAGAGTCCAACCATTAACCCAGCACTGCCAAATTTCCCACTAAACCATGTCCCCAGGTGCCACACCCACATGTGTCTTGAACAATTCCAGGGATGGTGATTCCAGCACTTCCCAAGGCAGCCTCACCTGTGAGTTCCTGACCACCCTTTCAGTGAAGAAATTTTTCCTAATATCCAATCTAAACCTCCTCTGGCACAACTTGAGGCTGTTTCCTCTTTTCCTATCCCTTGTTACCTGGAAGAAGAGAATCATCCAGCAGTGTATCCATCTTATACTTGGATTTAAGAATTTTTGCATGGTGTAAGCAAGGCAGAGAACACCACTTGGTTTCACACAGAGCACCAGGCAAATGCCACACCAGTGACAGCTTTTGGTCACCAGTGGTAGGGCCTGGGGTTACATCTTGTTCCTGGGAGATAAAACATTTTTTCCTTGGCCAAATGCTGATGTGTGTGGTTGTGGGACTGCCTTCTTCAGAACAAGGAGACACAGAGATGGGGCAAAACTGCATCCTAAATCTTACCAGAGCATCAGCCTCTCTCTCTCTCTCTCTCTCTCTCTTTCTCAATCTCACCCCATTTAATTCAACTCTTACTTTCCAATTTGCAACAGTGTGTTATTTTTGTCTCTGCAGACACAAATCCAAATCCTGATCTCATTAATGTTAGTGGCAAAACTTCCAATAACTTCAACTGCACCAGGACTTGGCTCACTGTGAAGAAAATGTTGTTCTGAAGGCAATATGTACTGCCACAAGGCTTCAGACACCCATAAATCCATCAGGCCAATGAGTATTTCCATCTGCCATCCAGCATTTGGAGTCGTGTGTGTTAACAATATGAGCTAGAGAGTGAAAGTTACCAGCAAATGCATTTCTGCAACCATTTCTCCCCCCTTATTGATGAGGCTTTTGCATTTACTGGCAGAGGGATCAGAAACAGCTTCCAGAGCACAGTAGTTTCTGTGTAGGTTGGCTCTTGGATGTCAGCGTGATGGACACCTTGAAAATGTGGTAGTAAGACCTAAAAAGGTTAGTCTGGTCCTAGGAAAGCTGAGCTTATTTCCCAGCTGTGCCACCAACCTCCTGTGTGTCCCAGGGCAAACCATTTGATCTCACTGTGCCTCAGTCCCTCTGCTAAAACATTTCTAACTCCTATCCTTTGCCTATGCAAAATTACAGGCAAGGCTATACTACAAATAATAATAACAACAACAATAACAATAATAATAATAATAATGATGATGATAAAGAAAATCTGGTCTGTACATTGCATTAAATCTCAGCTACCCACACCTGGCCAACTACATTCTGGCAGGACTCTCACAGCTGAGCAGCACACACAAGAACCCTTTAGCTGGGGGAAAAAAAAAATCTTTCCCTTTCCTGGTGAATAATTTTAGGACTAGACTGGTAGCAAAGCCAGAGTGCAACCTGGAGGCAATTTCAGTGGCATTCTGAAATGAGTTTTATTTAAGTCCATAAATGTTTTCAAAAAGTCTGTTTTAAGAGAGGCCAGGGTGCCCTGGGGTGACTCTCTTTAAAGAGCTTTGTTTGGTTAATAATGGTTTGTAAACGCTGTCTGTCGGAAGTGCCGCTGCCACTATCTTGGAAAAGTCTCTGCTGGGAAACACAGGCACCTTGTGTTTGCTGAGTGCTTTGGGTGTTTTCCTTTCCAATAACTCGTGTCAGTGCCCTGGTCCTGTGTGGCCACTGTGAAACGATGCTTGGCTGAGTGGCCTTGGTCCTGGGCTACATCCACACATCCCTTTCTTCGGTGGCGGATGGGATGTCACCGTGGGGAGCAGATGGCATTGCCCTGGGATCTGGGGATGTGAACACCTTGGGGAACTCACCACATCGTTTGTGAGCAAGGAAAAACCCTGGCAGATCCCTGCAGCAACTGCAGCTGGGTGTGCTGTGGTGTGAACAAAGGACACATCTCACCTGCCAGAGGGAGGGCTCAGTTCATGGCATGGACAGGTCCTGCTGGGATGGTGAACAGTTACCACGGGGATGCCCTGAACTAGGAGCCAAAGCCACAAATCCTGGCATTAACTTGTACAGAAAGGAAAAGATCAGTCATTTCAATCTCTATATTTAGTGGGAAGTAGGACTTCTAAATGACCTTGAGAAATACTCAGAATTGTACTTTCTGCTGCTACCTGTCCAAGCACAGACTGTGTGAAAACATGATGCTCCTATTTCTGCTGAAATCCCACAGTTTGGTTTCTCTGCAATCACTGTTTCAAGCCTCTGGGTCCTTTCAAAGGGCCCAGCTCCATCTTGCAGGGATCAGCAGCACTATTTCCACCCCTCAAATCTACTCCAGCAGCTTCAGTTTGGATAAAATTATAGCAGCCATCAATCCAGTGCTCAAACTCTGGAGCTAATCACCACAGAGGGGAAGGAAGCAATTTTCTTCACACTATATTACTGTGCAGCTCCATACTTACAGATCTCAGTGCTGCTCTTTATTTTGCATCCTTGAGGAGCATCCATCACCATGCAGTGATGGAAGGGCTGACAGAAAACCAGGCTGGACAGACCACTGCACAGCCCAGGCAGGATTCACCTGACCTAACTGTGGCTGCCTGCAAGCTTGGCTGATGCCAGATATCTTTTTCTAGTTGGTGGAGAGAGTGGGAGAGGATCAGGGGATGATTCACCCCATGCTAGGAGAGGTGTTTGAGGCAGCCAGGATAAATCACCCTTCAGGGGCCCAGCTCTGTGTGTGGAGCTCATACCATTCACCCTTGTGAGATTCCAAATTTCCTCATGGCTGTAGTGGAGAGAGGTGCTCCTCACCTTTCTTGGCCATGGGTGCTGTATTCCTGACCCTCTGCAGCAGTTGTCCTTCAGAGGAATGAAATTCCAGAAGATTTGCTTTTGCTTAATACAAAATTGCCCCAAGCATGCTGCCTCTTAGCAGGTTGATGCAGGACACTAGAACAATATGGATGTGCCATGATAATAATAATAAAGATTGCTGGTTTGGAAAAAGGAAACATAGCAGCTGAGAGAGGGGCCAGTGAGAAGTCCTGTTCCAAAATGGTTGTGGACTGAGATGATGTGGAAGAGGAGGGGAAGTTTTATTAATTATGGTACTTAAACCTGAGTGCAACGGCAAACATTGCTGCTTTTAAAACTTCCCAGCTGTTCCTTCCTTTGTTCTGGCGACTGCTTGGAAGTTTGAGCAGTGATAAAAGCAAGGGCTCTTAAAGCAGTTTGCAAAGTTGTAGGAGACTTTAAACAGCTGGTATGATAAAACACCCACATTTCCCCTGACAAATGTAAGCTCCACCGGTAGCTTTTAGTACAGGGATCTGTAGCAGAGCCATAAAAGAAATCAAATGGTTAAGTGTGGAGGTGAGGTCCCAGGTTTTCCCAGCTCAGTAAAGATATCCAACCAGCCATTATCACACAGGTGCACGTATATCATTCAACATCAGACATCAAGGAAAAATAATTGCCTGGAGCGAGAGAGTAAAGTTCAAGGGAAGTTTGAGAGCGTTGCACACCAGCACTCCTGGAAGGATAATCAGACACATACACACCAAAAAAAAAAAAAAAAAATTACCCCCATGCTTTTGTTTGGTTGATGAATTTGGGTTTTCTGGCTGCATCAAATGAGATCTACAAATCCATCTTCATTAGACTTCTTCTAAAAACAATTGTACATTTCCTGGAAGCTCATTAACAGAGGAGCATTGCCAGGCTCTTATTCATAATGACCCTGATTCAACAAAGTAGTTGAACATGTGCTCTGGGACTGATGATTTATAATAGCAAGTATTAAAGGAACCCAGATTTCTTCTAAGTTGTAGAAAAAAACTAAGCCCAGATTTCATTTGCATTTTTAGTGAAAATTCTGGTCAATCCCTCCTTTCTTTGATCTGATTTGTTTTAAATAATATGTCCAATATCTACCTATCTATTATTTCATCACTTAGCATAAATTCATGTTGAGCTGAAAATACTTGATGACTCCACCTCAGTATCTACTGATTCTTCCTTCTCTCTTCTGAAATACTTCTAATATTCCAGAGGCTGGGAGGGCAGCAGCTCTTACCTGTTGAGCACAAAGATATAGAATTATGAATGATTTGGGTTGAGACAAGCTGGAAGGTTCATCTTTTCCAACCCTCTGCCACAGGCAGGGGCACCTTCCACTGGACCAGGTTGCTCCAAGCCCTGTCCAACCTGGCTTTGAACAATTCCAAGGATGGGGTAGCCACAGATTCTCTGGGAAACTTCTGTCAGGGCCTGACCAGCCTCTGAGTAAAGAATTTCTTCCTAACATCTAATCTAAATCTACCTTCCTAATCTTAAAGCCGGGTAGGTAAAGGTCTTTCATGTATGTTTAAATTTATTTTTCAATAGCTTAAATATATTTTCCTATTGCAGTCTCTTCACTAGAATAGATTTCCTTGTTCCTGGCTGAGCTGTGATACAGCTTTGGTCCTTATTCCAGCCACCTCCAAGGCATCAGCATCTACTGCTGCTTTGCCCAATTTATTGCTGCTTCACCATTCCTGTTCCTGTAGGATGATAGCCCCAACAGTGATTAATCCCTTGCTACATCCTAAGCTCTGTACAAACACGTAGTCAGAGAGTAACATCCCTCTGAGAAGCCTATAACCTAAATAGATGAAATAAATTAGGAGGCAAAGTGATTTGCCAGGAGGAAAAGCTGATTTTTGGATTTGCACCTGACGGCGCCAGGTCTCGGTGCCTGGTCATTAATCCCCCATTCCCCAGGGGAGCACGTGTGTTACCTGCTGGAAGCCCACAGCTGGAAAACGTTCCAGCTACAGCTTTTCCTGCTGCAGTTCTGCTGGAGACAGATCACTCCTTGCTCGACACATGGAGTTGTACGAAGTCTCATTACAGAAGATGTTTTATGCTGTCGATCTTCCAAAGCGTCGTCGCTGCCAGCAGGGCACTGGCTTCAGTATGGGTGGATTGTGCTTCCAAAAGCTAATTAAAATCATTAGTGGCTGCCTCAGATCAGTTGCCAGAAGCTATCCTTCATGACAGCAACCTCACATTCCCCTTGTCTGCTTGGGTATATTTAAGAGTTATTCTGAAGTTTATTATCTACCTTTTTAAAAATAATTCATGGTTATTTTATGGTGAGGGGAGACATCTTAAAATGATTATGTATACCCAGATAAGCAATAAAAATCACAGAGGTCAAGAAAGAGAGGGCCTGTTTTGAATGTTACAAGTGTTCTGTATCTGCTGCTGGGTTCAAGGCCAGAACCTTTGCCAAATCCCCCGAAGTCAGATATTTTTCCACTCTCTGCCTGTTACAAATGGAAGCTACAAAGCTGCTCAATGGGAAGGGGATGGAAAGATGAAAGGGGAATTTTTAACCAGAAAATAATCACGAGACAATATCACCATTTAGGATTTCTTTTTCTTTGCCCCCAATTTCTATTTCCCTCATCCTCCACCATTCCCAGGTTTGTATCCTCTGGAAATGGATAGAAACAGGAGTTTCAAGCAAACAAGTCTATGTCTGTAATATGGATAAAAACTTTGACCAGGATTTACACTGCTTACCTGAATACCAAAGAGCAGAGCTGCATTAAGTCCCTGGACTGAGAAGGGTGGTTCAGTTCACTGAATACAGGCTGAGACCCCCAATAAATCAAAGTAATACTGCTCTCCTCTGACCCTTTCTTGTCCTGTCTGTTTCAAGTATATTTTATTTGCCTTCCCCAGCTGGTACAGTGGATTCTCCAGGTGCTGACACAAGGTATTTTGAGATTTGTAAGCCACATTACACCTGCAAAGTGTCTGGTGACAGCTGTGAGAGGTGCATTTGTTCCAGCTCTGCTCAGAGCTGCTGGCTACAGCCATTTGGATGGAATAGCTTTGAGCTGTAGCTATGTAGATTTAGACTTAGACATTAGGAAGAAATTCTTCCCTGTGAGGGTGCTGAGGCCCTGGCACAGGGTGCCCAGAGAAGCTGTGGCTGCCCCATCCCTGGAAGCATTCCAAGCCAGGTTGGATGAGGCTTTAAGCAACCTGGGCTAGTGAAAGGTGTCCCTGCCCATGGCAGGGGGTTGGAAATGGATGATCTTTAAAGTCCCTTCCAACCCAAATCATTCTATGATCTTGGCAGGGAAATTGAGTGTCTAAAAGAAAGGATTTGAGACTACTGGGAGCAGTACTTTGTGTGGTGGATTGCTTTCATGGACATGGAAACTCATGCTGGAAACATGGTTTTAATAATTAAATTCATTTGGATATTTGATGTAGAGTGTCAGTTTAGCTTTGTAATAATAAATTCCAGTTTTTCTTCTGTTTGCAGCAATTTAACTCTTACTGGAAGAATAATTTCTGTTCTACTTCTGCTTCCCACTCACTGATTATCTCTAGTGCCATGGATTTATCCCTCTGTATGGTTTTTAAAAAGCACAGGATCACCTGTAAGATGGAGCTGCCCATTGCATCTCTGCTCAGGGCTGCCAGTGATTCCAGCACAGCAAAGAGCAGCTCTGAGTGGTTTTTTCAAAAAAAAAAAAAAATTGAAAGAATGTTCTTTGTGCCTGCCTCCTACAGTGAGCATCTTCCATGGTGATGAAAGGTCCTGCTCCACTTCCTGCCTTTCCCACCTGGAAAGGCTACTTAACAAGAATAACATTCCCTGGCTTTAGCTGTGTTGCTGCTCAGCCAGGATTTGCTAAAATTCACTGAAATAGCCATTGGAACCCAGATAAGAACAGAGGTTTCTGCAAGTCTGATTTCTGCAATGCAGAAAGGCTGTACCTGTGGCAGCTGAGCCACACTGCTTGGTGACAGCCACCTCTGCAGCCATCCTGCAGGGAAGCAGCAATCCAGCCACATTCATCAGCTCACAGTGAACGACCACAGTTGCTCTGTGCATCCCTCACCTAAGGACAGGCTGCCTTCAGAAGTTTTACAGCTTTTTTTTTCTTTTTTTTTTCTTTTT
>VWZP01009168.1:986997-1031695 GCA_013396995.1 Dicaeum eximium
TTTTTTTTTTTTTTTTTTTTTTTTTTTTTTTTTTTTTTTTTGGTAGTAGGAAGCATCCTTCCAGTGAACATAAGACCATTTGATGTTACAATAAACCATTCTGCTGGCTCAAATCAAAGATGAGGCACCGAGGTGTTGTAAAAATCTTTGAGTCAACGAAAGACAGCTGGTTGAATCATTTCCCAGATTTTCATATGACTCATAAATTTGTTACATAGTGAGGAAATTCCCTGAAAGCTTCTTGGCAGGCACCACCAGTCTGACCAGTAGCTAAGAAACACATAACCTTCCAGTTATAGGGAGGGAGCAGCGTGTGGAGCAAACAAAGAGCACTCTGCCTTCAGGTTTGAGCCTGGGGTCAGCTGGAAATGCATTTCTGCCACCAAAGCCACAATCCTTCTGCACAAGGGGACAGGACATCGAAGTGACAGCTCTGGGTTGTTATGACAATGCCAGAAGAGTTTTGTCTCCTCCTCTCCCTCATTCCACCCCACTGCACTCATGCACAGAAACACACATGTCCAAGCTCCACAGGGGTGACCTGGTGGTGCAGACACCTGTATCTGCCAAAAACCATGAAATTAGACCTTATCCATGTTAACCATAAATTCATAACTGTTTTGGGTTGGAAGGGACTTGAAATATTAACTCATTCCAACCTTCTTCCATGGGCAGAGACCCCTTCCACTATCCCAGGTTGCTCCAAGCCCCATCCAACCTGGCCTTGAACATTTCCAGGGATGTGGAAGCCATAGATTCTCCAAGCAACCTGTGCCAGTGTCCCACCATCCTCTGAGGGCTAGTGAAGCACTGGAGTAAGACAGGCAGCCCAAATCCTGTCTTATTTGGGCATCTAACTAATGATGAAATTTGAGATGTTTCTGCCACCATGATCCACGTTTCTTTGGGTAGTTAATGGGGAACACCTTAGAGAGCCTCCAATGGGAAAAGCCTGCCTACTGTGAGCAGGTAGGTTGGGTACTTGTGCTCCCCAAAAAACCTTCAAAGCTCTGTTTGGTTTTTTTACTCTCACCACTGAATGTATGTGGACAGAAAGGTCTTGCTTCAGGTGAACCAATTAATTAGACACCTACAGCCTCAGCACAGATTGAGGCACAGTGATGTGGACCCCACATTAAGCTGTATGAACAAACTCCTGTGACCATCTTGTGCTTGTGTTGACACAAGCACGGGGCCAAGGTCTCACCTGGTAGATCTCACCTCAGAGACCACTGGAGCCTGGAGTTGTCTCCATTACCCCAGCAAAATGCAGCTTACCCACAAAACTCCTCCAGCTTCACAGGGTGCAGGTGCAGACAACTGCACCTAAATTTCTCAGTGATCCCTTCTTGGTGGCCAGACGAAAGGAAGAACAGGTTCCTCTCATCCCAAGCTATTGAAGCTCCATGTGGCCTCAGGTATCATGAAGATAATCTCACAATAATTTTCTTTCTTGTCCCTTATAGACAAGGGCAGGACGTGCCCTTATAGATAAACCCAGGACACACTCTTGAAAGTGGGGGTGTAGAATCATTGGTAGCTTTACAGCAAAACTCAACAATGCAGCATTTGGTTGTGTTTGGTCTCTAAGCTCTGCACCTTGTTATCTTTTGAGGAGCCCCCAAGGCATCTGCAGGGGCTGTGCCCATCTCAGGTTGTAGCACAGAATCTGAGGTGCTTTGGGGTGTTGGCAGACAGGTCAGCTCAGGGGTTTTCCTGGTCACTGGCACCAAACCCACAAACCACAAGGAGTAATTGACTCCAGTGTGTTGGGTTGGGTGATGGAAGTGACACAGTCCAGGTTAGAGAATGTGAAGATGATGGGGACCACCTTGCAGAGACTTGGGGACCACCAGAGAGGTGTGGGCTCCTGTTTGGGGCCCGCCAGTGCCAATATTTTAACCAGTGCTTAAGCAGAAGATGTGACCTGGCAATTCGCCCCAGAGAGTCTTCACACATTTAATTAATTAATCAGGTAATTCAAGAGCCGTGGACGATCACAGATAGAAGTCCCACTGAAATCCCAGTGCATGAGCACACACAGGCCCAGGCACATCCAAGGGAACGCGGCTCCCAGCTCCCCAAATCCCGCCGTGCTCGGAATGGTCAAAGGAAACACAAATGACATTTTGTTTCTTCCCCGTGAAAAACACTTGCAAAACCCTGACCGGCAAGAATGGATTGCATTTCAGAGACTTGTTTATTCATCCGAAGCTCAAAAGATTTAAGAGTTTAAATAAAACTGAATGAGGCTTCGGGTATGCGAGGCTCTGAAATGCTCTTTTTAAGAGACAGACGCCTGACGCCTTGGAGCAGCTCCTCGGTGGCAGAGAGGGCTTTAGTGGCTTCACTTGGCTGCAATTAAAGCTGATCAGGGCTTCGAGCTGGTTGACAACACAGAAAATCATGCCCAGTTCAGCCCTCCAAAACGCCTCCCCGTGTCACATATTTGTCACAGCTTTAGCTTCAAATTCCAGCATGGAATACAAAGCCCATCTCCAGATTATTGGTGAAAACGTTCCTAGGAATTCAGAAACTTTACCACACCGTTATTCTGACTGCTTTCCAGATTAAACCTCTTTTTTTTTTTTTTTTTTTCCTCTCTTTCTTTTGGTTGCTTTAATTTACTAGAGGAAGCAAAGGCAAATAGTTTAATCATAACCATCCCTAGGGGCAATTTAGAATCATTTTCTCATTAGTGCCTATAATATGCAGTATAAGTAATGTTCAATCAGATGGTGGCTACAAAGGCCTGTGCAGACAGTGAAATGAAATGCACTCCAAACCAGGAATAGATGAATGAGAATAATCTTGTCTTTTTGTATCTTGCCCCTTTGCTGGTGGGTGAACAAAATTTCCCCCCCTCCCCACCCACTTTATTCTCTTTCTCGTTTGAGGGGGATGAATCAAACTTTCCCCTAAATAGTAAAATCAAGTAATAGAAGTGGAGAGATTCCAAGACTATTGAGGCTCCAGGGAGTTCAGTCACAGACAGCCAAAGGCAGGAAGTATTTGAAGGGGGAGAAGAAAATAAAAACATGAGGGAGCAGGAAAAACATGCTCCATAAAGATGACTTAAGAGGGAGACGTGTCACACATCCATAAGGAGGGTCCAACAGGAGTACCTGAGGATATTTTGGGAGAAAGAGTAGCTTCAAAGGCCTCTTCTCCCCCAAAAGATCCTCTACCTGAGATGCAATTACCCCCGTGTGAGTCAGGATTGAAGTCAGATCATGGAAATGACTCCCATTAAAAAACAAGCTTTGAAGATTCAAAATGGTGGGGCAGGAAGTTCTTGCACCATCTCTCCTGCCAAAGCTGGCACACATGGGATTACTCCCCTGAGTGTAGTTGGGTAGATCAGCAGAAGTAAAATGGTCATTACTTGGGTGGCCACCAGCTCAGTGGTGGCTCTTTTGCTCCGGTTGGGTGGGATGTGCTGCTCAGTGACAGCTACACCACTTAAATGGGATCTCATGGATCATCTTGACCATGATGGGAACCCCAAAGAGCACTGACTGGGATTCCAGAACAAGCTGGGAGCTGAGGAAGGTAAATTCTTTCCTCTTTCCAGGGAAAAAATCAGTAAGACCCTTAGCTGTGTTCCTCTCCATATTTCTCAGGAGGCTCTTGGCTTGCTCAGGGTGGTATCTACTGGCTTTGATGGACCTTGTCTGGGAGAAGGGCAAATTCTGGGATTTCCTGCTTTCCAGCTGGCCCAGGGTGATGACTGAGATTGGATATTGTCTCTTGAATAGTGAAGTCTCTACATTAAAAAAATTGTAGTGGCTTCACTTGTCTGTCTTTCATAGGTTGGAAAAGACACTGGTGCTGCTCCCAGCATCCACAGAGATCAAAGGTATGAAATTGGACTCCATAGCAAGAGGTTTTGCAGATCGTTTTTCAGGATCATTCAATGAGGGTTTGAACCTCCCAAGTTTCACTTAATTCTTCATAACTGAATAAAACCAAAAATTCAAAGTGAAACTCAACCCAGAAATCCACATTCAGCTTGGATTTGGATAGAAACCAAAGGAAATCATTTAATCCCAACATGGTTTCTACCAGAAGCTCTGCTTTGGTCTGGGTTTGGTTGAAGCTCAGCTTTTGCTTCCCTTTGCTGAATAGTTCATGTAAACTATGGGATAAGGAGAAACAAATTCAGGAAATACTTGTGTATTTTCCTTTAACGGTTCAAAAATATCCCCTGAATTCTATCAAACACATCAGTTCCATGAAACTCCAGAAAATACATCAGTCCAAACTCTCTGTAAATTGGAAAGAAGAGAAATTTATTCACTGTTTATCTTCAACACAAATACAGATACCCCAGTACTGGAAGGACTTGGATATGTCTTTTTCCTGCATTTTTTTTCCCATAGGTGGGGAAAAAAGACAGCTTCAGAAAAGGTTATTTGATTTGATAAACAAAAATGAAAGGCTTAATTCATGCTGTAAACAACCTTTCCTCTCACTTTTACAAAGTCTGAAGGAAGCAAAAGAAGCAGATTTGGTGCTACAAGAGACTTGTAGAATTTTTCCCCCGAGATCTCAAAAATCATGGTATTACACAAATGTCCTATTGGGCAAGAGGCTTTGAGTGATTAGGGACAAGCCTAATTATTGTATTATTTCATGGATCACAGCAATGAAAACTCTATTAAATAGGAGGATGGCAGGACTGTTCATATAGTGCATGAATAGTGAGTAATGGGTATGGAAAATGGATATTTCTTATTTTAGTATGTGTTTGTGTAAGTCTGTGTAAGGCTTGTCTGGCTCATATCCTCTTGACCATGAGAATGTGGAGCTTCATAGGAAGGGACAAGAAACCATAATTTGTGTTTGTGGGATGAGCAGTTTTTCAGTTCAGCCAAAAATCAGGGGCAGCCTGAGCTCAGAAGATGAAGTCCTTGGTCCTTTGGGCTCACAGATGAATTGGGGTCTGTAGATCTGGATTATTCAAGGGCAGGTTGGACAGGCTTGGAGCAACCTGGGATAGGGGAAAGTGTCCCTGACATGGCAGGGGATGGAATGAGGCATCTCTAAGGTCCCTTCCAGCTGAAACCATTCTGTGATTCTGTGTTACTACTGCAAACTGGTATTCCCCCTTAGGCATTCTGGGTGGCAGAAATACTTGTTTACAGAGTTTGGGGTTTGATTGTTACTCCACAGGGAGCTCTGGGCATCTGCAAAATGTGTGCTTGGCAAACTCACACCCTGGAGATATTTCGTGGAAATTCCACTCACTGTTTTTTTGGTTGTTTCTCCACAAATTCCTCATTAATACATTCTCCACTAATAAATCTTTTCATTGCTCAACCAACTCCGCAGAAAACAAAAGTACTGTTAGGGGAGCATTTGATTGCAACATTTCTTTCTACAGAAATAATTATCATCCAATAAAGTTGGAAGGAGCTTGGCAGAGTAAAATCCTCCACTGGAATTGGATCCCCTTGAAAAGACTCAAATTAATTTTGCTGTAGCTGTGATTTGATTAGATTTTGTTTCACATGTGGTTGAGCTTCAAAACAGAGATTTATATCTGTGCAGCCAACCTGTGCAGCAGCACTTGTTGCTCCTTTTAACTTTATTTAATGCATTGAATGCAGTACATAAGGATATTTTCAAACATGCAAAAAAGCAAACCTAAGGAAAATATTTAAGATACTGACTCACACACATGATGTTGTGTGCTTCTCTTCTTCCCCTGTCTGCAAAAACATCACGTGTTTTGGCCAGGCCATTGTCAGAACAGACAGAGAGTCATTACTGCAGCCATTTGTTCTGTTACAGAAAAGATAAAAATAACTCTTGAGTCACGACAACAGTGAATACTGTGGAGCCAAATCCTGCATCTTCTTTGCCATTTTCTAGCCCCAATGTAGAAGAAGAGATGTGATTTTGAGAAATGACCCGATGCTATCTTTAGTCCCTCTGTGGTGTTTGCACAGCCAGGGAAGGCAGAGCCTGGCACTGCCTTTAGGGACAGGCAGAGGTGGTTCAGAGGAGACTTCAGTCCTGCTGCAGGCTGGGCAGTGAGGCCACACCTCAAACCCTGGGTCCAGTGCTGGGCCCTTCACAACAAGAAAGACATTGAGGGGCTGGAGCGTGTCCAGGGAAGGGAACGGAGCTGGGAAGGGTCTGGAGCAGCTGAGGGAGCTGGGGGGGCTCAGCCTGGAGAAAAGGAGGCTCAGGAGGGACCTTCTCACTCTCTACAACTCCCTGACAGGAGGGGACAGCCAGGTGGGGATCAGACTGCTCACAGGGAACAAGGGACAGGACAAGAGGAAATGGCCTCAAATTGCACCACAGGAGTTTTAGATTAGACATTTGGAAAAATTTATTCATAGAAAGGGTGATCGGACGCTAGAACAGGCTGCCCAGGGCAGTGGTGGAGTCACCATCCCTGGAAGTGTTCAGAAATTGTGTGGAAGTGGCACTGTGGGACATGGTTTAGTGGTGAACATGATTGTGCTGCTGGGTTGATGGTTGGACTTGATGATCTTAGAGGTCTTTTCCAACCTTAATGACTCTGTGATTCTATAAAAATCCACAGGATGTGCTATAATAAGCATGAAATATGACACATGTGTCACCAGTATGCTGGACCCAGGGTCTGTGTTGTGTGCTCCCTTTGCAGCATGGATTCCTGGGCTTTCCTCAGATGTTAGCAGGGGCCAGGCAAAATTCTGACATAGTTATCATCCTGGGAGAAGCAGTTTAATAAGGTCATGGACATAATCCATGCAAGAGACAGGGAGAGGTGTGGTTTAATTTCCTGGCACAAATCATAGAATCATAGAATTATAGAATATCCTGAGTTCAAAGGGGCCTACAAGGATCATTGAGTCCAGCTTTTGCCCCTGCACAGGACAAACCCAACAATGCCACCCTGTGCCTGAGAGCAGTGTTCAAATACTCCCTGAGCTCTCTCAGGTTTGCTGCTGTGACCATTCCCAGGGGAGCCCCTTCAGTGCCCAGCCACCCTCTGGATGAAGAACTTTTTCCTAATATCCACCCTAAACCTCCCCTACATCAGCTTCAGGCCATTCCCTCAGGTCATTGTCACCACAGAGCAGAGATCAGTGCCTGCCCCTCCTCTTCCCCTCATGAGGAAGGTGTAACTGCAGTGAGGTCTCCCCTCAGTCTCCTCTTCCCAGGGCTGAACAGCCCAAGTGACCTCAGCTGCTCCAGACGTGGCCATGCCCTGCACAGAGTTCCCTGTGGCCTCAGAGGGACAGCCAGCAAGCAGGGAGCAGCTCTGGACTCCACACCCAGGCCCGAGGACTGCTCAGATATTTTTCATTTAACAGTGATTGGAAATAATAAACAAAGACAAATCTGACTGAAGTCTCCCAGCCTCTTCCTTGAAGTGCTCTTGTCTGTCTGGCCTGGGAAGGGGTGAAGAGAAGTTGAGTGCTTTGTTGCTCCAGTGCAAAATCAGGCAGATCCTGGTCCAGGCACCGCTCAGCAGCAGAGTTATGATGATGATGATTCTCTTCCAGCTGTGCCTGTCCCTTTCCCTTGTTTTTTATTGGGCCAAGTTCTCTGTTGAGGAGCTTGAGCCAGAGATGGCCAAAGACCAAACACGTCACCTAAGTCCCATCATCTCTGGGAGTGTGGTGATGCCAGACAGAAGGCATCTGAGGTCAGCCCTGCATGTGCTACATGAGCAGAGAAGTATCAGGACTCATTTTTTTTTTTTTTTTTTTTGTTTAATTTTACTGGCACACGTCTTGCGTGTCAGGTCATTCCTTCACACATGCACACGTGTGCACTTCATTACAGCTTCTTGTCTCCCTCCCTTCCTCTGTCTTGCTTCCCTGCAGTATCCTCCTTCCACCCTGGGGCTTGGAAGCTGTGCTCAGCTTTGCAGGAAAACTGCTTCCAGCTGTGCTGTGACAGCTCGGCCGCCGTGCAGCTGTTCCTGCTCCCCAAACCGAGGGAAGGGTGGGGAAAGGCTGGGCTGTGCTGCTGCTGCCTTCTGAAGCAGCTGCCTGACTCTGGGTTTGGAGCCCACCCTGTGCCTGAGAGCACTGTCCAGATGCTCCTGGAGCTCTGTCAGGTTTGCTGCTGTGACCATTCCCTGGGGAGCTGCTCAGTGCCCAGCCACCCTCTGAGTGAGGAACCTTCTCCTAACATCCAGCCTAAACCTTCCCTGACACAACTTCAGGCCATTCCCTCGGGTCCTGTCACTGGTCACCAGGGAGGAGATCAGTGCCTGCCCCTCCTCTTCCTCTCCTGAGGAAGATGTAAACCACTGAAGGTGCCTCCCACCCAGCTGACGTCTCTCAGCCTCTCCTGGCCACAGCACTATTTGTGGCCACTTTGTGCTTGGTGCTTCCAAGGACATGTGTCTGCCTGGCCCAAGTTCTTCTGTGAGCCCTTGTCCTTCTGGCTGATTCAGCAGTTTTTTCCAATTACAGTCACAGCCACATGGGCTTGGCTGTGCTCCTGCCATGCCTGGTTCCTGCTGGAAGGAGGGGAGGCAGGCAGACGTTTGTGCATTCTCTGGTGATGCACAATCCCCGTCCTGTGGTCACCGGGTAACTGTAAAATTAAATCAGATCCTTGCTGTTAACCAAAAGGCATCTGCAATGAAAGGAAGTTAAATGCAGAGGCTGGAGGAGCTGTTCTGCTGCTAACAACACATTACAGGACCTGCGAGGAAATCAAATTCACTGTTCTATCCTCGCCCACATGATTAAGTTCAGCCCCAGCTTAATGTGATTTAGGATTAGGTGGGATATTTTATATTGATTGTAGGTTCAAGGCCCCCCCTTTTTTCCCCTGGACTTCGGTAACACTGCATTATTAAGAATGACAGAATAAAATGGCCTCAAGTTGCACCTCAGGGGAGATTTAGAGTAGACATTTGGAAAAATTTCTTCACAGAAAGGGTGGTCAGACACTGGAACAGGCTGCCCAAGGCAGTGGTGGAGTCACCATCCCTGGAAGTGTTCAGAAATTATGTGAATGTGGCACTGTGGGACATGGTTTAGTGGTGAACATGACTGTGGTTGACAGTTGGACTTGATGATCTTAGAGGTTTTTTCCAACCTTAATGATTCTATGACTCTATAAAATCCACAGGATGTGCTATAGCAAGCATGAAATACATAATATCACTTTTTTTTCCCTTCTATATAATCCTTCCATGAGGTAGAAAGTGGCCAGATACTCCCATCTTCCTCTCTAGGGACTAGGCAGGAAGCCAGAGACAAAAATTCTGCCTTCACCAGAATTTGGGTGCTTTCCAGGCAACACAGTGATGCTGGGGGTTTGATCTCTGCGACTGGTAAAAGTGTGACCAAAGGTCCAGACCTTCCAATCCATGACAGAGCTGAAAGTTTGGCATCTCCCCCAGAAAGACACTTTGTCATAGCAAAATGACACAGCTGTGACTAAAATCTGCTGCAACGGGGACAGAAACTGCTCAGAGCCTCTGAAGCAATGACCAACAATTTATTATGTGGGCTGAAAACACCTCCTGGGTGTTCCCACCAAACTGCTGCTCCTGATTTTGTCTTGTTTTCCTCTAAACTTGAAGCAAGATGACCAGCACTGTCTCTTTTCAACTAAAACACCAGCAAAATGGGGAACAAAAACCTTTGAGGTCACTGTTGGAGCCAGGATGAGCTAAGGATGTAGAAGCAGAAGTTTGAAGGGAGAATAACTTTGCATAAACCAGTTGGAACAGGGAGGTGAGTTTCAGGGTTCAGGGTCTTGTAAATATCTGTATTCTCCACCTTTCTAATGAAAGACCCTACCTCTTCCCAGACCCTTGGAAGTGCTTGACAAGAGCATAGATCAAGGAGGGATAAGCCTGTTCTGTGCTAGAGATTGATTTGGTTGAGTCAGAATTAAGAAAAAAAGTGGGGGAACACAACCTAAGAATAATTTAACTTTTATTTATAGTTATTTTATAGTCTGCCATGGAGCTTAATTAATGTGGTCAGTAAACTCACTCTTTTTTAAAGACCCAGTTACAGTGATGGTCCTGCCCAAGCCCTAAGATAATTCATGAACAATTATAGATAAGAGAGAGACAGCTTTGAAATCAATGTTTTACACAAGAGCCAGATATTACAAAGATCAATGTAATAATTAGGTTTTTAAAAAAATAAATATATCATACAGTTGAATTACTCCAGGGGTGCCTTTGTGTCTGAGGTTCAACCAGTGGATTCTTTTAATCAGAATTAGTTCTGGAATAGATTTTGCTGGCTATAGAGCTAAAAACATAATCCTGGCTGGCTCATTCAGCTTTATTAGGGATTCATGACTATTTTTCAAAAGAGGATCTCTTTCTTCTGACAGAAAAGTTCATCAAATACAGAAAGGAGAGGAGAGGAAAGGAAATCTTAGCTCCATTGAAGCTGAAGCCAAATCTCCCATTGAATTCACTGGGGCCACAGCCTCACCTAAGCTGTATAACACACTTAAAAATGCTACTGGCCTGATAATTATACAAAATAGACCCAATAGACCCCATTTCTGTCCTGGGAGGGGAGAGAGAGAGGGAGCAGAAGAGGGGAACCTAACACACATCTGTCTGATCCTGTGAGGCATTTACCAGTAGCATGTACTTGGCAAAAGAGGTGATGTATGAAGTGAACAAATAACAAAATAGTCTGTGTTTCCTTGTGTTGCAATTCGTAAATGCTTTCAGTGCACATAAATGATCCTAAAAGACGTACTTGCATTTCCTTTGAGGAATCCTCGAGGAATCCAAACACATCAGCACCACGGTTGTGACTTGGAAACCTGAAAGTCATCGAATGAGTCAGACCTTGTCTAATCTGATCTGCGAAAAACTTTGGAGTTGAAAGCAAGGCTTTTCTAACCCTGACACTAAGGCATCCCTCAATGAATCACAGTAAGCCCAGACAACACCCCCAACAACTGGCAAACAATCAAACCCACTATGAGTAACCACACCAGCAGCAGAAGTGATGCTGTAAAACACTGCTCATACCCACTTCTTTACCTTTTCACCTACTGTGTGCATCACAGTCATGCCTGGGGCAGCAGGAATTGGTTAAAGCCACGTCATTTAAATACATAAAAAGCTAATGAGGCTGGCTGGAGGGGAGATGACTCACCCAAAGGCCTGCATGCAACCAAAAAAGTGAAGCTCCTCTTTTTTTATCCACAGCTATTCCCCTTTGCTTCAAAATTATTAAAGTCTCAAAAGTGCTTAGTGTGGAACTTTGGAAGGGTGAGACAATTGTGTGTACTTAGAGGAGATACAGGGCTGCATTGGCTTGGATATGTGTCAAATGTGTCTTTTGAAGTCTTTTTCAGGGTCTGATCTCACTCCTAATGTCAGTGCAAGTCTTCAAGATCAGCAGAACCAGGTATTTTTTGTTGGTAAGGAAAGGTAGAAACTGGAGCCCTGCAAAGGCAGAGCACACAGGTCTGGAATCAGTTACAGGGACACTTTGCCTTGAGATGAGTATCTGGCTATGTTTCAATGTGCTTTTCACTCAGCTAGGAAAATGGGGAAAATGCTATTTGATACTCCACTTTTAAATCCTGCTCGGGTGACAGGTGTTGCTTTGAACCCACATTATGGAAGATAACTGCAAGCTGGATTCCAGAGATGAATGTGAGGCAGATTAAGTCCAGACCACAATAATCTCTCTTCTCCAGTAACATCACTGACCGAGGACACTGAAGGCAAGCCAAAGTTCACACACTGGTTTATGATACTCTTAGCAAGTCTGCAGCCAAAGCAAAAGTTCAAACATGGGTTTTGATGCATTTTATTTAGAAATCTATGTTCAGGCCACGATGACAAAAACCAATGAATTTCCAGCGTTTTCATCAGGGGCACAGATCCAGCTGAGTCTGTCAGAGGACCTAATTGTGGGTAGTTACCTCATGTCAGCTACTGGCCTTGGAGCAGGGCAGCCCATGTTTCACACTCACTTTAGGCAGACAATGAAGTGGGACATCCTCTGACAGAAGCAATCACAGAATCATTAAGGTCGGAAAAGACCTCTAAGATCATCAAGTCCAAACATTAACCCAGCACTGCCAAGCCCAGTGCTAAACCAGGTCTCTAAGTACCACACCTACACGGTTTTTGAACACTTCCAGGGGTGCTCACTGCACTCCTCTGTGCAGCCCATTCCAATGCCTGATCAGCCTTTCAATGGAGAAATTTTTCCCAACAGCCAATTTAGCCCTTTGTGGTGTAGTTTGAGGCTATTTCCTCTTGCCCTATCACTGGTTACCAGGGAGCAGAGCCTGACCCCCACCTGGCTGCCTCCCCCTGCCAGGGAGTTGTGGAGAGCCACAAAGTCCCCCCTGAGCCTCCTTTTCTCCAGGCTGAGCCCCCTCAGCTGCTCCCTTGTGCTCCAGACCCTTCCCCAGCTCCACTGCCCCTCTTTGGACACTATTCTGCCCCATTTCCTCCTTCACTTGCACTTCCTACCTGGAAATGTGGCCCAGCTCACATCTGCCCTGTACAGGGGATTGGACAATCAAGCTGGATTAACATATTTTAACCCAAATGTGCTGCCCCAATGCTCATCCCAGCAAACAAAGGTGCAAAAGGCAAACAAGCAGCAACAGGCAAAGACAAGATGCTCCTGTTGGCACTGGAAGTGTCTTTCTAAGGCAGCCAGAGAACTCTGGTGCGTCTTGGCCAGGGCTGGCTGCCGTGACTAATGAGTGTTACACTGTGCTTATTTCTCTGGAGATTTGCCATGTTGGGAAGAGCTGGCTTCAGCTCTGCTGGATTTCTCACAGGGAACCTCCTGTGCCTCCGAGGAGTCTCCCCCTTACCTCCAGCTCGTGATCTCTGTTATCTGTCGGGTATGGCTGAGACACCCAGCTGTTACAATTTAGTCCCCTTGGCTTTCCCAGGTACCAGAATCCAACTCAATTGAAGTAAATGACAGCCTTATCAGCTCCACGGACTTTGAAGCAGGCTCCAGCTATGGGATTGATCCAATACATAAATGCCAAGTCTGATTCCAGGAAGGGAGGAAAATAATCAGCTAGAATTATTTAAAGGCTTGCAGATATGTCTTGGCATGCTGAATGGAAATGGAGGAATTTCTCAGGGAGAATGTTAAATTCTCAAAATAATTGTTAACACACACAGCACAACCCCCATCCCACCTCTGTCAGACAGGTTAGAGCTTCCCCACTGTAGTGAAGTGTTCACAAGTTTGCATTGTTTATGGTTATACTTATTATAGTTCTTGGAAAGAAATACCAAATCAAGTGGCCAGCTTCAGAATTTTAAAATAAAGATTTGCTGTCAAGGTGTGCTGGTCACTCTTGTATTCACCAAACATCTGCATTTAGCTACAAAGCCACTTAGAAAGAGGTTCAGGGAGTGCTGTTCAGGACATAAACTGGGCCTAAACCCAAGAAATAGATCTTGCAAGCCTGAGCTCCATCATCACCTGCAGCTGGAAGCACTGACATCTACCAGCATCCAAATTTCCTGAGCACTCCAGTTTAAGATCCCACACCTGAATGATCTCAGGATGTTTTAGCCAGGCTCTGCTACTCCATTCACACCATTCTGGAATCAACAAATGCACAGAGCACCCTGTGTGAAGGTTTTGGGGTAATTTCAGCAGATCTATGACTGGCTGCCCTAGAGCAGGCAGCTGAGGGCAGGTAAAAAGCTAAAGCAGGGCACAGCCAAGCTCTAAATAAGGAAAGAGACTTTACTCGTTTTCTTTCATTACTGAAATAGAAACTTCAGGACAAAATCCCTGATTAAAGACAGGGTAAACTGTGAACTTGCCTAAGTGTTGTGTGAACAAACTGTACTGCAGAAACACTGAGCAAACCAAACCTCCTGCAGGTACTTCTCAAAAAGAACCACCCTGTGCCTGCTGCAATTAATGACTGGTTAACTGCATGCATTTCAAGAAAGAAAAGTCTTTTGTGACTGAATTTCACATTTGTTCATTTAAACAATTTAAGGATTGTTCTGAATTTGTTTTTAAATTTAAACAATTTAAGGCAGTGTTTGAATACCTGTTTAACTCCAAAGCTGTCAAAAATACAGGGCACATCAAAGAGGCTCTGCTGCAGCCTTAAAAAGAAAAGGAACTATTGTAGTTGTGGTATTGGTAAACCTACAAGGGTTTCTCTGTTAATATCTCCAGCTACCACACAACCACAAGAACTGACATGATATGCCATGATTTTTCCTTTTGGGTATAACCATCCAAGCTAAAATACCCCATATGCTACAAGATTGATGCTCTATACTTCATTCCAGATGTGTTCTGGCTTAGTTAAATATTTAACACATTTCTAGAAGAATGTAGTCTATAATTGCATTAATCCTTCAGAAGAATGATGTCCTGGTGAGTAAAGCAAAAGATATTCCAAGGCTGGCTGTGTCACTACTCCTGTCAGTGACAGCAGGACTCACCCAGGTCACATTTAAAAAATCTGATAATCATTGCTCTCCATGGATGGCATTGACAGAGCTACACTGACACAACCCTGACTGTTCCCCAGCAACATTTCCAAGGTCTAAGCAAAGTGACATGGTAATCTGGTGAAATTCCAGACAGCAAAATCTCCATCTAAATTTCAAATATATCCAAGCAAAATGGCACGATGTATGTTATTGGATGTATTTAATTGCTGGATTTTGTGCTGTTAACAACAGTTTTGCCTTCTTCCTAGTGCCTTTCCACAAGCCACAGCTCAAAAGACCCAAAGTTCCCTAATTCCCACCATTCCCTAATTCTATCCTTACCCTTCAAGACAAAGCAGTGAGACAATTAAACCCTGTTGAGATGTGGTGAAAGGAAGAGAAAACATAGAGCTTTTTTCCTACCCCACACCATGGGCAACAAAGCAGATTATTTATAAAAAATTACTACTTAGAAAATGTAACAGTACATTTTCTGCTGAAATCTATGGTTCCATTAGGCATTAGGCCATGTTGGGTGTTTTTATAAAATTTATCCCTGCCATAGTTCCAGGATGGGGAGATTATGCCAGTATGACCATTAGAGCACCTTGACAAAGCTGGGAGTGTTTATTCACAGGCACAGAGAAGAGTTGGGAACATGGTATTTATTCTCTGGACAACAACTATCCTGCACAGGTAATTCCTATTACAAATTAGTCATGGAAAAATAAAGGCAGCAGCAGGGGGAAGGGAAGACCAGAAACACAAAGGAGGGCTGGGATACGTGAAGATTCAATTTTAGTTAAAAGACAGACATTATTACTTCATTGCTTTTTAACATTCCAGATTTATTCAAAAGACATTATTCTGCATGTATCTTACAGATCTTAAGACTGGTAAAACACTAGGAGTAACGTGATAACCCTAGCAAGTGAAGACATGGCTAAAATCATACCAGAGTGATTTTTCTTTCTTTCAATAAAATTTTGGACATTTCAATCCCATATTTAACACTGGCCAGAGCTATTCATACCTAGAGCATTTGGAATAGTCCACTGAAGGAACAAACTTGACAAGATGGAAATAGCAGACAACACTTGATTTCTGCAACTGCTGGCAAAAGCTGTTGGAGAAGTATCTCCACACTTTAGAAATGTTACATCAGTGACAGATGGAATTTTGTGCTTTAATACTTTGCTTGAAAAGTCTCTTTATCCAACATGAAGTCAGCAAATCTCTGCTGGAGCTCCTTTTCTCTCTCCTGCTGTCGCTGCACATCTTCCTTCAGACACTGTAAGGAAAATATCATTAAACAACCAGTCAGTTTTCCACCAGTCACACCCATGAAGATCATTACCAGAGGCTGTATTTTAGTTCCTCCAGAGGAAGAGCTCAGAATTAAGACCGAACATTGCTGAAATTACTTACTTTAAATATAAATGTAAAACAGAGCAGTGGGTGTAAAGTATCAAGAATCACAGTTATCTTACTTCAAACATCAGGTAGCTCACCCTGTTTTTGACAGCAGCTAAGATCAAATGCTTCAGGAGAGATTTCAAATTGGAACCTTGCCATTTACTAAAAACAGGTGCTATTAGCAGTTATCAAGTGATTTAATATGCTTTAACTGTTATCTGTTACTAAATCAATTAATCACTTTGAGTTTGTAGACACATCAGTCAGCATTTCTAAATCATCTTCACAAAGATGATGCATTTTATCTTTTTTATAGCAAGTGGGTGAGAATATCTAAGTCTCAATGGAAGCCTCTGTTCTGGAGGAAAACCACATTACAATAAAAATTGTGCTCAGGTGAACACTTATTCCTTGGAAAGAAAAGGCTGGTATTGGTTCAAACCTAGGACTGAGTCTTGATTAAGAGTTGCCTCATTAGCTGAATAAAAGGAGAATATCCTGGAGATCCTTAAACTAATAAAAGTGGCTCCAAGGTAGTGATTTCAGGTATATACCAGCATTTAGTCCACTGGCTTTTAAGGAAGAAAGAGATTTTAGACAAGTTTTACATTTACCCCAAGCTCTAATAGTAATTAAAACTGAAACAAACCAAATCAAGAGAGAGACGGAACTTGTGCTGATACACATGGCAGAAGATTTATAAAATAAACCACACAAGGAAATAAAAAAACCCCAAAGTTAAAGAACACACTGCCAGATTAGTCCCAGCCTCTAATATGTGTATCACAGAATCTTTGATACTGAAGTAAAAGACAGATGAATCTGGTTACAGCCAAAAGTATGATTCTAAGAGAACATTAAAAACTTGGTACCAACTCAGGCTGCAAAGGTCAGAGCTCGTGCCTTGTAAAAACATCTTTTTCCATGAGGTGCCTGTGTCTGAGCTCAGGTACTGGATTTGGAACCTCACCTCCAGTCTCCGAGGGATTGCAGCATCCTCATGTTTCTTCAGCTCCTCAAAGGTCCGCAGCTCCAGGTGGGCCTGCTCGATCTGGTCCCACAGATCATTCAGCTGCTTGATGAGCCCCATGGCTCGAGACTGGTAACCACCCAGAAGGATCTTCAGCTTCTTCTCCATCTTGGCAGCCCTCTTGGCTTCAGTGGTCATGTGGCCTCTGTTGATCTGCCAGAAGGAACCCATGAGTTGTTTTAGTTACCCAGAACTCAAAAGTCAAGAGGAAAAAAAAAAGTAAAAAATATATCTGTGGAATTACGTTGACTTGATCAAGTTCATACTACACATTTTACAACAACCTAGACTTCTGGATTAAAATCTTTATAATACACAGAATACATCTCTAAAATTGTAATCCAGACAAAATCCATAAACAGACAAAGCGACACCAATAATCAACCAAAATGCAGCACCTTTTCTTTGCTACAATTACCCAAAATATCATTTATTATCAATGAAACAGAACTCCTTTGGGAAGGAACTACTGAAGAGGGATCTGCCTTTCACAGTGATAACTACAGTCAGCCATCACAGCCTTACACACCAAGCTACTGCAAAGTGAATTTCATCAGCCTTCCAGCCCTCCAACTGTACTGAAGCACCCTCTGTTACACAGCTGCAGGTTTCTGTAATGTGTCCTCCTACTCCTTAACAATTTATTCCCTCATTTAGAACAGTTTTAGTTGGTGGTGCAGAGATAAACAAAGTGAATGGCCAAGGGAGCAAACTGTTAATGGGTGAGTGAAAGAGAAATTTGACTTTCTGAGCTGTCTAGTTTGCTCCTGGGGAGAGCAATGCAGACTGCTCTGCTTTTCAAACTCTGTTTGCAGTGTAGACTTAAGCTATGCCCAAGGTGCTTTAAGCATACAGAAAGGCGCCTCTTTTTCAATATTTATATAAATCTAGAGAAAATTAAATAAATAGATTAGGGATTTGTGAGGATACTCTCTGATGGAAAAGTATGAAAGCTTTAAATGTCTTCATTGGTAAATAATATGCTATTACTGCAACAACAAACACAGCTGTGTGGTCAATGAACTATTTTCCAATTACTGTTTTTTGGCTGAGAAATGTGTGCTGAGCATCACTGACATTTAGAGGTGATGGAATAGATAGATACACAGGCAAACAGAATTTTGTTTGTAACAGAGACCTAATGTAACAAAAAACAATTGTCCATGCTGCTCCCAGCATTACAGACAATGTGGAGTTATGGCTGGTATGGAATGAAACTCCCATCACAATGGGACTCTTCAGAGCAGGCTAAAAAAGACCATTTAGAGAAGTTCCACTGTTCTGTCATCTTGAGTGAAGATCTTATTCTTTACTGTGAAGGTGGTGAGGCCCTGGCACATGTTCCCAGGGATGTGACTGTCCCATCCCTGGAAGTGTCCAAGGCCAGGCTGGCTGGAGCTCTGGGCAACCTGGTCTGGTGGAAGGTGTCCCTGCCCATGGCAGGGGGTTGGAACGAGCTGAGCTTGAAGATCCCTTCAAGGCAAACCATTCTGTGATTTCATGATCTCTCAACAACCTATTTTTCTAATAAAATGTTAAACACTGAGTACCTGAGGACATAAATACAGTTATCAGCACTATTCAGGATTAGGACACTGTGGTCACAAGCCCTGAATTATCCCCATGTTCCAAGTATCACCAGCAGCAGTGGCAGAACTGGCTTGGTCTCGCACTTTTGCACTTTCTGAGTTTATTACAGGAGATCTTTCTGTCATCAGGAGAGAAACTGGCAACTCCAGGGCATGGCTCATCTGATCCAGGGCCTCGGGACAGGATTAAACACCTCAGTGAAGGGCTCTTCACTGATGGTGATGGGAGCACAAACTGTTTAGACATTGTTATCCAAGACCAGGTAGATCAACCCCACCCTAAGTGTGTACTGTCTTAAGATGTTAGACAAAATAAAGTATTTTTACATTTAATGCTTCTAACAAAACCAGTTCAAGTCTAATACTTATTATAGTATCAGACCATGATTATTTAAGCACTCTTGAAATTTTCAGACAATGAGAATTGGACTTATTATTTCTGAGTTGGTCTGGACACTGGACTCTTAACTACTAGAGCTCCTTAGGTTATATCCTGATGTATTGCTTTTCTACTCGGTTCCTTGTCCCATCTTGGGTTATCATAGGCCTTACTGCTGCAAAAAGAAAAAAAAAAAAACAAGAAGAGAAAAAAGCCTCCCAAGTTTCTAAAACCAGAAATAACAGCCCTTTCTTCCTTCTCTGCTTAGGTAGAAATGTGAACACTCACCACCTTTTCCCCTACCTCCCAACTACAAAATTTTAGGACCTACTACGAAAAGGTCAAAAGGAGGTCTCAGCTTTTGTAACAAATACTATTTATTAAAAATTGCTGACTGCTGCATTAGTGCCAACAACTGCATATAATTTCAGTTCAAGCTTCATAAAATTTTAAGGCTCAGATAGCAAGCTAAAAATTCCAAGCAGTTATGAAAAGGTGTGTTTAAGCAGTAGTCTACATTATTTGCTTGAAGGAAAGTAATAGATTTGAGTAAAATCTGACAACCATTTCCCCCTGAAACTAATAGAAAGAGTAAAGACATTTGAAGGATTTCTCCACTTATTTATTTTGTACTCCTCCTTGGCCAGCTTTGGTTCTGCTGACTTTTATACCAGCAACAGCAAAATGAGAACAGCATGTACAGACACAGGGTAAGATGATATATGATGTTAAGGCAAGTGTGAGAGCCTCATCCCATCCCAAATCTCTGATGTAAAAGCCTTCCCTCGTGACTCATAAAGTGGTGTTCAGTTTTCAGTACTGCACTAGAGAACCAAGGAAGAGAAACCAAAACAAGCAGCAGACAAAAGAACCAAAAGAGCAACAGACATAACCAGAGGTTTATAAAACATGATCTAGAAAAGGGAGACTGACTGGAAAACCAGTGTTTTTTTAATTTGTTTTTCCTCTGCCTAACAAAAAAAAAAACCAGAAAAAAAGAAAGACACAACACCCTGCTTTAAATATCACAGTTAATTGTGAAAAATTCATCTGTTCTTACTGCTACTGAGAAAGGAAAAGGGGCTTAAATTTGGGAAGGAAATTTTAGATCTTAGTTGTAAGGTTTAACTAAGGACAACGAAGGACAGGGAAGGACTCCTTATGAGAACAAACATCCACTGGGAAAGATTTAAGAAAAACTGACCCTGAGGAAGGGAAGAGCTCAATTGCCTTAAAAACTGCATTTTCAGAATTCTCATCTCACCAGGTCTACTGAGGACACCCCTACTCTGTTCCAAGGGCTTTTTTGCTGTACTGACTGGTTTGTTTTCCTTCCCTTTAATGTGGAGCTTCTGGTAATCCCTAAACAGCATTAAGCTCTCTTGTCTTTTAATTGATCTTCCTAATCATGCTGGATGGATTAAATAAACATGGAAGAAAAACTGCTGCATGTTCAGAGCAGAGCCACAGTCAAAGCAAACCAACCTGTTCTGTGACCTTGGAGAATCAACATCACCACAAAGCTCCTCGCCTGTGCAGAAATCCTCTGCCAGCTTCAGCCACGCCGGCTGAGCAGAGCACTCTTGGAACGTGCATAGGACTACTCTAAATGTTACTGTAACTTCCTTCCTCACCTCAGACCCACACGTGGCCCTCCCAAATTCAGTTCTGCTGGCAGGAGATGGATTGACTTAATTGCAATGGCAGGTTTGTGAGCTTGGCTCGTGCTGGCTCAGCCGCAGTGTCTGGGGCGAGAGAGCTCAGCTCGACAGCAGCTTGTGCTCCAGGCCAGGCATTTCCAACCACTCCAGGGACAACAAGGACCCCTACACTACATAATCCTCTGGCCATGCTGGGGTCATCTGCCTTTACAAGCTTATGGTGCACTCAACAATAGGTTGTTTTTTTTTTAAAAAAGTAATTAATTTCTCTACTTCAAAATGCTTTTTCAGTTCCAAGCTCTTCGACAGAATTCTCCTTTTTTGGCTTGAAACACTGTTATATCTGTCTAGAGTTTGACCAGGCAAAACTCTCTATAGAGCCCTGCCTCAGTTACCCCCAAGGTAGTAAAAGATAAGTCAGCTCTGCTGGAAATTGAGGCTTGGAGTAAGTATCAAACCAAAACTGCATGTCCAGTGTAGAACAACGTGGCCTCAGACCTATTAAACATTAGCTCAGCTCATCAACTGAAACCACTGCATGGGCTTGACACAATTTCACATTTCTGCTGTGACATTAAAGATCACAGAATCAGAGAATGGGTTGGGCTGGGTTGGGAGGGACCTGAAAGATCAAATCATTCCAACTCTCCAGCCATGGGCAGGAACACCTTCTGCTAGACCAGGTTGCTCCAAGCCCAAGTCCAAGCCCAACCTGGCCTTGAACACCTCACCTCCAGTAAGGTGCTTTATTTAATATATGAGGGAGAATGAGGATCATGAATTAAAGGTGCTGATCAGGATCAGAGCAGTCAAAGAGGGACTGAGCTTGTAGCTGCTAAGACATGAAAAAGCAGAAATTAATTCTAATTGATAGGGATCACACAAGGTTTTTTTATAGAATAATTCACTTAAAAAAACCCCCTTAATTTAAGGCATTTCCGGTAACCAACTACAACTTACCACCTGAAACTAGACCAGATGTTCAGAGCTTGTATAGCAATATAAAGCTGCCTCTTTCCAGTTTAATAGGGGAGCCCCAGATAAACTCCTATATTGTACTTCCTCACGCAGACCATGTACCATTATGATTTAATGATATCTGCAGAACACTATTCTCTCTACTCACAGCCAAATCTAATGATCCAAGAGCATGGTGCCCCTGAAGTATGTTCCAGAAATTATAATGACTTGTCTTCAAACACCGTGAGCCGGTGTGACTGTTGAGTAAATATAGAAAACATGAAAAGCAAGTGTTCCCACAGGGGTTCACAGCATCCAGCTACCCAGAACTACAATAATCTAGAAAAGTTACTGTGTAAGTCAGTAGGAATTGCTGCTCTACAGCCATGACATTGAAGTCCACTTTGAAGATTTTTATTTGAGAACTGCTTCTAAGACCAGCAGTTTTATGAATGATGCCCATATATGCTCCCTACAAAGAAAGGAGGTTGTACTGAGGTGGGTGTCAGTCTCTTCTCCCAGGTAACAAATGACAGGATGAGAGGAAATGGTTTAAAATTGTGTCAGGGTGGTTTACACCAATATTAGGAAAAATTTTGTTATGGAAAGTATCATAAATGAACTTTATTTCTAAGCATGCAAAGTTACCAGATTCTGAACAATCTGACAGTGATGACACCTGATTCTTCTCTGCTGTGATTCTCTGGTGCCAACTACATTCCCAACAGACCTTATTAAAAGAAATGTATTCCACAAATGCAAAACATTAGCACAAAATAAAACGTGACCATAAAAGCAATGCTACTCAGGATTTCCACCGTATTTTAGTTTTGTGAGTAATTTCTCTGTTCCTAGTCCTATAAAAATCTCATATTTTCTCCAGGTGCTTTCTGAGTACCAGCGCACCTGAAAATGCAAAAGAAACTGAAAACTTTAGCACATAGAGAGAAATTACAAGACAATCTCCAATAAACTAAAGTGATACACCTTGCAGCAGAGTGTATCATGTATCCTGTAAAACTCCAGCTAAGCAAGATGTTTTTAATCTGAATTAATTCAGAGGACTTGGGCTGCAATTAAAAGCAAACATCAACACTTTTGTAAATCAACACCTTGATGTATCTTGTATACTGCAAAGAATAGTTAATTTACTGTATTTTGTATATACAGTGTACCTTGAACTTCTTCCCTGTAGGCTTCCAATAGCATTTATAATTTAGTAATCAACTGAAATGATAATATTAACTGCCACAATTTTAATTAAACTATTTGTATTCTGCAAGCCAACTTTATTAACTGTCTTCAAAGGAAAAGTGAAGATGGTAGGAAGTTTCTATGTTGTGAACTACAAAGGGAAGCAATTAGGCTGTTAAATAGATGCCTTTACAATCTCATTTCATCTTATAACATTCCCAGTTTAACAGGAATTAGGAATAACAGTTAGTAGGAATGCTTTTCTTTATAAATGCATTGTTTGGAAAAGAAGGGAGCAAAAGTTATTGCAGAGAACTAAAGCAGCTACTTAACACAACTGCAAGCATCAGAAAACTTCAATTTCTGAAATCACTTGCTCTGCAGTGTAGCCTAGCCTTGAAAAACATTCTGGATTTCTAGAAGCTATTGGAAAGATCAGAAAATTCCACAAATCTAAGGTGTACCAGGGACACACACTGAGGTCACAGGGATTCACTTGCCTAGATCTGAAACTCCCATCTATAATGTAAGGAAGTTCACGTACTAATCTTTTAACACTCTTAACCACATGAAGTAACACATTCAAGGAGTCCAAAACCCTGAGAACAAAGCAATGAAAAGTATTACTAACACACAGCAGTACCCTCCAACATCAGAACTACTGATGAGCTGTGCATTACTGATGATGCCTGGACAGGATACCCAGCCAAACAGAAGCTCTCCACAACGGCTCCACTTTGCCTCCTCAAGTTCATCAATAACAGCACAGATCTGTTTGTGATATCAGCATCCATTTGAGAAAGATAAATGTCATGTCAACATAGGCTGCCACGACTAAAGCACTCAGGCAGTGAGAACAGGACAATTAGAGGAAGATGAGTGTGTGTCCACACCATCAATCCAGCCAGGAATCTCTGAGTGATGAAGACAGACCCAGAAACAGCTTGGGTTTTTTGCACAGGAACTGCAGGGTGTCAGCAGTCCCATATGGAAGTATTAGACAGTGACTTCCCCATGTGCAGCTGTGCCAAATATCACTACACTCCCATGGCTATTTTCCCTAAAAATCTTAGTGCACTGTAAATGGGAAGAAGCAGCCCCAAACTGACCAACATCAGTTGCTGCTGCTGGTAAACTCTGTTTTACAGTTTCTACTCTTCTCACAAACACAGCTAGGAGTACAAGCAAGTGTCTTGGGGTACTGAAAGCTGAGCTAATATCCCTGCTTTTCATTAAGCTTGTCTGATACTTCCCATTAAAATATCTATTTCAACTGATATTGCTTTCAGACAATTTTAACTGGAAAAACACTAAAATGAAGGTGGGTTTTGTCATTGCTGAGAATGGGTAGAAAAAAAAATCTGTGTTTTACTGCACATTCATTTGTTCATTAAACTGCTATACTTTTAATTTATTGTTTAAAAAACGATTCAGCAGATGTCCTATGCTTAAAAAACCTGTATATCTTCCTTTTAGGAAGGGCCTTTTAGGGTCAGGCCACAGAGCTGCACTAAACTGCATTTTGCACACTCTTGGGAGAGATTTTCAGGCCAAATTTAACTTTGCACAGTTCGCCTGCACTCAACAACAGTGAGCTGTGAGAGGCAGCACAGGGCTCACTGCACCTGCAGGCACAGGGCTCTGCTGGGTCCAGTGCCTGCCTGGACTGGGGGGTGGTGTTTGGGAACACAGGAAAATGGGAGAGCAGGACTGTGTGTGGAATTGCACCAAGCCATCAATCTCATCCAGCAGCACTCCAAGCTCCCAGGGCATGGAGCTACATTAGCCAGAGCCATGACTGCAGTGAGTGTAACAGACACAGGATGGGTCAGGCTGGAAGAGACCACAGTGGCTCATCTGGTCCCTCTTCCCCCAGAGCACAGGACTGTATCCAGACATTTCTGGAATATCCTCAGTGAGGGAGACTCCACAGCCTCTCTGGACAATCTGTTCAGTGCTTGGTCACTGCACAGGAAAGAAGTTCTGCCTCCTGTGCAGGTGGAACTTGCTGGGCTCAGTCCCTGCCCGTTCCTCTGGTGCCAGTGCTGGGCCCTGGAGCAGAGCCTGGCCCTGCTCTGAGCCCTCCCTGCACACAGGGACACCCAGGGATGAGGGCCCCTCTCAGCTGGGGATCCTCTCCAGGCTGAGCAGCCCCAGCTCCCTCAGCCTTTCCTGGTCAGGGAGATGCTCCAGTCCCTCCATCATCTCTGTCACCCAGCACTGGACACATGCCAGGAGCTCCGTGTCTCTCATGTCCTGAGAGCCCAGAACTGGGCACAGCACCCCAGATGTGCCTCAGCAGGGCTGAGCAGAGGGGCAGGATCACCTTCCTCAGCCTGATGGGACACAGCTAACAGGATTTTGTTAAGTGTCTTTCACAGAGTACCATGAAATGCTGGTAGCAAATAAAACTTTTTTTTTTTTTTTTTAACCAGACCTCTGATTTGTATTTTGCTTCCTGGGTGACTGTCTTGTGACTGCAAAGACCATTTAGAACAAACATACATGAGTTTGCTAAATAATAATTTGACCTTACTTTGCTTCAGTATCCTTAATAAGCATTCCACCAGCAACTACTCATTTAAATATTGGGAAGAGAAGGACAGAAACCAACAGCACAAGGAAGCCCACACAGAAGTAACCAATTTAGACTGCAGAAACAGTGCACAGGATAAAGGCACAGGGCCACACACCAAACAATTAAGAGAAAACAAAATATTCAAGAGTTACTCATTAAGCAAGTACCATCCACCCTGTGCAGTAAATGAGTCTGTGGAAAAACTAGGCTGCAATCATGAAATTAAAGACTGTCTCAAAAAGCATATGCATAGGCAAATTAAGGCTGTTCGTGCATTCCCTAACTTGGACTGTTTGACTTTGCAACTTTAATAATGCCCTTCTAATGTCGTTTTGGACCTAAGATATTTAAATTTCAAAAGCATTTGTACACAAATTAGGTGCAGCCCTCTGCCTGCTGGCGCGCTGCCATGCACGGCCAGGCTGCTGCTGAGCTCCCACACGGGTTTGGGAAAGCAGAGCCAGGAGAGTCTGTCAGGCAGCGCTGGGCAGGGCAATGGTGCTCTCTGCTGGGTGAGCAGCAGCACGGCAGGAGCTCTGGAGTTCAAACTAAACCCCTACTAACAGGCTACTCACAGGTGAACTGCTCCTGGCCCGCAGCTGGGCTAATGACTGTGGGATCTGTACCTGGACAAGGCTCCTGACTGACAGACTTTACGAAACACACATCCACATTGCATTTCATGTGTATGAATCAAGTCAAAATTCAGCCTTTCTGGCCTCTCCCGTTATTTCTGGGATAGCAGCTGTTTGGGGAGGTTTACTTCTAGCAACAGTAGCTATGTTGATGTTAAAGAAAAACTTCTTTTGCAAAGTTTCCTCGTACCATGGGAAAAAACCCAATCTGATGCCTGCATAATTTAGAGAGACTTTTAGGCTAAAATGGTATTATAGAAAACATTTAATGACTTACTGCAAGTCAGAACAGACATGTTCTGTGGGAAGAAACTGTTTCAGACCAGCTTACTTGTTGTCATGAACATTGTCTATTTTTGTTTTTTTGTATGGAGCGTTTAGGTGAAAATCTAGAGAGAGGACTGGACAAGGGAAATCAGTGTCAAAGGCTCTGATAAAGAAAGTGAAATGGGATCACAAATATTCATTGTTCTCTTTTTTGGAGGCAATCTCTGGAACTGGAAAAAGATGGCAGCCTGGCAAGAACTTAGGACTATCTGAGCTTCATGTATGTAATAGTCAGTGGGAAACCAAATGTTAAGTTTGAAAGAGAACTTGAGAGGAACTTTGGGACAGAGATGGTTTTTTTAAGCATCTTTCTCTGAGGTTTCCTCTCATACTAGCCACAATCAAGTGCAAACTGAGAAACATCTGATCCACTCCAAGCAGAGATTAAGAAAACATAAAAAAATCCACATGTAATGAAGAGACAGCAGAACCTGACCTCTCCAGTAGAGAATGGAGTGGATGAACTGTGTTACAGCTAATAGTGCAGAGGGAAACTTTGTGTGGGAATACTCTGTGTGGGGCCATTGTAAGGAGGAAGATCGGAGAAAGTGATTTAAGCACCTCAAGAACATCTATGAAGTCAGAAAATTCCTCAACAACCAACCTTTTCAAATGAATCCCTTCAAAAGACCCGACTGAACTCCTACAAAGGAAAAAACAAGAAAAAACAAAAAAACCCACATGGAAACTCAAAAAAAAAAGGAGGTGCAAAAGGCAGAAAAAAGTGACACTGACCTCGAGTCTCTTTTCAAGTGACTCTATCCTGTCTTTTTTGCTGGCCAAGTTAGCCCTTGTGTAGCGGCTCTGTCCAGGCAGGTACAACACTTGGCTGTAACATTCTTCCCACACCTGGTTATAAGCTTCACTTGACAGCTCTCCATGCCCCATTCCTTGCTTTACCACCTCCATCTCTTGTGCCAGTAGGTCCTGGGCCTGTTGGAAAGGATGAGAGAAATTGCAGTTACAATACACAGGATACAAGGAAATTCCTCTTCTTTTCAAACCTTCAGTGGTGCAATTCATGGGGGCAGCTTTTCTTTTCATACTCAAAGCTCACCATCAGGTTAAGCTAACTATGAAATCGAACACAGATGCTGTGGATTACAAATGAAACCCAGGCTAGAAGGCTCCTCACAGCACAACTATCCCTCATTTTATATAATTTGGCCAAACCTGACATCACTCTGGCGTGGCTAACGAAAGCTGTGGCACAGCGAGATACTTCATCTTGCTGCACAAGAACAGAGATAAAAGCAGGGACCTTGAAGGGAGGGAGAACTGTACAGACAGAAGCAGCTGTCCTATGAAACAAAAATCACTTTTCATTTCCTTTTGCTTGCCCTTCTCCACACAATCTGGAAAGTCAAGTCTAAACATTCCTGCTGGAGCTGCGTAAGCTCCACTGCAGGGAATACAGCTCTGACTGTAACTAACACGTTCTGTGGGACAGGAACTGGTGTGATGGGAGCACTCTGCTGCTTCCAGTTTAGTTTACAAAGTTTACAATGAACTGAAAAGATTCTTGTTGGTCTCACAACTCTTAATATTTCTGACAAAGAGCCTGGTCTGCAAAACTACACAGGCACCAAGGTCCTTCTGATTTTATTAATAACTAAAAAACTGAAGTATATTTGCCAATCTAGACTTCATTGGTTATAAGAGCATGTCCATGTCCTCTCTTTCAACAGCATTTACAGGTGCAGCACAATTTCCCTATCAGCAGTAGGTATCTTACTGCAAGCAGATGTTATGTTTTGTAACTGCACACTGACCAGGTAGAAATTCAGGTATCACCAGAATAGATGATTCCACAGATACTGGGGCAAAGAAAATTAATTACTTGTTCTTGATGGTCAAGACAGATAAAATAAGAGTAACACAACCACACCTGACAAAACTAAATGTTATAAATTTCAATTACCCAAGGTTAGTACACTGTGAGGAACTACTTGAGAGTATTTACTTGTGGCACCAGAAGTGTTTCCCAGCTCGAGGAGCTCAGCACACCGTGCCCAGCACCACTGCTACCCCTTCCCAAAAGAGAACTGCACATCAGGAAAAGAAAGGAGTATTTTATGAAAGGGTTTTAGAATGAAGATGTTCTAAAAACAAATGAAGTAAAGAAAAATAAACTACCCCCAGATGAAATCACAGAGATAGGAAAATTTCCTGGTTTGAACTGGATTTTAGACAAAGAGCGAATATTGTGCTGAATGTCAGAGAGCAAGCAGGAGCAGGGATGCAAAAAAACTTCTGCCCATCAGTTAGGAGACAAAACTTCCAGGGACTCTGAAGGAAAGTTTCCAGACAAAAACTACTGGACCATGTAATAGTCTCTAAGGGAAGTGATAGCAAACCTGATTCTTGCTGCACTTCAAAACAACCAGAGAAAGCACTTGGAGAACATTCCTAAGGGAACAATCTGACACTGGCAGGACAGTGAAATTCATGATCTAACTGTATTTTCCATCTTTAACGTCTCCTGGTAAAAGATCTTGAAGTCTATTTTTTCATTTAACAGCAAATTGGAAGTACATACTGTTCTGTATTTCTCCTTTTAGGCTCTACGTTCATTGGTCAGATAAGGTTAAGGACATGGATTTAAAATCTGCTTTTGTATCTTTAGAGTCATCTTAAAGGAACAGGGGATTTAGGTGTAGAGATACAACAGGTATTGTCAGAGGACAAGTCTGAAGAGACAGACAACTTGGTGGCACGTGATTTTGTTCTTTTCACTCATTTTTAATCCTGTAGGCATTTGGTCAAAGGTTACTGGCACAGCTTCACAGGTGAAGCTCTTTGAAAGAGCTAAACCACAGAATTGCCTATCTGTCACTTGGCAGCAAAAGGCAACATCTGTAGCTGCTTAAATAAATGAACACCCTGAACTGGAACCCTGGTCCGGAGCTGCTGTTTAACTTGGGATTAAAATGCAAAACAGGACACAGTGCCCAGGCCGCCCACTCACTGCAGCCAGCCACGGCCCAATCTGCCTGTTCAGCACTTCTGGACCAGGTATGGCTGTAAGATCAGCTGCCACAGCCCAGCAGGCTCTGCACCAGCACAGCTTGCCTGGATTGAGCTTGACCAGCATAATTAAACAACTAGATTTGCTGCTCCAAGGTACAAGCTGACTACCATTGTCCTATTTGGTCTACACTGCTTTGAAGAAAATGTCTTGTTCTGGATTAATGAAATTCAGAGGCAGCAGAAGGTGGGTGTCACACCTGGTTAATGCCTCAATGATTTAACACCAATTTACAGGAATGGCAAAGTAGAATTTGGTACCTGTTGGGGTATTATTGCTCTTACCCTTATTTAAAATTATAAGCAACCACAACACATTCAAATTTATATCTCAGTGACAATGTCTATGGGCAAACACAGCATCCTCATCATTCTGCTGAAAGCCCAGATTAAGATCAGCTCACAGAAAGGAGAATGTGCACTTCAATCACCCTTATTACTTATCCTTACTTAATGCTTGGCAGTGCTGGGTTAACGATCAAACCTGATTATCTTAGAGGTCTTTTCCAGCCTCAACAACTCTGTGATTACAGCCATCATGCAACCCTCTGGAGACCTCCCAACTGAATTCTGTGCAGGCTTTTTTCCCCAACATTACAGAACTATGCCTTAAGGAGACTTTAGGTCTCCTCAGGCCACACAATTCTCACCTTCTTGAGATCCTCTTTGGAGAACTTCTCATAAGGATTTTGTTCCAAGTAAGCCATGTGCTCTGCATTGTTGCTTCCAAATCCTGGGCCTTTCCCTTTCTTACCAGTAAATTGTTCTCCAAATGGATGGTGTAAAAGATCAAAATGAAGCATGGTAATCATCTCTTTCTTTATGAGTTCTTCACTTTTCTGCAAGTCTGTTAGAGGTGGTTCCACATTTAAGGGTCTCAGTATTGTTTCATTAACCTGCCCAGGAATAAAAAAAAGTTTGTAAATATAATATTCACCAAAGATAACATTAAATTAAGGTATCTCCACTCAAGTATAAATTTAATCTATCAGCTAAACCCCACAGAGCAGGTGCCAAAATCCCTTGTGGTGGGACACATGCAGCAATCTCAACATCTGTGCAGATGGAATCCCTCATGACAACTCTGCTGGGGAAGTTTCCTGAAAATCAGCATAGTCAAATAAAGATTTCACTCTCTCATGATCTCCTTAGACTGTATTTCCTCCTATAATGGTTAAAGCCTTTATTTTTAGTTTTTGTTCTTTAACAGTGAATTTTGTTCCCACTTACTTCTGAGGGCCGTGGTAGATTCTTCTGCACAGCTTTGTGCATTCTCTTCAGCTCCTTGGCACGCTCTGCTTCTCGGAGAGCCTAAACAAACAAGTCAAGTGTTACTCCAGCCACTGCAGCACAATCAGATGTTGCCTAGGAATGTATGTGATATAAAAACTAACTGATTATTGCAGTAAAGATTCCTTCCAGTATACAGACTTCATGTTACTAAGCCAGAGCTAAATAATGTGATGACAACATAATTTACTACCTCTAAGTGAATGGGAAGAGCAGAGCAGACTAACTCCAAGAGAAAAGAGATCTTCAAAAGTCATTTCCAGGCATCAAATTCTCCTTCAATCTCAATTCCAGTAAGATTTCATTTTTTACACATTTCTCTATGTGGGACAGCTGCTCTAATTCTTCAGACATTAAATCCACCAGGAAAAGAAACTCTTAAATTAGCAGCCATGACTCTGTTTGTCATCTTCAATGACTTAAAGTACATATCTCACTAAAACATTACTTGTGAAAGTGGAAAAATGTTGACAATTCGCTTTACAATACACTTTTAAGCAATAAATAACATGAAAAGCCAGTGTTGTCAGGAACTTCAGGAACGATGACCAACATCTTTCATGTCTAATCCCAGCAATGTCACAACTTCACCTGAAGGCAGGATGCTCTTCTCTTGTATGATGGTACAACTCAGATTCTTTCCGCTGTTCTAAACACATACATTACTTGTATTTATTCAGACTTTTTATTAGGGTACGTATGCACAAGATATACATATACTGGTATAAAACATGTTCCTCCCCAAATAGGACACATGAGGAATCAAATTCTGGGAAATGCTTATCCCATTTAAAGATCAAAGCATAGGATTTTTTAAAATATTTTGTTCACTTGCCAAAGCACAGCCATTGTAAAAAACTTCTCTGGACCCAAAAATCCCATTTATTTTTATAAAAAATGTTTATATTTATATAAGGCATATAACAGAAAGAGATTTGCAACACAAAATTTAAGCTAAGCAATAAACAGAAAAGGTAATGTTTTTAGAAAGATTTAAAGTGCCTCTGGTCACTGGCCAGTACAGCCATTTAACTGGCAGAATTCAGGCTTGTACTTTATCTAGCCTTCCTTGATTCTACACCAAAACAAAACAACAGGGACCCATTCAACTTGGCTGTCTGGGTAGTCCTCTGGTACTGGCCAAGGGTACCAATTCCCTGCATGGCAGATTTTTATGTGTGTGATATCAGCCTGCCTGAGTTTGTATGTATCTGTCTAACCTTTCATAAACAGCAGCTGTTAACCTTGAGAGAATAACCAGAAACTAGATAAAAGCACAGTTCTTATGTGCTTAAAATCCAGCATGTACCACTGGAGAAAAAAGCTTTTAATTAATTTTTTATCTTCTGGGGGACAAACACAGGAGGTAGGACACAGGCACTCTTAGGGACTTCACGGTAGAAAATGATGTGATACATAACATTAAGAAATTAGGAAAATGATTTAGAGAGAAAACTGATTTGGCCTCTGTGTGTGTATACTCTGATAGCAGCAAAGAAAACAGGTACATTTTACTTTGCTATCCTGTAGAAGAAGCTGTGCCTCTTCCATTGAACAGGTGTGAAATGATGGGAGCCATATAAGGAACACATTTTATTTTACACAAAAGGCACATCCACATCTCACACACTGACCTGCTTGCGGGCTTCTATATCAGCAGCATCTTCTACAAAGGTTTCATCTACTTCATGTTCTTCAAGCTCCTTTTCTGCATTTTCAGGTAGAACAATCTCAAAGTCGTTCTTTGGAGCAGGGAGGGCCATGAGCCCCAGGCGCAGGTGCTCCCGAGACTCCCTCTCCTGTGGGAAGAGCAGGGAGTTGTGATGCTTCTGGATTCATACCCTGAATGCAACACAGCCAGACTCCATTCATATGCTGGGAGCATTAACACAGAGCACACACCATATTCCCTGGCCACCTCAGTCTTCTGCAAAGCCAGACAGCACCAGACCTGGAAACCGGAGGAGTCCAGGAATTTGAAGCCTCAGTTTCCCTTCTAGCAGTAAAAAGTCTTTTTACTATAAAAAGACTAAGACAGAACCAAAGTATAAGTACATCAAATAAACCTACTCCTCCAAGCTAAGAGGAGTTCTGGAATTTTGAACTTAAAGAGTTATTTTTGTGAGAACATGCCAAACACTTGGAGTGGATATCTTAGCTAGGCCAAAAAGAAAACTGCCAATAGCTCAGGTTGGAGATATTGAAAGCCACAGTCAAAGCTGCAGAATCAGCCACATGAAAAGAGTTCCCAAGGTGCTACCTATTAGGTATATGCCCTTTTACACCATGTTTAATTGGCAGGGCCCATCTGGCTGAATCTCCGAGAATAGAAACATCTGTTGCCAAAGGTAATGAAAGAGTCTGGATGGGACTCAGATTTCTGAATATCTCAAACCCCAGTGCTCCTAATGGCAAAAATTAAACTCCTTTAGCTCAGTGTTGTCAACACGACAGACTGATGAAAAGGCCCTGTAGGTAAATCAGGAAGTCAAGATGATGAGGAATTTGAGGATTGTGTAGGATTGAAAGAAAAATGAATCTTTACTCAAGATGCATTTCCCGCTCAGCTTCAAAGATAGAAATAGGAAGGAAACTTAACTATGTCTTCTCTGACAAACAGTTTTAGAGTGTGTTTACTGAGCAGACTGAAAGGCATTGTAAGTGGCAAGACTTCTGTTCTTCTAAATAAACATTGTATTTTATTATGTGATGAGGACAGACCCGTAAACAGGTGGAAGAAATAACACTTATGTATTATAAAATAAAATTCTTTTCAGCAGATGAGAACTAAAACCCTGAGAATTAATAGAGCACTGATTTCCACTTCTTAAATACTACTTACCATTTGTTTTGCATAGGAGGGGTCACTGTAATCTGCCATCCCCTCTTCTGGGTTGATGTTGAGTTTATCCCGCAGGGGAGTTCTCCCAGGAGTTGTGCCAAGCGCAGGTTTGGGAGTCAGTCCTCCTCGAGGAGTTAAGCTCTCTGACCCCTGAGAGGGTGTTCTAGTGAAATGCAATTAGTCATTAGTTTTTTACTAAAGAGCTCTACTTATGAAAGTCTGAATGCTGGGAAAAGTTACATAAACACAGTCTATACATTCAGTGTAGAGTTTTTTCTTGGGAGGCAGTGCAATTACAAGAATACTAAAAATAAATTCTTTAAGGCTGTCAAGGTATAACCAAAGTCCTGTCAAGCTGAAATCTAGGCACATCATCATTTTAAGAGAAGCTTCAGGAACTCCACCAACAAAAACTCCCACTGCTGCTTTTGAGAGAAGGGCTTATCCAGTCACCAGGCATTATTCTGGAATACAGTAATCAGGATGGAATTGCAAGCTCTGATTTCCCCACCACCTGGGCAAGTCATTCACCCCAAAATCATCTGGCTCAACAGCTGTCCCACGTTTAAACGGAATGGATCATCCTGAAAATGCCTCTTTGCTTTCACTGACTATTGAAGAAGTAATTACATTATAATAATTACTTCTAAGCATCTATGGTTAGGCAACATGGATTAAGTCTTAGATTTTGTTGGCCCCAATTGCTTCTTCTCTAGATTGGGAAGGAATATTGTTCTCTATCCCAATGACCTACTACATGAACAAGGGGCTACTTCATGGATTGATTAATTTTTCCCTCTGCTCAAGGACTTGCATTTTCCCACTGACAGAGCATTTCTGCAAGCAAGCCAATTTGACCCACAGGTACCATATTTACATGTGCAAATCTGAACTTTAGAAGCTAAAAAAACACCACCAAAAAATCCCAAACAACAAAATTAGAGCATCTCTACTTTCTAAAATATAAAATAACCCAAATCAACAGCCAGATCACTCCAGGTCAAATTTTACATTCATTTTGCACCACACTGACACCAACAGATCTTCAAAAAAGGCACTCATTGTTGGAGCTGCTCTTTTAATTAAAAGATCAGGGCTTTTGCACACAGCTTCTAAACAAAATAAAGCTGCTTTGGAAAAGCTACCATAAAGGTCCCTTTTATTTCATTCTCCACTTTTCCTACTAACATGATACAAGTAAAATTAGAACCTAAGTGGAAAAACCTGACACACAAAATGTACCAATTGTAACATGTTTTAGCTGTATGGTATTTGACATTTGTGGGATATATATTTGCTCACTGTAAGAGTTAAACCAGCAATTCTGAACTATTTAGATTGGCAATATAAGAAATATTTTATTTTGGATATATATGGCTTGTAAAATATTTACTCCAGCTTTTCAAAAATTCAATGTGGGTTTGGCTAAGGGACCTCCCATATCTTTGACTCCAAGGTAATACTTTGGAAAGGCCAGGATCCACATACAGAATGACACCCCAGCTTACTATTTATACTCCTGCATTACTCCAGAATAATTTATACTGCTCCAGACCACAGCAGGCCACATTTTGGATCACAACTCCAGTGAGCCATACACTGTATGAACTCAAAGGACATGGCTGAGCTTTCTGAAGACACAGAGAAGGAGAAATCTGTACAACAAGCGCTTGAAATAAAAGTGAGTTAAAATATCTTTTGAAGCTCAAATCATAGTAGTATTTTACACATCAAAATCTGCTCTGTTCACCCACCTCCAAACAGACACATGCCCACCCAGGCACCCATCACAAAACGAGTCTTTACCTGAAAGGTGTGGAAAGCACAGTGTTTGGAGTCTGAACAACCTGTTTCTGTGGTGTTACCCCTGAAAAGTCACTTTCATGCAAGGGAGTATTAAGACCTCCTTTCAGGGGAGTATCCACGTTTGTGAGAGCCATCAGATTCTGGGCCTCCTGTGTAACAGACAACACAAGCAGTGTTTCACCAAGACACTCATAATCACCTTTAACAGATTTAACAGTAGCAGCAAGAACAGCTGAAGAGATATTTGATTGTCAGTTTGTGGAAAATATTTAAAATTTCTTAGCTTTAACACCCATACACTGGTATTTATAAACCCTATTATTCCACTGAGAGGCATTTGAGCTTCATTTCCAGTAAAATATGCAATAAACTGCAGTTGCAAAAATGAGTGTGTTACTTATTGTTTCAGCTTCCTTCAGTTTGCCAGACTCCATAAATCTCCAAGATTTGTTAGTGACTGAACACTTAAGTAATCCTAAAAATCCTGATTTTAAGAGAGAAGAGCACACTTGATCTCTGAAACCTGAACTCAATCAACTTTATTCAAACTGCACTTCAAAGAGAATGTTCCAAAAGAGATGGTCACTATTCAGATTTCTGGTCTATGACTCAATTGGGGCTTTTATGAATAGCCCCCTTTTTTATTTCATTTTTCTTTATTACAGTGAAGAATTAAGTCTCTCTGAAAATGAGCTAATTATACTACTGCAAATAGCAAATATATCCCCAGAAGACCACTAATCCACCTATGTATATGCATAATACTGTGACATTTTTAATGTCACGCTACTCCATTTGAAGGTGAGCCTGACCATTCCTGCAAACATTTTACAGAAGTAGGTCATAATCTGCAGAGCCAGGAACTTTCTCTTTTCTCCCATCATGGAACTGCTGAAAGACAGCTCATTGTCAACTCAGAGGAGTTTTGGTTTTTTTTTTGTTTTGGAGTGGGATTTTTGGGGTCTTGTTTTGTCCTACACATTAGCTGCACTGATTTAATTTATCCATTTCCACACACTCAACAAGATGTTACTCAACATTATCAGTTTTTGAAAAATCTAGGCACTCAGAAGTTGCAAAGGCAGGTTTTGGCTAACCTAAGTTTTAAGCCAATGAAGTGCTATGAAAATATTCTTGCATTGCTGAAGTTAATTACTACTTGCTATTTGAAATAAAAGCTGGACAACATAAAATACACTGTTTTAAGGAGATGAACTCATACATCTTCAGCACTGAGACACACACAACAGAAGGTAAAATTATGCAAGGCATCAGGGGAATGGTGAAAAGCTTCACACAATATATGACTAAAAGAAAAAGCATCAGAATGCTTTGAAACACAGTGAAAATTGATCAAATACAAGCAGATCTGCTTCTATCCCTTTAGTGTGTCCTGAAGTTTGGGATTCTTCAAATCTCAATATTGCACATAATCTAAGGAGTGTTTCTCTGGCACTTACACCTTCTACTCCTGCTCCAAAACTTAAAACCCATCCTGTATATTTATACTCTACCTGCAGGATCCTGTCCTGGGCTGCTGGAGTTTTGGGAGTCCTCAGAGCTATGCTGTTGTTGGTTACATTATATTCAGAGAGGAGAGTGCTGGAAGCTGAGTTTGTGATTCCAGATTCCTCAGCAGTCTGCCGTGCAATCTCACTTGCTTGGCCAACTTTTACAACTTCTTCAAGTTCTGTATCAGATATCTTTGAGAGAGAAAATCCCAAGGCACAGTAAGATCAATGTAACTATGAGATCCATCCGATAAAACAGAAAACACTGTTTGGTACTGGCCTTTTATCATCAGTAAACACCTCACCTGAGGAGCTGGAAGCACCAGTTTACTCCTTTTCTTGGTGAATTCTGACACTCCACTGGTCTGCAGAATAGCTGAGGGCAAGTCTGACTCTTTTTTCCGTTTCATGTGTTGCTTGTCCTTTTTGCGCTCTCTTCCCTCTCTCTCACTGTTATTATGGAAAACAGAATCATTTCAGAACACACAGAGCAGATACAAAGCAAAGCAAACGAGCCCAGAGCAAAAAGGCTGTACCCTTATCAAACACTGGACATGCTGAAACAGAACACTGCAGGAAGAGTGGAGCACCTTGTGGGTGATTAGATGTGATCTGCAGATCTTGCAGCAGAACCTACTACAGGGCAGTGTAATCCTTTTAAATTATGGAATTAGCCAACAGATTTAGCTTTTAGGCTGAATAACTACAATCAACAGGGTCACTGGATCAATTAAAAAAATGTCAGGCCAAGAATTTAGATAGTAAAAATAAGGGAATGCGAAGAGTCCCTTTTTCTCCAGCAGCTGCTAAGGGAAGATGAACATTTTCTTTTGTGGAAAGTGGGAACCAATTTCTCTTCCACCTTTAATAAAAATGGCATTTCCTTCAAACAGCAATGGAGGCAGTCACTGAAATCATAAGCTTCAGTCTGAAGCTCCTACCTGACCCTCGAAACAAAGAGCCATGCAGAAAAATCAGTTAGTAACACCACATGAGTTAATAAACCAAATTGCACATGGCACTGGACTCTCTCAGTAAAAAGCAGTTTTGGCAGAAGTAGTGGGAACTGTACAATTAAATATGTACCCAAGAGTGGCATATAACTTCTTAACTTTTGAGGATTTTTTAGAGGGATGGGGAGAAAATAAGCATTTAAGGACATCAACTGAAGAACAACTCCATCAAAAGTAGTATTACAAATCTACTCCTATAAGGAACCGTAATAAGATTATTATTTAAAGGACACTAAATACACAAGCAAATAAACTGCTAAAAAAAAACCAACCTAAAAAAAAACAACATTTCAACTTAAAGAGTAAGAACATGTGTGAGAAACATTATTCTGATAGATAAAAGGAGAACTAGAGGAAAGAATAAAGGTGATCATAGACAACAGGTGAATAGACCTTTTGGAAAGATAAAACACAGAAAACTGAAAAGGCAGAGGCCACCTGCACTTGTATCTTTGGATAATGGAAATGGAAAATGGATTAAGCCTAATGTTGAAAAGATTAATCACATTATGTTTCCAGGACTTAACACATATACATATGGGTAGCTTTTTTTCAAATACTCTGTTCCCTCCTTATTACAACACACACTTACGATCTTAATTCTCCATCCAGGTCTTGCTGACGCAGTCTCCTGAAATCTGCATCCAGGGACTGATAATTTTCTTCTGATGTATCATAAAAACCAGGGGCAGGTTTCTTTTCAAATGGAATTTCTGCATTGTAATCCACACCTCTCTTCTTTTTTCTTTTCTTCTGGATCTCAATTCCAGCAGCGCGAAGTTCTCGTCTTTTCTGGAGAGCAGCAAGACGTCTAAAGAAACAATAACACCACATGATTTAAAGTGTAGAGTAAAGAAAAGCAGTCCCAGTTTGGCAATGACACCAAATGTAAGTTTACCGAGCTTCTTCCAGCTGCTTCTCCCTGGCTTTCCTCTTGGCCTTCTTTCCCTGTGTATTCGCCAGACGTGCTCGAGCCTCAGACAGCATTTCAAGCTCATCTACAACAGTACAGATAAATACTGCAGTGAATCTGCACTGAAAAGATGAGAGTCAGGAAAAAGGTGACATTAAGATCAAAAAACCATCTTTAAAAGCTGAATCAATTAATCACAGGCATTCTGTGTCACCACTAATCTTCAAGTTGTCCCAATGTATTTACTGAATCACTGGCCAGGTGAAATGAAGACTTTTAGAAAAAAAAAGCCTAATGTTGAAAATAGTATCAATAAGTATCAACAGCAAATCAAAATATTTACATAAAGAGGCAAACTGACCACATTAATGAAAATGAAACTTCATTTACATCTTTATCTGTGAGTTTTATCTTGAGTAAATGTTAATTGCATTTACTGCCAGAGTTGAGAGCACTGTTTTTGTGAACCTGTGACAGTTCAAAACCACCAATGGTCCATTCATGGCATTTTAACTATGTTCATTTGTCAGTTTATAACATTGTTTTGTGCAAGGAAAAAAAAAAGGAAGTCGGGCAGTCCTTCTGTGCTTCAGCATGGATTAATCTGTGGTGTGAGCTGATAACTTACGATGAAGATACAGAATGCAAACAAGCATAGCAGTTGTCAAAGCACAGAACAGCCAGTCATGGTAACAGATGAAGGTGACAGATAAGGAGGCAAAAAACACACCAAGAAAAGGAAAACTGGAAAAATATAACTGACTGGCCAGATACACAAATAAGACAAAATTTGCAGGTAAATTAATGACCAGACAGTGGTGGAAAAAAAGAAGAAAACCAAGGTACACTGGCTGTATAAACAGAAAAATCAAACAGATCAGATTTCTGTCAAAAATGGTAAACACACTCCTAACTCACCTTCATCCATGTCAATGGGATCTGGCCTGGCAGGTTTAGTTTCTGGATTTGGATCAATTTCTCCAGGTTTCAGTTTCCGAGGATCATCAGCAGTTTCTTCCTCATTGTCTCTCTGAGCAGCTTTGTCCCTAAAAATACATTGTAGGTGTCAGCACCAGCTCTTTGTTTTCTCCCAAACTCATAATAACCATCCCTTAGACATCTCCAAAGACTGATCATACAGCAGTAACCTTGTGCTCTGTGCACTACATTAAATCTGTTATACAATTCACATGTGTGGTACAGTTCCATAATCTTAAACAAGACAAGAGAAAGAAACCAACACAGTATTACACTACAACAATAAAATATTATATAAAATACAATACTGATACAGCTAGTAGTGAAGAAATCCCCTCAGGTAATCTTTAACAATAAAAACAAGAATTCAAGCAGTTGGACAAAATTAAAAGTCAAGTTTTCTATTATGTTTTTTCTGCTCAACCAATTGCACCAGAATTAAGAAAGTTCACTGGGGAAAACAGCACATTCTTTCCCCTCTCGTGGCCTAAAGAAAGTCTTTGTAGCAGAGAGATGGCATCTGCACATTCAAACATTTCAAGACACAATTTGTATCTCTTTTCTTTCTCACATACCCACTCCTGCTGATCAGCCAGTCAAAAAATGCCCTAACAGCCTAATAAAAGCATAGATCCTCACAGTCCCTTAGCCAGAATTCCCAGGAGCAAGAAGAGATACACCTATCTCTTCCAAGGTGCTCTCTACCCAAGCTGCTCTCCAGGTTCCAGGAGCTTCTTCAAGCTGGACACAAGTGACTGAAAACAATCCTTAAAGATTTGCTTACAAAAGGACTCCGTCAACTTGAAACCACTCTAATTTACCACCATGGGAGAAGGGAATAACATGGTACTACAACTCCATGGAATTTTTGGGTATTCCTGGCTAGATTTAGCTCTAGGCAAGCAGAAACTCACAGCAGAAATTCATAGTGCTCCAAGCACTGTGCAGCAGTTCTCCCAATGATGGGGGCAATGGTTCTCCACTGGGTTGGCATCAGCTTGGCCAGGTGCAACAGTTTCTCCTCCTCCTCCCGAGACCACTCTGTCTTTTTGATGCTCGGGTCCAGCCACTCGTACCTGTGGTAAGGGACAGATCCAAGTCATCACTGATTTGTTTTCAAGAGTGTTTTCATTACATATGTATTTGAGCTTTAAAATGTATTATTTATCCATCTCTTTTCATAGAGATACTACCTCTTCTTCCTTCTCCCATCTCTATTCTGGCAAAGTAAAGAGTCACAGAATTAATCTTGAAAAAGAAAAGTAAAACCTGCAACAAAGATAGAGAAATGGTAGAATTGTTCAGTCTGGAGCCTTCAACAATTATCGTACTAATCCTCAACCATGCCAGTACTGTTTTCTCTACAATAAGTATTCTATTAAGTATGTGCAGTTCAGTACTTGAGAAACTAAAAGTGATTCTCAAATACATTTATGCTGCACCAGTATTTGCATCAGTTTAAAACTCCTATTTTTTATAAAATATTAAATTTCACAGTGCAATTTCTAAACATTTACTCTCAAGCCAAACTCCCATTACTCCATGAAATTAGAAAATTGTATGTAAGAGAGATTAGTATCTTACAATTTTACTTCCTTGGCAATATTCACTGATTAAAACATATTTAAATAAAGGGAAAAACTAATGTTTATAATATGAAGTGATCCTGCATTTGCTAACACTGCAGTCACTGGCAACAGAACATTTGGCCACTTTCGTTCAACTACCTTCAAGCAATAAGAATTTGTAGTTTCCATGATAAAATCTACCAGTGGTAAAACTGTTGCTGCTCTGTGGACATAAATTAGTCTGTGGTAACATTTTTTCCTAAATTTCCACTAATTATGAAGGTCATATTCCCAGGCACAGCACCTCTCACTTACCATCTGGCTTTGCACTGCTTTGCTGATTTCCTGTGCAATAACGAGGCAATACGAGACCACTGGTTTTTGCCATATTTCATAACAGCTGCTTTCAGAATTTCATCCTTGAAAAAAGTAAATAAATACCCTTATGGACTGCAAAACAGAAAGTCTGACCTCAAGCAAAGGAGAATATGGTAAATTTCATGGGCTGGCCCAGAGGCAACAGCGTAACACTCCTACTTCTGTTCCATTTTATTCTCAAGAAAAATGAGGATTTGTATTTCAAAGGCCAATGAAATTCATAAAGATTAAATGTAAAAGACACATGATTATTGTTCCAAACTTCATATATCCAAGAGAACTTCCCAAATGATTATTTTCAATGCTCTCTAATGCACTAGTGTTTAAAGGCTCTGTATGTGTTCCCTGAAGGACAGCAAGAGAGGCAAGGAAGTGTTTGTCTGGTAATGACAACTGGAAAAAGAAGTAGAATTGGCAGATATTGCTGGCTGCCTTGTTTCAAATAATATCATTAAATTATCTATTTTCCGTATTTTAATACAATTGGAATAAAAATGTAATAGATTCAGCTTGGGAGCCAGGTTGTTCACATACAACAAAGTGTGCACTGAGTTTGATCAAAAGCCAGAAGTGCTATCTATTGTCTGTCAATCAATCCATCCATCCTCCAATCCCTCTCTCCCTTCCTCGATAGATGGGTTCATTATTTCTGGTTTATTCAGACAAAGTGGTATTTTAAATCATTACAGCTATTCTTATAGCTCTGCCAACCACAGATGTTCCTCTCCTGTACCCAGTGAGTGTTCAGTGAGTCTGACACTGTCTCCACTGACACCTCCCAGAGAACAACAGCCTTAACTGTGAGCTTATGATCAGCTCTTGATCTGGGTTGAGCTGCTAGAGGCAACAATTCATGTGATTACTGTTCTGAAATAAATAATAAATCCTCCCCTGTGTTTTTTTTTTAACTTACTTGGTGCTCTGTGGCACACAGGAGCTGTACCAGTGACACTCACAGGCTTTTTTTGCCTGTAACCAGTGTAACCAGTCATTTTATGAATGGTATCAGCTGGTTCCACTTTCTCTGTTTTTAATGCTGTATGTATAATCAAAATGTTTTAAAAAAAAAATCCAACACCAATTTTATCTCTGGGACACAAAGCCTGGCGAACTAGGGATCTATTTGGCCACTGGAACAGGCTCCTCAGGGCAGTGGCCACAGCCCTGAGCCTGCCAGAGCTCAAGCAGCATTTGGACAGTGCTCTCAGGCACAAGGTGGGATCTTTGGGGGTGCTCTGTGCAGGAGCTGGACTCGATGGTCTTTGGTCCCTNTATCAGCTGGTTCCACTTTCTCTGTTTTTAATGCTGTATGTATAATCAAAATGTTTTAAAAAAAAAATCCAACACCAATTTTATCTCTGGGACACAAAGCCTGGCGAACTAGGGATCTATTTGGCCACTGGAACAGGCTCCTCAGGGCAGTGGCCACAGCCCTGAGCCTGCCAGAGCTCAAGCAGCATTTGGACAGTGCTCTCAGGCACAAGGAAGGGATCTTTGGGGGTGCTCTGTGCAGGAGCTGGACTCGATGGTCTTTGGTCCCTTCCAATGATCCTTGTGGGTCCCTTCCAACCCAGGATCTCCTGTGATTCCATTTAATGCACTGCTCTTTCTCCCCAACTGTCACCAAAATTTATCAAGTATGGAAGACCCTAAGACTGGGGTGAAGACAACGTGAGTTTTCCAGGCCTCTGCTGACCCCAAATTTAGCTGCTTCCTGGCACATCACTGATATATCACAAGTGCTTAAAAGCACACACAGCACATTTTATCTTCCATTACTTTTTCCTCAGTTTTCTGGAACCACGTACATTCCTGGTGTTCACAGTATGCAGTGCCAGAGTTCTGTATTTTACAGTGCCAGATACATCCTTTTGCTTTAAACATGCACCTAATAAAACTGACATCCTTGATTTCTCAAGTTATTTATTCCTTTTTCATGGCCACTTGCAGTTCTGAAAGCTTGTGACAGCAAAATTGGAGGGGATTGCTCTTTATTGGAACAGTAATTTCTGTGTACAGGATTCTTGGGGCTGCAGATGAAGAGCCCACACACACTGACAAGAAACAGACTGAAGCTGCACCAGGGGTTTAGATTAGTTATTAGAATTTTTTTTTTCTATTGGAAAGGGTTGTAAAGCATTGGAACAGACTGCTCAGGGTGGTACTGGAGTCACCATTCCTGGAAGTGATAAAAGAAAAACCATGTGGATGTGGCACTTAAGGACAGGTTGAATGGTGAACATGGTGGTGGTGCTGGGTTGATGGCTGGACACTTGGTGATCTTAAGTCTTTTCCAATCTTAAAAATTGTATGACCCTGCCTTTGCCATTTCCACATTTGGAAATATCTTCAAGGGCAAGAGATTCCTGCTGCCTCACTCCCCTAGAGCAAAAGAAACCTGCCTATGCAGTACAAGCCACACTCTAGCCTGAGAGAGGGACATCTCCAAGGACAGCCCAGCCCATGCTTCCACTCCAGTGGCAGTGGGAACAGTTTCTCTGGGACAGAAGGACACGACACACACGTGGCTGAGCTTCCCAACCTGCAGCCCCAGGGAAAAACACCAACGTGACCTTTTGCCCGCTGAGGCAGCAGGAAGGAGGAAGGCAGAGGCTACTGGGGAATGCAGCCCAATAGAGAGCCACGGAATCACAGAATCAGTTAGGTTGGAAAAGGCCTCTCAGATCACTGAGTTTAATCTACGTCTGATCACCACCATGTCAATGAGACCACGGCACTCAGTGCCACATCCAGTCTTTCCTTAAACACCTTCAGGGATGGCGACTCCATCACCTCCCTGGGCAGCCCATTCCAATACTTTCCTATGAAATAAATCCTTTCCTGTGACATACACTCTTTCCTGTGAAAAAAATCTTCCTAACATCCAACGTAAACCTCTCCTGGTACAGTTTGAGGCCATGTCCTCTTGTCCCGTCGCTTGTTGCCTGGGAGCAGAGCCCGACCGGCTCCACCCTGATGTCAGGGAGTTGTGCAGAGCCAGAAGGTTCCCCCTGAGTCTCCTTTTCTCCAGGCTGAGCCCCCTCAGCTGCTCCTCATCAGACCTGTGCTCCAGACCCTTCTCCAGCTCCGTTCCCTGCCCCGCACTCGCTCCCGCAGCCCCCAAACCCTCTGATGTCCCGGCACAGGGGCTCCAGCAGACCCGAATCTGCCCCGGGATACCCCAAAATCGGAGCCG